>JBBPBO010000005.1:81154220-81268394 GCA_037974295.1 Cicer cuneatum
TGATAGGGTAGTTATTTTTTCTTATATTGATAGTTGATTATTTTGTTTAGATAATAAATTTGAAAAATTAAAAAATGAAAGAACTTTATAAGGTATTTTGTCGAAATTAAAATTAAGGAATTTCAAATACCACATAAAAACAAATAATTTGAAATACATTTTTACCTTTTCATATATGAATCACATAAAGTTCTCTATAATATTTTTACATTTGCAGTTGCAGTTGCCTCTCTATATGTTTCAAAATTTATATATTAGTCTCTATAATTTTCATTTTATTCAAATTGGTCCTAAAATTACAATTTAGTCCTTAAAAATTTGCAAAATATTCCTTCAATTTTTTCAAAATTTCGATTTCAGTCCAAATTTAATTTTTATTTTCGCTCTAAAATTTTTGAAATTTATAAAAATAACTCAACTTTAAATGAACAATAGTTCAATCCAAAGAACAAGATTTATAAATGAACATAATGCAATAGAAACATTTAAATTGTTTAGTTGGCTACTTGATGTATACAACAAGCGTTGTCGTGACCAGCTATGTGAAATGGTTGTGAGAGCGTTTCTACCATTTTTGGTTGGTTGCACCATTTTCAGCAACAATAGTGCATTCACAGTTAGTGCTGTCTATTTAGAGTGCTTATGATACTTCAACTCATGTGGGAAATATGCATAGGGTGCTGCTACTCTTGCTTACTACAATCTCTTGATCAAATCTTCTTGTAAAAAATTCATATCTTATTCTAATAAATTTTGACCAAATCTTTTTGTAAATAATTCATATTTTTTTTAGATAAATCTTGATCAAATCTTTTTGTAAATAATTCATATCTTCTTGTGATAAATCTTGATCAAATATTCTTGTAAATAATTCATCTCTTCTTATTGATAAGATATTGATCATATCTTCTTCAAATCTTAACCATATCTTCTTTTCAACTTGGTCAAAGATTTTCTTTAATTATAAATTTGAATCAAATCTTATTTTAGATTGTTTTCAAAAACAAAAATTTTCTTTTATACTATGTGAAGTCAAATATATTATTATTATAAAATATTTTTGTTATCATAAAAAATCTAAATATAAAACCAACTTGATTTCAATAGTGTTGTGACAATTTCAGATCTAAAAATGACAACGACAATTCCATTTTCCCTTCCAACATTTATAACTCATTTCAATAAATCATATTCGTATCAAACATCATGTCAATGGTAAACACATCAGTCAAATTCACCATATTAGGTTCAACACATCATTCATAACGTCGTTAATTCCAGGTTCAACACCATGATTCATTGTGTCAAAAACAGGTTCCAAACCATCATACATTTCGTCAAAATCAGGTTTCAAACCATTATACATCTCGTCACTATTATCTTTCCCTTAGTCCATTTATATGTATCCAATAAAAACATATAAAATTTTAGAAATATTATTTACGTGACTTCAATTAATGTAGCATACGTCAATTGAATTCACGCAAACTATGTGAACTCAGATCATGTAGGAATTTCCTATGATAATCGAGATCACGTATGTGTGTTTTCTCAGTTCACGTGCGTATTGCTTTTGATCGTTGCCGAAGATTTACGTACATTTATGTGAATTGAATTCAAGCAAACTACGTGAACTAAATTCACATAGATGCACATAATCTGTATTTGCATAGGGGCCTGTGAATACTTAAACTTCATTGCATACGCGAACTCAATGAACATAAGTGTATATGATTGTATTTGTCTACCGCTTCTAATTTCTTAAATTGCATCACGTACGTGAAAACATGTCTCGTAAAGATACATGATTTAAGTTTGCATACAATGCATCGTACGTGTATTCATATCATTTAAAATTTCCAGATTTTGAAGAAAAAAATATGAATTCAAACATAGATCAGTAAAGGTAACTTGTTGATGATTTTAATCACAATATGAAAAAAAGACTAATGAGTTGTAAGTTATGATGTGTGAATTATAAATGAGTGATGATGTGTGAGTTATAAATGAGTTATGATGTATGAGATATGAATGATTTATAATATGTGAGTTATGAGGTGGGTGACACTAATGAAAAGAGAAGAATAAAAATTAGGATGTAAAGAATGAAACAAACAAAGGAAATGATATTTTAAATATTTCAATTTTATAAAAAATTTATGGGGTGTGGGTAGTAAAATGGGAGTGGTGGGTAGCAAAATTGATGTGTTTTTAGCTCACTTCTATCGTTTCTTACTATTCCATGTACCCTTTCTCCCAAAACTCCAAAACCATTCTCAGTTTGCGGTCACCCAAGACCACCGACCTTCCACCTTCCGACAACGTTTTCCGGCAACCCAACACCTTCTTTCCGTCTTTCTTAGTCGTTTAGTTCTGGTTCGTTTCTATTCATCGTTACCAAGTTTTTTCTCTTATTTATTCTTCCTTTATGTTGTTTCATGGTTGTTTTGATTCTTATTTTGAACATTTTAGTTTTGTTTTGATTGTTTTTTTAATGTGTTGTTTCATGAATTATTGTTCTTCTATTATGTTGATTTTTTTTTTCAAACATCGTGTCTATTTTGTGGAGGAGGAGAATGGATTTTTTTTTTTCAAAATTGTGACTTAATTTTTTCATCTTATTTTGAGATTGATTTTCATGTGGTTTTTGCACCTTAGCCTTGAAATCGTGACTTGCAAATGATCTTTTAAAGAATATTGATTATACTGAATAAATTATTAATGTTTTTGCAAGAAAAAATATCATGATCACAAGGTTTTATTTTTACAGTTCGCCTAGGGCACCAAATATCTTAGGAACAGCCCTGGTGCTAGAAGTATTCCCCTTTGTATCAACCCCTGCTTGTTCATATGTCTTCATATTCAAACTCAAGAGTTAAGACCCGAAACCACCTACAAAAAAAATTAAAATTTAAAACTACAAATATAAGCATTTCATTCATTCATTTATCAAATTGGTAGAATGAAACCAAACAAGGAATAACATTTCTAAATCAAATGGTTAAAGCTTGAATTTCAGCATGTATCTTTAGTATGCTTTGTTGCCCACATTGGCACATTCTTTTTAGCTGGTGATCTTATTTATGCACACATTTGAACTATGTGAAGGTAACAACAATTAAATAGATAAAATCTTATACTGGGAGCATTTTGATTTTGAAGCGGTTGTGACAAGCTTTTCTAGTTATCCTTTAATTCAAGGGGGTGGGGGTTCAGGTAAAAGAGGTTACCATTGCATTAGTTATTGGCTTGTGTAATTAGCTATATTACCTCTATTGCTCTTATTGGTAATTTTGGAAGTCACTATTGCTATATGGAAGCTAGTGGTTTCAACTTGAGGGTTTGGAATTCTAATTCCAAAACTACTTAAATCAATTGAAATTTAAGAACATTGATGTGGTGGTTACAATTATTAATTATTTTGGTAATATGTTTTATTTGTTCTAATATTGCAGTTAAAGTTACTCGTTTGAATTTATGATGAGAACACCGTCCAGCAACTAATTCTCCTCTGCAAAGAAGTATTGTATGGAACTGTGGTGGATTTAGTTCTTGAGATCTTTATAGCGGAAGGCCAAATAGTCACTTCTAATTCCAGAGACTTGAACCCTTATTTAGATTCAAAGTGAACAACAGATAGAAATGATTGTAGCTAGAAATTTCTCCCCTTCAAAGCTTAAGCCGCTCTTTTATTTATCACTCCTTTCTGAGTGCAAAAATCATGTGCAGTCGAATCTTTTTATAACCTTAACACCAGACTCAAACCCCCATCTCCATAGAGTTTCAAAATTTTTACCACATCCATCAGGTAATTTGTTTAGGCATTTTTCTTCACAACCTGCAGATTCAGCGCCAAAACAAAATTTGCCCCTCTCCCGTGAGGGTAATTATGACGAAGGCACTTCTCAATCTTTTCATGTCTGCCCTGGTTGTGGGGTTTATATGCAAGATTCCAACCCTAAACACCCTGGTTATTTTATTAAACCCTCTGAGAAGGACATTAATTATAAATTGCATACTCATCTTGAACCTGTTGCACAAGAGCCTGAATTCTCTAATACTGTTAAAAAAGGGTTTGTTATTGAACCAGAAAAGCTTGATAGTGGTGCCAATTTGATCAGGAAGCAAGAAAAGCCAGTGGTATGTGCACGTTGTCATTCCTTGAGGCATTATGGGAAGGTGAAGGATCCAACTGTTGAAAATTTGCTGCCAGATTTCGACTTTGATCATACAGTGGGAAGGAAGTTGGCATCAACAACTGGGACCCGTTCGGTGGTGCTTATGGTTGTGGATGCAGTGGATTTTGATGGTTCATTTCCAAGGAAGGTTGCAAAGTTGGTTTCTAAGACAATTGAAGATAATTCTTCTGCGTGGAAGCAGGGTAAATCAGGGAACGTGCCTAGAGTCATACTTGTAGTTACAAAGATTGACTTATTGCCTAGCTCATTGTCACCAACAAGATTGGAGCATTGGATTAGGCAAAGAGCTAGAGAGGGTGGCATTATTAAGATTACTAGTTTGCACATGGTGAGTGCACTCAGAGATTGGGGACTTAAGAATCTTGTGGATGACATAGTTGATTTGGCTGGATCTAGAGGGAATGTATGGGCTGTTGGGGCACAGAATGCAGGAAAGAGTACATTAATAAATTCTATAGGCAAGTATGTTGGAGGGAAGATTACACATCTGACAGAAGCACCTGTTCCAGGGACTACACTGGGCATTGTAAGAGCGGAGGGTGTTCTTCCAAGTCAGGCTAAATTATTTGATACGCCCGGCCTTCTCCATCCTTACCAGATTACAACAAGGTTGATGAGGGAAGAGCAAAAGCTTGTTTACATGACCAAGGAGTTGAAACCTAGGACATATAGAATTAAGGTTAGTGCACTGCAATACTAATTTGTGTTGCTGACTTTAATATTTATTGTTTACATAGGTATGTTAATTTGCGCTGTGTTGTTGTTTTATCGATTGTGTCTTGTTACAATCTGTTGTACTTCATTCTTTTACCAATTGATTGTGGCAGGCTGGTCATTCGATTCACATAGCTGGTCTTATGAGATTGGATATAGAAGAAACATCCCTGGATACTATCTATGTCACGGTGTGGGCATCTCCTTATCTTCCTCTGCATATGGGTAAAGTAGAAAATGCATGTAAAATGTTTCATGACCATTTTGGATGCCAGTTACAGGTATTCTCTTTACTCATTTTTAATTGACTTCTTATTAAGCAATTCCTTGCCCGTGATGAGGCTTATAAGCTGGTTTTCAAGTGTCTTCCTGACATTGTCTGGGTTACAAATAATTGAATTATCTCTTAGTCATTACTCTTTACATCCAAACTAAAAAAAAGTGTGTATCAAATGCTGTTGATGGACATGTTTGGTCAACAAACCTGGTCCAAATATTCAGGACCATTTATTTCTTTAGTTTGCTGAAATTATTTTCAGAGAATTACCTATAAAACAATATTAAGCAATATCTAGATATTCAATTGCCATAATATGCTTATAATGGTGAAGTTTTTATGCATAGATAAAGTGCAATCATGTTGCAAGAAAAGAACAAGTTTCTCTTTTGACTCATAGGCATTATTCATCGTGCATTACAGTTTCCTCTTGTATAACACCAGTCTTAATTTTCCTTTGTTCAGCCACCAATTGGAGAGAAACGAGTCGAAGAATTGGGGAATTGGGTGAAAAGGGAATTTCATGTTAGTGGAAACAGTTGGGACTCGAGTTCTGTAGACATTGCTGCTGCTGGCCTTGGTTGGTTTGCCATTGGACTTAAAGGAGAAGCAGAGTTGAGTGTTTGGACTTATGAAGGAGTTGATGTTGTTCAACGCAACTCCTTGATACCCTATAGATCAAATACTTTTGAAGTTACAGGATTTACCGTATCAAAGATTGTCTCACAATCTGACCGATCAAATAAGCCATGTCAACAAAATGACAAAAAGACGAAGCAGATTGACTCAAAATTGCTATCTAGTTCAGTTGAATCATCGCTATTGACTTCTGAAGGAGGCATATAATGATGATGTCAGTTTGGAAGAAATCCAAAGGAGTTTAATTGCCATTTAGTTTCTATACAATACAAGAGATGAATCAAAATGCTACACTAGTCAGATAATTTTTGGCTTATACACATCTCAGGCTCAAGCAAGGGGAGTGATGTGTAATGGTGAGGATCAGTGTGGCATAAGACAGTTTCATATTCCATTTTTTTTTTCCAAAGGTATCCTAATTTTTTCAGAAATAATTTATGTTGTGTTTGCTAGTCTATTATTGCCGATCAGAATTGACACTCAATGTTTGGATCCTTAGTTAGTTGAATTGGTTTAATGAGCTAATTAACTTTGCATCCAAATTGGTTCTCGTTTGAGAAATAAAATTCAATTATTGACTTTTGAAAAGGAAGATATATATGCAATATATTCTCCAATGATATAAGTAGAATGTGTGTGTGGTTCACATTGAATTGCAATTTGTAGCACAATCCAGCAGTGGGGCTAAATATTGTAGTATGACTTATATGCCACAATTAACTTTTGTGGATTAACACTAGATCGTAGATCAATGAACAGGAAGTTTAATTTGAATGACTCATATTTTGAAATGTTAAATTATAATGTCATGTAATTGAAAAATATCAAAGTTGAATATTGAAGTAAGTGGTTTATTAACTTTAAATTATTGTAGGTCATAAAGCTTGAAAACTAATTGAATTGGTGTAACGAATTGAAAACTAATATTTGAAATCATTTGTTTAAATCATTTTAATAAATATGAATTAAAATTGAACTAAATATAACATCATAACTGGAATGAATCAAAATAACTTATAATGTATTTGATGATAGTCTATTTTAAAAACACTAAATAATCTCTTAATCGTTGAAAAGATGCACAAATTCAACAAGTGTAATAAATCAAGTATGACATTCATTATACATCAATCTACTTTTGCAAAATTGTTCAATTCAAAAATTATGAATAATTAATTGCAAATTATACTCATTTTTGTACGTCGATGATATTTAAAAAATATATTAATTTTAACTAATTTTTTAATGACAATTATTTATCTGTGTATGATTTTTATAATAATTTATAATTGTTCTCACTTTTTGTGTAAAAGATACAAAAAATATATTAATTTTTACTAATTAATTGGTGACAACATTTATCTTGTGTATCAAACGGTACGTTCCCATGTCTTATTTAGCAATTAATTTCCAAAAATATGAAGAAAAAAAGTGTAAAAACTCACAGTATGAACAATATACCTGTTCTCAATTTTATTATAGTATCAAAAATTAAAGTTTATGTATTTTAATTCTCATTTTTATTATCCTGTGTACTATTTTTTTTAATTATATTATTATTATTATTATTTTTATTTAGAAGATATAAAAAAAATTTTAACTAATAGTCATTTCTATAGTATATAATCTGGTTAATGAATAATCATTTATATATTTTCAATAAAATATTATTAATATTATTTTTTATGTCTTCATTTCGTAACTGTTACAACGTTTAGATTAATTAATCACCATAATCAATTTATTATTTTTAATATATATATATATATATATATTAATTTATTTGCAATAAAAAAAATTACTACTTGTGAGTGTATATAAAAATAGAGAAATATTATTCTGACACAAAAAAATAACATTATAATTTGACAAGAAATTATATAGCTAAAATATAATTTAAATATGTAATTAGTTACATTCTGATTAATAAATATAAAAAAATATTGCAACTCATATTTTTAATAAAAATAGGAGAATGGTGAAATTATTATTAAAATAACATTAACCATCTTTTTACATCCTTTTTCGAACTATTTATTTAAAGTTACAACGTTAAAATCAACTAATATCTCTTAGACACAAAAAATGTTAATGACATTTAAAATTATAATTAAATTATATCCAATAAATAGTTAATGAGCCATAACTAACCATTTAAATTGTTGTCAATATTTTTTCTTTCTAAAAAGCTTAATGACAGAACTAAGTATTGTGACGTAGAATATTGCAAATAGATAGCTGTTGTCGAATTTTAATTTTGATTTTTTGCGTAATACCAGAAAATGAGATATTGTGTAACGTGATGTTTAGTCGAAGAAATTGTCTTGTATAGGAAATACTTTTTAAGAAACAGAATATTACTTTTTTGACTGTATTCATTGATAAAAAAGTTATAATTTTTCTGTTAAAAGAAAAGAAGAAAGACATGACATTGCCAGCTAGTTACCAGCCATAATATGATAAGGCATTGGTATTTATTTGTTAATGTGTTATATGGTACATTCCATTTTCACCTTTTTTTTTTTCAAATTACAACTAAGCATCCATTGTACTCAAATTTCCACTTTCTTCTTTTACTCACTTTTTATTTTATTTATTTTACAATAACTAAAATAAACAAACAAATAAATAAATAAACAATTCTCATTATTAAACAATTAATTAACTAATCTAACCGGAGCAGCAACGTCCCTCTCTCCGGCGTCGCTCCCAATCGGCATGGACGTTTTCTCTCTCTAGGGTTTCATTTATCCGATCGCCGTTTCGCAGAGATGTCGCGTCAGTCCACGTCTTCCGCTTTCACCAAATCCAAGACCCTCGACAACAAATATGTATGCCTTTTTTACCCTCCACTCTCATTTCTCCGTCGATCTTAATCAATGTTTTCGTAATTGAAAAAAAAAAAAAAACGAAATGCTGTTGCAAAATGTTGCCATCGTTGTTTTGTTAACTCCGAATTGCTAAATTATTGCTTTTCTACATTGTTAAATTCAATTAGTGGAAGGTTTAAGTTGTTGTTGTTGTTGAAGTTAGAGAAATTTGGCGCGATTTTTTACCTTGCTAGTTTGATTAGTCGCACGATGAAGCTATGGATTATTATGAAATTACCGTAGTAACGGCAAGGTTGCTAGTGTAGTAGTTGAAACTTCGTATTTTACGGTGGCTGTGTGAGTTTTAATAATGTAAGTGAACGGAAGCTGATGGTAATTAGTCGGTAGCGGCATTGGATTGGTGTTACGGTGAAAGTGTAATGTGGAACGGTGGGAGATGCTCCTGCTGAATTGGATGGTGGAAGTTGTTAATTTATTTATTTTTAATTATTGTTGATTGATCTTTTTGGTTAAATTTGTAAGAGTTTTGAGAGCGTTTAATAGGGAATGCACTTGGAAGAATTGTATTATATATGCTGTAATTGGTGAATTTCATTTGCTAATATTTGCTTTATCTTGTGTTGTTTCATTTTTGAAATTGCATATGTGATTGCCTTGTTTAATAGCTTGATTTTTGAATGGCTGTTTGCGTTGGTTGTTTGCATTGTGAGCTTTGGAACAGATGCTGGGAGATGAGATTGGGAAAGGAGCTTATGGCCGAGTTTACAAAGGTTTGGACCTGGAGAATGGAGATTTTGTTGCAATTAAACAAGTTTCTTTGGAGAATATTGCTCAGGAGGATCTCAACATCATCATGGTATAAAATGTGTTTTAATATCATGTTTTCTTTTTGAAATTTTTTATGGTAGTTATTAATTATAAATGGTTAGGTCCTGATGGCATGCATACACAGGGTGAATTTAATATTGGTCTTAATTGAAATGAGACACACTAGGGGTTGTGTCTTCGGGGTGGCAGGTTGTGAGTGTGTATAAGGATTAAAGTGACTACTAGGGAGTTATGTGCAAATCATATGAAATTTGAAAACCCCGAAAATTTTAGGGCCTGCCAAATTCTAACTTTGGTTAATTTTTTGAGTTATTTGCAAGAGAGATTGATTCCAGGAAAATATCATCATCTGTATCATAGGTTATTTCACTTGTATGGCCCTACGTTAGTCCATTACTTTGTATGCAGGGCTTTTTGAAGCACACTTAAATTCCCAAAATATATTTGCAACAGATAAAACAGCTAGCAAATTAAATTCGGTTTCTTCTAGCTTGTAATGTCTTTATATCTTGCTTTCTTTTTTGTAATGCATTTTTTTTACCACTAATTTGGGCGGTGTTTACCTGTGACTACACTGTTATTGGATGGATGCCTCAATGTTTCTAGCAAGAGATTGATTTGTTAAAGGTAATTCTTCTCCTCAATGTTAGATTTGCACTACATTATCAGTTGATTTTTTATTTGTTTCATAGCTCTCCGGGTATTATTTGCTCCATTTCTCCCATGTATATATTGTGCCTGAAACTTTAGGCAATGATATTGAATGACATGATACAGTTGTTCTTGCATTAAAAATACTCGTAAACTGATAGATTTAGAAAAATAGGTATTAATTGATAGTATACATTGGTGAAGTTATAGGATTTTAGTCTCTAGGTATATGAAAGGTAGGAAAAAGAAGAATGATGAAATTATTTTAATATTAATGTGAATGATGCGTTGTGTTATTATAGACGACAAAGCACTGGTTAGTTACTAAGTTTTGTCTTATACTAGGCACAAGGGAGGAGGAAAAAGAATAATCAAAATAATGACATTATATTAATATTGACGTGAATGATGTGTTGGATGTTATTATAGAGAAAAAGCACTCTATATAAAAAATTAAGACAATGCTCTAATTCTTATTTATACTTATGCTTGATACCTAATCCTTATTAATACATAAAAGAATCATGAAAATAAAGAAAGAAACTAATTCTAAGAGATAGTTTAAGATATATTTTATGATAGAATAATGATGTGGTAAGATATTTTTCAGATAGTCTACATATATGATTTCAAGGTAATTGGTCTATTTTTGGGCCTAATACACAACATGCTTTATGACATGATTGGTCCATGTAGCCAGCCATACCTAGTGGCGAAATGCTGTTGTTATTGTCGTTTAACAAACATACACGTTTCATAACGCAAATTCTTATGCATGCTTGCTTGTTGAATCACAAAATTCTTCAAAAAGAGGGTGGGAAACTATAGAAATAAGGGCAAAGTCGGGTTGTTGCATTGTCATAAAATGTAATGGCGCAATGGCTGTGGCTTGTGATATCAGGCCATGACAACTGCATCTGTTAACATGTGATATGATGTGATGGTTTCAATGGTTAGGTGCCATGATGCGAGGTGGTACCCCGTGATTGACTATTATACTACTTTTCCATGTCTGCTGATGCTGTAATAATAAATAGTTTATTGTCTTAGTTTTGGCTTGGGAACTATTCTGAAAAGCTTGGGATTTTGAGCACCGATGGAATAGGCAAACTTATTATATGATACCTTGCTTTTTAAATGATGATGATTATTATTTTGCAGAATTTGAACCACAAAAACATTGTAAAATATCTTGGATCTTTGAAGACAAAGAGTCACCTGCACATAGTTCTTGAGTAAGTGAGCTCAACTCTTTTACAATGTTAGAAGATTTAATCATGGTATCATTTGAAGGGTATTTACTATTTTGAGTAGTTAATGGATTTTTCTTCCTATTGTTTGCAAATTCGTAGGTATGTGGAGAACGGCTCACTTGCAAATATTATCAAGCCAAATAAATTTGGACCCTTTCCAGAATCATTGGTTGCAGTTTACATCGCCCAGGTTTGTAAGTTTTACCGTTCATCAATGTCTTTCCATGATTTGGCTATTTTTAAATTTCATACTAAAAGTATTATGTATGAGAAAGGTGTTGGAAGGCTTGGTTTACCTCCACGAGCAAGGTGTTATTCATCGGGATATTAAGGGTGCAAATATATTGACAACTAAAGAGGTAACTATTTTTTGCAGTCGTATTGCATACTAGGGTCTTGCATTTTAGGAAACTCTAGTGGTGTGTACATGTAAATTGATTTCATTGCTATGTTAAGGCATATATATCTGTTCATAGGTGAGTTTTTTTAACATACGGTTACTTCTTTTATTTGGATCTAATTAATTGCATTGCATCTGGCTGTAGATGATTGTTCTTAGTAATCTAAAATCACTATTTAACCATGTTGAGCACTGGAGAGTGGATTTCCAGTGTGTAATTACATTTTGAATCTTTTGATGAAAAAAGACATTTTGTATTATCCTTGCCTTTTTCTTTCATGTTCTGCTGCAACTTTTGCTTTTTTTAATTGGTTTCTGGTGCTTCTCCACTGTGTCTTGTTTGTGGTGATATATTCTGTTTATCTTTTATAGTTAAAAAAAATGCTGGCGACTATTTAGCCTGAGCTGCTGCTGGTTCTGTCAACTGATCTGTTTTACCAAGAAATTAAATATTTATGGACCAAGTCATTTTGAATTTAAATCCTTTTACTTACCAATTTAGGCAGTGAAAATTAGAAGAGAAACGGATAGAGTCCATGCCTGGCCTTGTTTTGAGCATTATTATCACTCTAAGCATTTTGCATTAAATTCATAATGCTGTGTATATGTTTTAATACGAACAGAAGCAAATTACTAGGCACATGGAGCATAAGGCATCCTCCATAGAGATTAAAAAGGAAAATGAAACAGTTCACAAAAGAGTAAACATTAATAGAAAGAGACTGGGCAGCTCTTCTTTGACTTTCTTTTAGGAGTGCCCCTATTTTGCCAGTTTTCTCATGTTTTGTAGTCTTTGTTGAGGATTTCTTATCCATCAACCTTTTATAATTATCTGTGATAAATTCTTCATTTATGGACAAATCTTTTGTCAGACTGCTATATGTAATACAGTGTCACCACAGGTTTCCTTTCACATCAGTCGTGGTCCCACCATATTTTTCCATGCTCTAGTTTTTGTTTTTTTCTCTTTGTTCTAGATCTATCTAGAAAATTTGCATTAGTGTTCACAAACTTCTTAACTTCCGCTTTCAGGGTCTTGTCAAACTTGCTGATTTTGGTGTTGCAACAAAATTAACAGAGGCTGATGTTAATACTCATTCAGTTGTTGGAACACCATACTGGATGGCGCCAGAGGTATTATTTGTGTGATATCATTCTGCTAAATATTTGGTTAGAGCTTGTGATCATTTCCTTATTTAAATTGTCTTCTAAGATCAGACTGGTATTTGAAGAGATTAGATTACTTTGTTGCATTCTTTAGCAACTTTGCCTCACTGTTCAGTTTTTAGGAGAAACTTTCATACTGTCCCAGATGTACTGTGCTCCTTATCTCATGCTTATAATGCATTTGATTTTAATGAAAAAAACAGTTAATTTGTTGAGCCGAGAGCACCTTGCTGACACTTTAGAACCTAATAAAGTGGACTGTGAATTAAAGAAGAAACTCAAAACGAGATATATTGTGCTTGATTAGGGGCACACATTGATACTTTTGGTTTGATTTTTCAGGTTATAGAAATGTCAGGAGTTTGTGCAGCTTCTGACATTTGGAGTGTTGGCTGTACAGTTATTGAGCTTCTTACATGTGTGCCACCTTATTATGATTTGCAGCCTATGCCAGCTCTTTTCCGTATTGTTCAGGTTTGCTTATGCGCTATCATGCATTGTTTCCTAAATATATGAAGGTTCTTTGGACCTGTGTTTCTTATTGAATTTGTCTAGAAAATTATACTTGCACTTGGTTGTGCAACTATTGAGTTCATAGTTGGAGCATTTTATGCTAGCATGTAATCTTAATATGCTCAATTACAGTTATAATTTGCTTTGCATCTCTCAACTTTTCTTTCAGGATGAGCATCCTCCAATTCCTGATAGCCTCTCACCTGACATTACTGATTTTCTGCATCAATGCTTTAAGAAGGTAAACTGATTCTCAACTATTGATGGGGAAATGTTTCTTAATGCACAAGGTGTCTTAGCTTGGAGGCTATTGTGTATTCTTTCCATCTATCTTGGACTTTGTGCCCATCCCCATCCATTTTCTGACATGGGTTAATTATTGCTGTCTGTTAAAGGATTTTTTTCTGTACTATTCTCCATATACAGCAAATAGAAAGTTCAAAGATGTTATGTTATGCTTTAGAATTTTGTTTGCAGCATATAGTTTGTGTTAGATTATTCATTAATTCCTCATCAGTTTTTAGCATGATGAATGTTATTGCATTATTTGTATATTTGTTCCCCGGTTTGAAGGAAGTGATGTTGTCGTTATTGTCTCTGTAATTTTCTAGCTCTAGCTTTGTAGGATAGGCAAGTTGGATACTAGTATTGATGCAGACTTTGAATAATTTAAGATTAAATTGGTGACTAAAACTTGTTTTATATACCATTTTGTTGCACATGTCAGGATGCTAGACAAAGGCCTGATGCTAAAACACTGTTGTCTCACCCCTGGATTCGAAACTGTAGACGTGCCCTGCAGTCTTCTCTTCGTCATAGTGGAACATTAAGGTAGACAGCGTGAGATATTATTGCCATATTATGTTATTTATAATAGTTGAATCAAGCCTACTAAGTATTTTGTTTAACTTTGTGATCTATCAAAGCACATCATTGCTACTGAAATTGTACTCATAATAAGTGATGCTGCACTGTCTACCTATTTTGGTCGTTAAGATCTCTATTCGGCCACCGTTTTTTGTCCATACTTCATATGTCTAATCTTAAACATGAGGGGATGTGCTGAGGCCCCATATTGACTAGAGGTATGGCCAAATTAGTTCTTATAAGGTTTGGACACAGTCCTCACCTCTTGAGCTAGCTTTTGGAGTTGAGTTAGGCCTACTGTATATTTAAGGTGTTATCAGATTCTATCATAGATCTCTTATAACCACCCGTATTTGTCCATATTCCTGATGTTCAATCTTGGGCGTAACGGGATGTGCTAAGATCTCTGTTATTGGGCCACCCACATTTTGTCCACGCTTCAAGTGTCCAGTCCTGAGTGTGAGAGAGTGTGTTGAGATCCCACATTACCTAGAGATATGAAAAAATTAGTCCTTGTAAGGCTTGAAAAATCCTCACCTCTCAAGAATCTTGCAAGTGAGCATTAGAGTATGAATTATGCAGCCTTTTCTTACATGACTCATTCCCTAAGATGTTGATTGGACAAGGCTTTACCCCTATCTGAGGGGTTAGTCTCACATTCATGTCTATGGGAATACCCTGACTTCAGGCACTACACATTGTGTGTGTAATCCTCCTGCTTTTCTCATTTTCTCAATGAACCCCAAGACTTTGGTCTCATTCTTGTAACAGATAACTTGACATAATAATTTTCTGCTTTGACATTCCTCAATGGATAGCTGCTCATTGTGAGAGAGAACAGAGAATACCACTTCTCGTGTAATCTACTTCTGAATGTAATCTTTCTTTTCTTTACTCTTGTTTAGCTGTTTGACAGCTTTATCTGTCTGAGTTAGTTACATAAGTGTTTCAGCTATTAGTTAGATCTAGACTACTCTATAAATAGTGAATAACAAGACAGTAGGGTCAAAATCATTTTAATTAATACAGAATCAAATTCAGTTTCTCTGAAATCTTATACTCATAAACTTCTAATTTGTTTTATAATTCTTTGAGAAGAATGAGAGCAAAGCGTCAATCATGTTATGTATGTTTTATAAGTTTTCTGCTATGGATTTGTATTATATCTGGAGTGATACCTGCCAAATACTGGTAGTAATTTTGAAGATAAATTTTCTCTAATTGAAGAAATGGAATGTTAATTAGTTTTTGGATGTATATATTGCTGGATTTTACTTTTTGAATTATTCTATACAGCCATTTACTTTTAGCTCTTTAATAGTTATAGTTTTTAGTTGAACGGTGCTACCTCTTGCAGAAATATAGAGGAAGATAATTCTGCAGATAGAAAAGGTTCTGATGGTGATCATAAGCTTGCAGGTGAAAACTCTTCTGTGGAGAAAGAGGTCAGTGTTGATGGGAAGCTATAAGGACATGCTTTTCTCTCTTTTCTAATGGAGCTGTTAATTTTAATAATTGAAACTAACCGCAGACAGTGAATCTACATAGTGGGAGCAATTGGATTGTATTTTTATTATAGTCTCAACTTCAATTTGCATGTTGTAGGGCACTGTGGCGGCTGATAGCAGCAGATCTCAAGATGAAAGTGCTTCGGATTCTAATTTTCCCAACCAAAGAAGAAAGAAATCAGACGATGTCCCATCGGATGAGGTTCTTACCTTAGCCATTCACGAGAAGTCCTTTCAACAAACTGGTTCTAGCAAACTCTCTTCTGATGGAGAAGTGGGTAATTCCGAGCCAACTGGTAATCTTGAAATTTCAAGTGCTAATGACCTTCATGACATCATGATGAATGGAGAAGTTGGATCACCACAGTCAAGAGGAATGGCTAGTAAGGTTGGGGGAAAAGATGCTTCTATCAATACTGGCAAAAAATCATTTGGTTTTGGACCAAGAGGTCTTGATAAAGGTCCTACAAAGGTAAAGCGTTCCATGTGTTATGGTTGATTGAAAGTTTTGTTGATTATTGACTTGGTTATTATTGATTATTTTATTTCAATTATACATATATATATATATATATATATATATATATAGGTATATATAGATATAAATATATATTTATATATATACACGTGCACACACATACAGGGACAGATTTACACTCAGTGGTGTGGGAACAAATGCCCCCACTAATGTTTTAACCTTTCCCCTTAACTCTATGTATACTATAAGTTTAAAAACAACTATTAGTAAATTTTCATGTTGAGATTTTTGCAGTAGATTGTCATCTTTAAAAAAAAAAAAAAAAATTAGATGTATGCTCTCTGACAGTGCATTTTAAGAATAATGAAATATTAGTAAATAGTAATATCTCTATAAAATTTGTGGACGAATGAAAACTAATAGCTAAAAGAGCTATTTTTTATTCTACTTTTTGACTACATCTTTGATATTAGTGACGAATGAAAACTAATAGCTAAAAGAGCTTTCTCTGCTATGAATCTCATCAAGAATCGGTTGCAAATCTATGGAATACATATAGGATATTGATAATTGAAGAATTGTTTAGTTACTCATGTGAAGTAATATTTTTTATAATATTAAACATGACAAAATCATTCATTTTTATAATATTAGACACAAGATTGGATCAAGTCTACTGAGGTTGCTTAAAGCTTCACTATTTTAACTATTGATACTATAACTCGTCTAGAAAACATGTTATGCTTTTTTGAAAGATTAAATTTTCTAAACTTGTCTGGTTGCAATCTGAAGGCAATGAAGGTACCGCACCCTGTGGATGGAAATGAGCTGAGTAGATTTAGTGACCCTCCAGGAGATGCCTACTTGGATGATTTATTTCATCCGTTAGATAAACGACCTGGGGAGGTTGTAGGTGAGGCATCCACATCTACATCCACTTCACATATGGCTAAAGGCAGTGCGTCTATGATTGATGGAGGGGAAAAGGACCTGGCCAAAGAGTTGAGGGCTACAATTGCACGAAAGCAATGGGAGAAAGAGAGTGAAATGGGACAGGCAAACAATGGTGGGAACCTTTTACACCGAGTGATGATAGGTGTTTTACAAGACGATGTGATTGATATAGATGGTTTGGTATGTCCATGAGTTTTCATAATTAATCTCTTTATTTTCGGTTTAAAATCCCATTTTTATATCCTTTTAAATTTTTGTTGTCTCGTCTTTTTATCAGGTATTTGATGAAAAACTTCCTGGAGAGAACCTTTTTCCTCTGCAGGTACCAAGGCTTATTCTCTGACCTCCGCATAACATACACCTATCTTGTGTAGTGTGCTCTGCTCTATTATCTCATATATTATTTCTCTTAGTTTATATTTTAGGTTTTGGATGTGCATGAGTGTTGTGGAAAATTGTTTTTTTATTTGGGCGTATCAATATCTTTATTGAATATATAAAATGGCTAATGTTTGTATACCTTGTAGAGCCTAGGTATGGAAGAAATTTATTCTATTTGTTCTTGTTTAACCTCCCATCTATTTTTTAATTTCTTCCGTGCACACACACCATGACCCATGGGTATAGTTTAGTACATGGCCATCGTGTGAGACATACATCATATCTTTGGTGTACAATGATCTTATCAATGAAATAGAGTGGTAGAGTAGAAGGCAAGAAGAGACATGGAGGGAAGGACAAAAAGAACTTTACTCCCTACATTATCCCCAATTCTTGTGATGTCTAATGGAATGATGTATCCTTTTGGTGTCCTTTATTTGAAAGTTGAATATGTTTTTGATCCCTATTAAAAAAAAATTAGTCCCAAAAAAAATGCAAAAATTGAATGCTTTTAGTCCCTGACAAGGGAGTGGTGGGGGTCTAAAAATATACTTGTAACTTTTGTTAAATACATGGACTCAAAATGTATAAACTTTTTATGGGGACCAAATTTTCCATATTTTCAATGATATTGGGACTAAAATATATATAACCATTTATTAAAATGACTGCCTGATTTTTTCTCCCTATGGGGTCAAACAATTCTGTCTGGTGTGATTGGTTTTGAGCGTCCCCTTCATATTCCTTTTCCACTATTATACTGCGTTGTGTATGGTTTGTGGTTTAGGGGGTCCATACGTTACTTTCTAACTGAAAAAGTAACTCAAGTTGCTTCTTCTGCCACCTAAAATTGCATTTTGCTGTCTTCTATTCACTTCCAGTGGTTTAAAATTGGCCTACCAGTGTTTTTGTATGTGATACTTGCATTTGTGATGCATTTACCATTTACCGTTATATTTTAGGCCGTTGAGTTCAACAAATTAGTTGGTTCATTAAGACCAGAGGAATCAGAAGAGGTAATTGGCTCTGCCTGTCAGAAACTTATTGGTATATTCCAGCAACGCTCAGAGCAGAAGATTGTTTTTGTTACCCAGCATGGTTTACTTCCTCTAACTGACTTGCTGGAAGTTCCTAAAACACGTGTATGCTGTCCATCTTGATACTTCTTTTGAATTTTAATTATTGAATGGCATAGCTGATAAATAAGTAACTGGGTTGAAAACGTCTTGAATTCAATGGATGTTTCAGGTCATATGTTCTGTGCTTCAGCTTATAAATCAAATAATTAAAGACAACACTGATTTTCAAGAAAATGCTTGTCTTGTTGGATTGGTAAGTCCTGTGTATGTTTTATGCTCCTCTCCCTATATCACTATTTTTTTTCTTATTTGTTGGGTTAAATTTTACATTAAAAGATGTCTAATTAATGATAGGGATCATTCGTTTAATTATTGGTTCCACACAGTATTCTTTATCATAATTATTATTTTGAAATGATAGCGTTGAAATCTTCAGGAAGAATTTTACAAATCTTTTATGAAATAAACCTATAAAGTGTTGGATTAAGTTTTATTTAATTCATAAATTTTTTCTAATTTGTTTATCATTGACATGCTGCCTTTGTTGTTATTATGTGTGCTGGTGTTATTTAGCAATCTTCTTATAAATCATAGTATAGCCCAACTTCTTACCATTTGACATTTTCTTTGACTGCAAAATCTCGTTAAAAAACTTTGAGCCAACGAATGCCTCTACCTCCAAGACTTTCCCATACCTCAACAAGTATATTGTATAGCCCAACTGCCTTGCCATTATCCTTCTCGGCGCTTCTTTTATCTTGTACTCTTGAACTCTACTATAAAAGGTATAATTTGGTAGTCCTTCATTAAATCTCGTTCCTTAACCAAAATTTTACCTCATTTTTTAATACATTTCACTTGGCGTAAGTCTCTTGTCTTTCTTTCCAAACCTTCAAGCCTTTAAATAAATTTTTTCTCCATCCTTGGTGCCTTGGGATTGGTATAACCCATCAAAAACTTTAGTTCTCGCCTTCGCCCACTACCTTCTTGGTCTTTCTTAGCTTCCTTATATTTTCCCCAATTTTCAGCTTTTTTTACATTAAGATCATATTTTCCCCACTACCTTCATGTTTTTTTTTACATTAAGATTAAAAACAAAGGATTTACCTTGCATCCTCCCACTAGGATTCTTTACCCCTTAGTCCAAGTACTATTGATTTACCAAAACCTTGTGTTGGATGATCCTTTGTTTTTAATCCTTCAAATACCACTGCTTGATCCGTGAAACCTTATCATGGTTCTTCTCTTCACTCTCCCCTTAAATCTTACGTTCATAACCAAGACTCAATGTTGGGTGGTCAATCTCTCTCAATGTATGACTTCACAGTTCAGACAAATTGTTCTATTTGATTTCTTCAAATAGGAAAACAATCTATTTGAGAGCATTTTGCCCCACTTTTGTACGTGATAAGATGCACCTCTCGTTCCCTAAAGCACATATTGGCCATAGTAAGATCAAAAGGAAACAAATCTAGAATAGATTTACCCTCCACGTTTACCTCCTCTGGGCCATATCTATTATGCATACCCTTGTAAGCTGTAAGCTCTAGATACACTTTTTACATGACCATTTACATCCCACCTATGAAAATCTTCTCTCTTAGTGGTATTTCCTGAATTAAGCCTTCTAAATCCTCCCATAACTTTACCTTAATGTGTTCCTATGGCTATGTTTGGATATGTTAAAATGAGCGGAATGGAGTGGAACAGAGTGGGGTGAAGCGGAATGGAATAAAACATCCGTTTCATTGTTTGGATATTTTAGGATGGAATGAATAATAAAAGAGGATTCCATCCCATTCTTCCCAAATTGGAGGGGAAGAAAAGTGAAGGTAGGTGATGGAATGCATTTCATTATGTTCCACTTCATTCCGCCTGTTTTTACAATCCAAACAATTGAACATACATTTATTCCATGCCATTCCATCCCATTCCATCTCATACCATCAATCCAAGCATAACCAATAATCCTACACTACATAAGGTGTGTTAGCACTAATCATGTCTTCCATCCATGTCATTTTGAGTTGACTAAGTTCTGCATTGGCTGTCAAATGCCTAACACAACCTGCTCCTTTTATATGGGGTTTGGAAAGGTTATGTATAGTTTTGCAACAAAGCTCAAGAGGACAAAAAATTGAAACTAGAATGCCTTAATTATAGTGTTGAAGAATTAAGGAAAATCAGATTTGATTTGATTTTATTTTATATTATTCTATTTATTTGTATTTTATGATTATGTCATTATTACTCAGTATTACTATTGTAATTTTATTTTCTATATAAACAGCTTAGGGCTATAGTAATAAAATATGAAAGTAATTTGTCTTTTACTTTCTTCATGGTATCAAGAGCTATTGGTTAGGGTTTTGTAAAGCTTTTCACAACCCACTAGAGTTTGCTGCGTTCTAACCAACAACTGAATTATGGCACACAATACCTCATGGAAGGCATCCCTTACGGGTAGCGGCGACTATGGTTTGGGTGAAAAATCAGAAGTAGCCAACAACATCGGTTTAGGCACTGGCGGCGGCTCAGGCGACAACACTGGATTAGGCACTGGCGGCGGCGACTATGGTTTGGGTGAAAAATCAGAAGTAGCCAACAACACCGGTTTAGGCACTGGCGGCCCAAGGGGCAGTGGTAGTTGGAATGGTTTATCTAACAACGATTTTTCCAATTTTTTGGCCATGAGGGAACTTCTAATGCCCTCAAAGTTGAAATCCAAAAACTTAATGGAAAAAATTATGTCGAATGGTCCCAAACCGCAAGATTGATCCTAGATGGTAAGGGAAAATACGGTTTCCTCACAGGAGAGGTGCAAATACCTGCCACAACTGATCCTAATTACAGGTTTTGGAAATCTAAGAACTCTGTTATTATTGCTTGGCTGCTTAGTAATATGGAATCAACGATTAGAAAACCTTTTATGTTCTTGCCTACTGCGAAGGAAGTTTGGGAGGCTGTCAAATAAACATATTCTGATATTCAGAATTCTTCTCAAATCTTCGATCTCAAATCACGATTGTGGCATGCCAAACAAGGAGATAGAGATGTCACTACCTATTATAATGAGTTGATGACACTATGGCAAGAATTGGATCTCTGCTATGATGATCATTGGAAGTGTTGTGAGGACAGTGTTTTGTTTCTTAAGAGACAAGAGAACGACCGAGTATTCATGTTTTTGGTTGGGCTTAATAAGCGACTTGATGAAGTCCGAGGCAGAATATTGGAAAAGATTCCATTGCCATCACTTCGGGAAGCGTTCTCAGAAGTTAGAAGAGAAGAGGCAAGACAAGGTGTATCATGGGTAAGTCACCTTCTGTTGTTGAGGTTGAAAGTTCTGCCCTAGTCACTAAGAATGAAGACGGGAAGAGAGATGGCAAGAAACCATGGTGCAAACATTGCAAACGTTCATGGCACACACGTGATACATGTTGGAAGCTCCATGGAAAACCTTTAAATTGGAAGAAAAAAGGAGGAAATGAAGGTCATGCCCTCCAAGCTGGTACCTCTGATCAAGAGAAGCAGTCTCCTTCAAGCCCATCTCCTTTCAGCAAGGAACAATTAGATCAATTGTACAAACTCCTTGAGTCTCAAACTCCTTCTTGCTCTATAGCTCAGAGAGGTAATTTTCCAAATACTGCTCTACTTAGTGTCTCCCCCAGCCACACTTGGATTATCGATTGTGGTGCTACTGATCATATGACTGGGGAGTCGAGTCTGTTTTCTTCTTATAGTCCTTGTGCAGGTAACCACAAAATTAAAATTGCAGATGGCTCTCTTTCAACCATTGCAGGGAAAGGTTCTGTTATTCTGTCACCTGTGTTAACCTTAAAAGATGTCTTACATGTTCCCAATTTATCATGTAATTTGTTATCCATTACTAAATTAACAAAGGATATAAATTGTCAAGCTAACTTCTTTCATTCTCATTGCACTTTTAAGGATTTGAGCACGGGGAAGATGATTGGCAATGCTAAGGAGAGTGGAGGACTCTATTATCTTAACAATGGACTCGACTTCAAAGACCAACCAAAAACAAGTATCTGCTTTGAATCTATTTTTGTTTCTTCTAATAATGATGATATTATGTTATGGCATTTACGGTTAGGACATCCTAGTTTTCCGTATTTGAAACATTTGTTTCCTAAATTATTTTCTAAGAAGGATCCGTCTTTATTTCATTGTGAAACTTGTGAATTTGCTAAACATCACCGTTCTTCTTTCTCTACACAACCATATAAAAAATCAAAACTGTTTGCAGTTATTCATAGTGATGTTTGGGGTCCTAATAGAATAAACACTTTCTAATAAAAGATGGTTTATAACCTTTATTGATGATCATACTAGAATTTGTTGGGTTTATCTATTGAAAGAAAAATCAGAAGTTGGACAAGTTGTCAAAAATTTCTTTAAAATGGTGCACACTCAATACTAAACAAATATTCAAGTCTTCAGAAGTGACAATGGTAAAGAATATTTTAATATATTTTTGTCTGATTTTTTTCTTGCCAATGGAGTTGTTCATCAAAGTTCTTGTGTTAATACACCCCAACAAAATGGAATTGCAGAGAGAAAGAATAGGCATCTTCTTGAGGTTGCTAGAGCTTTACTATTTGCAAATAAGGTTCCAAAATATTTGTGGGGTGAAACTGTTTTAACTGCATCATATTTAATTAATCGAATGCCATCTAAAGTTTTAAATTTTCATACCCCTCTTGATGTTTTTCGAAATTATTTTCCTTTGACTAGTGTGTCTGCTGATTTGCCACTAAAAGTTTTTGGTTGCACTGCTTTTGTTCATGAACATAAACAACTTGACAAACTCGAGCCAAGAGCAATAAAATGTGTGTTTACCGGTTACTCTCCAACTCAGAAGGGGTATCGGTGTTTTGAACCAAAATTAAAAAGAATTTTTGTAACCATGGATGTTACTTTTGTGGAAAATCAACCATTTTTTACTGACATTCATCTTCAGGGGGGAAATTATAAGGAAGATTCATCTTTTACTTATGAAAACATCATTACTTTAAGTGATATAGTGTCGCAAAATTCTGAGACTTATATTAATGCACCAAAAGAAAATGCCCAAGAATCCATATTGGAACTCAATCAACTTATGAATGAGGTTTCGACAGATTCGGGAGCGACAATTTTAAATCAAAATCACACTGATCAAATTCTTGATCTCAATAATAATGGACCACCTGAAATGCCACAACATAATGACTCAGATAAAGAGACACAAAGCAGGTTTACTACCATTGACCCTACTTGGAAGGGAAATGTCTTTGAAAGAAGAAACCATTAACAGAGTAATGAAGGACCCATTCTCCGACCCTTCCAAGATTCCGAACCAATAGATAATCCAACACATCATCTTGATACAGGTAAGTCCTCTTCTGTTCTTAAGAGTCATGTCGAGTATCCTGATATAGACCTTCCTATTGCAATTAGAAAACCTGTTAGATCATGCACTAAATATCCTTTGTCTAATTATGTGTCATACTCAAAATTGTCTTCTTCATTTGCTGCATTTACCTCTAAGTTGTCTGCTGTAGAAATTCCAAAAAATATACAGGAGCCTCTAAAAATTCCAAAGTGGAAGGAAGTTGTTCTTGAGGAGATGAGAGCTCTTGAGAAGAATTAAACTTGGAGAGTCATGACGTTACCTACAGGAAAGAATACCGTTGGCTGTAAATGGGTATTTACTGTGAAATATAATTCTGATAACACAATTGAAAGATACAAGGCACGCTTGGTTGCTAAAGGGTTTACTCAGACATATGGCATTGATTACTTAGAGACTTTTGCTCCTGTTGCCAAGTTAAACACTATTAGAGTTCTCTTATCCTTGGCAGTGAATTTAGATTGGTCTCTTAACCAACTTGATGTAAAAAATGTTTTCTTAAATGGTGATTTGGAAGAGGAAGTATACATGGATAGTCCACCTGGCTTTGAAGATAAGTTTGGTTCAAATGTATGCAAACTACAAAAATCCCTTTATGGTCTCAAGCAATCTCCAAGGGTTTGGTTTGAGAAATTCACTCGGTCTGTCAAAAAGCAAGGATATATGCAGGGACAATCAGACCATACGTTGTTCGTGAAGTTCTCTAATGTTGGTAAAATTGCAATTTTAATTGTATATGTAGATGATATTCTCACAGGAGATGACATTATTGAGATGGAAAGATTGAAGAAAAACTTGACAAAAGAATTTGAGATCAAAGATTTAGGCGCACTCAAATATTTTCTTGGTATGGAAGTTGCTCGCTCAAAGAAGGAAATTGTTGTTTCTCAAAGGAAATACATCATAGATCTCTTGGAAGAAACTGGGATGAGTGGGTGTAGACCAGCAGATACTCCTATGGAATTAAATACTAAACTTTGGGAGAAAGGCAGTGTTCCTATTGAGATTGGAAGATACCAGAGGTTGGTTGGCAAACTTATTTATCTAGCCCACACTAGACCTGACATCGCTTTCTCTGTGAGTGTTGTAAGCCAATTCATGCATTCTCCCTATGAAGAACACTTGGAGGCAGTTTATCGAATCTTAAGGTACTTGAAATCCAATCCTGGAAAGGGTTTGTACTTCAAGAAAACTAATGACAGAGAAGTCTCTATATTTATAGATGCTGATTGGGCAGGATCAGTTACTGATAGAAAATCCACTACTAGATATTGTGCCTATGTTTGGGGAAATTTAGTCACTTGGAGAAGTAAGAAACAAAGGGTTGTTGCTCGAAGCAGTGCAGAAGCTGAATTTAGAGCAATGGCTCAAGGAATTTGTGAACTTTTGTGGATTGTAAACTCTTGGATGAACTGAAAATGAAAGTTGACTCACCCTTAAAATTGTTCTGTGATAGCAAAGCAGCAATAAGTATAACTCACAACCCCGTACAACATGATAGAATCAAACACATTGAGATTGACCGCCATTTCATAAAAGAAAAAATTGATGCCGGAATTATATGTCTGCCATTTGTGACTTCCAACCAGCAAACCGCTGATATCTTGACAAAAAGTTTGGCAAGACCCAATTTTGAGCGACTTATAGCCAAGTTGGGCATGACAGATATCTATGCACCAACTTGAGAGGGGGTGTTGAAGAATTAAGGAAAATCAGATTTGATTTTATTTTATATTATTCTATTTATTTGTATTTTATGATTATGTCATTATTACTCAGTATTATTATTGTAATTTTATTTTCTATATAAACAGCTTAGGGCTGTAGTAATAAAATATAAAAGTATTTTGTCTTTTACTTTCTTTATATAGGTTTTCTTTATGCTTGATTTTATCATCAAATGTCCTCAAATATTTTGGTTCAGCTATATTTAATGCAAAATTTATCGGTAGATTCCTGCAGTCATGAGCTTTGCTGTACCTGATCGTCCCCGAGAGATTCGTATGGAAGCAGCTTATTTTTTACAGCAGCTTTGTCAGTCAAGGTATCAAGTGTATTTGATTTGTCATTATTACGTGGATTTTGTACTTTGAAAATAAGGCATTGAATTGATTGTTAATACTTGATGCAGTTCTTTGACGTTACAAATGTTTATAGCTTGCCGTGGAATACCTGTTTTGGTGGGATTTCTCGAGGCTGATTATGCCAAGTACAGGTTAGTTTTTTTTTTTTTTTATAAATTGTGCTTATGTAGAATTATATTTTACATTAGATTATAATTTACAATGTTATGGGTATGCCAAGATGTGGTATTGGAACAGAAATGGCATGGATTTGTCTGATGTTATTTTTGGGAAAGAAAGTATCACATTTGGGATTATCTTGAAAGTTGAAACCACATAAGGCTCTTTGCGTGATGAGTATTAGGATGGTGCATTTTAAGATTTATTTTTTTCATTTGTATTATATTTAGTTCCTTTATCATTAACGCAAAACAGACTTTTCTGTTTTTTCTATTTGCTTCTTCTAGCCTGCATGTGTATAAGCTTATAATTTGCAATAAACTCTGATATTTTGTACAATGAAAGCTGACTACTCTATTTCTGTCTCAGGGAGATGGTTCATCTGGCTATTGATGGCATGTGGCAGGTATTTAAGCTTCAGCAGTCAACGCCTAGAAATGATTTTTGCCGGATAGCTGCAAAAAACGGCATACTCCTCAGGCTTATAAATACACTTTATAGCTTAAATGAGTCAACGCGATTAGCATCTATGACTGGGGGTGGATTTTTAGTTGATGGATCGACTCAACGGCCACGTTCTGGTATGTTGGATCCTACACATCCCTTTTTCAGTCAGAATGAGGCATTGCTCTCTTCAGCAGATCAGCAAGATCTCCCTAAATTAAGGCGTGGAGTACTTGATAGTCACTTAGAGCCTTCACATTCTTCATTCTCCAATCCTCGAAGATCAGATGCTAACTACCAAATGGATGTTGATAGACCTCAATCAAGCAATGCTGCAGCTGAAGCTGTGCCACTAGAGAAGAGTTCAAATCTAGCATCCAGGGAATCTTCAACAGGTACATTGAAAGAGAGAGAGAATGTGGATCGTTGGAAAAGTGACCCATCTCGAGCTGATCTTGAACCCAGACAGCAACGTATTAGTATCTCTGCCAACAGGACATCAACAGATAGGCCTTCAAAATTGACAGAAACTTCCTCTAACGGGTTATCCGTAACAGGAGCTGCTCAGCAAGAGCAAGTTAGGCCTCTTCTTAGCTTGTTGGAGAAAGAGCCACCATCTGGACGTTACTCTGGACAGCTTGAATATGTACGTCAGTTTTCAGGGTTAGAAAGACATGAAAGTGTACTCCCTTTGTTACATGCCTCTGAGAAGAAAACAAATGGTGAACTGGACTTTTTGATGGCAGAATTTGCAGGTAATAAAGATCTATCTGCTTTTTTGGTGAAGATGTTTTAAATGAATAAATAACAGAAATCTACCTGTTACAATTCTATAATGGTGAGAGTGAACAGGATTTCATTGAATGACTGAATTAATAGTAAATACCTAACTGTAACTTACTGAAGGTAATTTAGTTACTTACTGACGCCGAATAATCTAGAATACAGCACAGCACATAAGGGGAAGAGACCGGAATATTGCCCAACACAGAAATGCTGTTTTTTTAAACTTTTTTTACATTCAATTTTCTGCTTTCTTTGTGGTTTGCTGTCTTTATTTGTGTATCTGCGGACTTTTTTATGGTTGTACAGATGTTTCTCAACGTGGAAGGGAAAATGGGAATCTTGACTCCAGTGCTAGAGCGTCTCAAAGAGTCACTCCCAAGAAATTAGGGACTTTTGGTTCTAGTGAAGGAGCTGCTTCCACACCTGGGATTGTATCTCAGACAGCATCAGGTGTATTGTCTGGTTCAGGTGTTCTAAATGCTAGACCAGGTAGTGCTACTTCGTCTGGACTACTTTCACACATGGTTTCATCATTGAACGCAGAAGTTGCAAAAGAGTACCTTGAAAAAGTGGCAGATCTTCTGCTTGAGTTTGCACAAGCAGACACAACAGTGAAGTCTTATATGTGTAGCCAAAGCTTGCTCAGCCGACTTTTCCAGATGTTTAATAGGGTAGAACCGCCTATTTTGTTGAAGGTACAACGCAACATATCCTTTAGTAATTTAGCTTATATCCTACTGCATATTTTCTAACCAATTTTCCATTTGGCATATTTTTAGATACTGAAGTGTATTAATCACCTGTCAACTGATCCAAATTGCTTAGAAAATCTTCAGCGTGCTGAAGCAATTAAATACTTGATACCAAACCTTGAACTCAAAGAAGGGTCTCTTGTATCTGAGATACATCATGAGGTGAGTATTACTGACCTTCTTACTATTGTTAAAATTTAGTTTTGGGGCATAAATGCTATTTATTGTTCTCTTCAATATTTGAAAAACTTATTTCATCATTGTGATTGATTGATAGTGAACTAGTGGTAGGTAATAAACTTTATAAAGCATACATATATTTCTCGTTAACTTTCTTTTAGGAACCTAGTGAAATTGAAATCAAAGTAAGATAGAATGAATCAAAAGAATAGAAGTGTATTATTCAACCTGAACAGAAAATGGAGAATAAGATTCTTCCTTAGAGCCATCTCTTCACAGAGGATCTCTCCTTTCCACACACATGTCATCAAGTATACAGAATGATGTCTTCAGTCTTACCGTGATATTATGCACTACGCTACTTCCAAATACGTCCAAATAAATTTAGTAGTCGTCATGTAGCAACTAGAGGTTTTTTTGCTACTCCAAAAATAAATAAATAAATAGTGCCAACAGTACTATAAGTCTAGCATGTTCTAGATTTATATTGGACTGTTTTTTCTGATTTCATTTCACTTGTTGCTTTTGATTTTATTGAAATGCTTCAATCTGAATGCAGAACATTGTGTATATCACATGAGGACAATCTTATAATATATTAATATATACAAAGAATAGGAATCAGCATTCCTTAAAATCTAGAGAATACAAAGTAACTGAAAATCCTGTCTAATCTACAAGGAAATATATCAAGAACTACAAGGAAATAATGACTTTTAATTATAGTCAACAGATGCGTTTTTTAATGCTTAATTTTTTCTATTCCTTCTTTATATTGATTTGTGGTGTGAGTGTGGGTATTTGTATCTTTCTCTGTGGTGCTGGCTTGAATCTCATCTTTCATTTCTCTTTCATAGGTCCTGAATGCATTGTTCAACTTATGCAAGATAAATAAGAGGAGACAGGAACAAGCAGCTGAAAATGGAATCATTCCCCATCTGATGCAATTCATCACATCAAATTCTCCCCTGAAACAATATGCATTGCCTCTGTTGTGTGACATGGCTCATGCATCTCGCAACTCAAGGGAGCAGTTAAGGGCTCATGGTGGTTTGGATGTCTATTTGAACCTTCTTGAGGATGAGTTCTGGTCTGTAACAGCACTTGATTCAATTGCTGTTTGCTTAGCCCATGACAATGATAATAGGAAGGTTGAACAAGCATTGCTGAAGAAGGATGCAGTTCAAAAGCTTGTAAAGTTCTTTCAGTGCTGTCCAGAGCAGCATTTTGTACACATATTGGAGCCGTTCTTGAAAATCATCACGTATAGATTCTAAATCCTTTCTCTCCACTTGTCCAATTAAGTATTTGGTTTTGTGTGTTCCTTTGATGCTTTATTATTTGATAAAGTAGTTTTTCACTCATGGGTTAGAAACAAAGGGTTGCACCAAAATCCCTTTTCCTATTATGAGGTTAATGAATATAGGATGGACAAGTTTTTTACTTGTATTAGTTAATTAGTTAGACGGATGGATGCAGGAGAAACAACTAAGATTCTACCAAAGTAGGCAATGAGTTAGATGATATCTAGTGTGTACTAAGTAGCATATAATTACTATAGAAAAAATAAGAGATGGTGAGGGAAAACTGGGTGGGAACATCATTTAGCTTCTTATCTTTTATATAGCCTGCCTTATCTGCTCTTTAGGCTGAATAATTTGTATTCTAAGTGGGCTGAATTAATCTGGCATGCAAAAAAAAAAGATTTTTAGATTTTTGTAAGTGTGCTTGTCCATCCATAGATGACCTTAGTAGAAAGGCCAAGATGGTGTCCCACTTTTTGCTGGGGCCTTATAGAGGCTAGAGAATCATTAGTAACTTGCTTTTAGGAATTTTTAAAAACTAAGATGTAGGGGTGGAAGTAGGTTAGGTTGGATTGTGAGTCTGGCTACCCTAATAAGGAAAAGTTAAAACAACGGTATCAATAAGAATTTTGGAAACTACCCTTAGAGTGCACAAGGAATAATACTTGTTTTATATCATATATATTGTAGAATCTTACTCTCTAATTGATATCTGGGAGGGGTTAACTAGGGTGGGGTTGAGCTTTTTGGTTCTTCCTAGTCAAATTTCACATTTACTTCTTCGAAAATAATTTTTAGAAGGAAAGGTACGAGTGAGGAGGATAGATATTTTCCTAGGGGGGAAAGGTCAGAAATCCAGATATGTTAGCTCACAGAAGTACCTAGAGATCTTTGTTATGTGATATTGTATTTAGTCAATTATCATTCCTATGTTTTCCTCCTAATGTTATGATTCTTACTTTCTTTTGTACTGGATTTTTATTTTATTTAATGTCATCATATAATAATGACATTGCAGAAAATCTGCCCGGATCAATACCACCTTGGCTGTTAATGGATTAACGCCATTACTCATTGCAAGGCTTGATCATCAGGATGCTATAGCTCGTCTTAATTTACTCAGGCTAATAAAGGTATACATGATACTTGTTACAAAATTTCTGGTGTGTACTACCACACCTCCCATGGTATAGAGTTAACTAGGTTTTGCAATGTTTCTTCAGAAATCATAGAGAAAAGCTAAGATGAACTTACTCCGGTTCACGTGTGTGGCTTAACATACTGAATTAGTTCAAAATTACATTCTTATCTAGTGAAGAACTTCAGATAGTAATGTATGATAAAATAAGTCAATGAGAGCTTCATTTGACAAATTGTTTTCTCTGCATATATATTTATCCCATTTTAGTGTTAACAAACACTAAAATGCTTTGTCTTCAAAACCTTGATAAGATGTCTCGGGGGTCTAAATTACGGTTTTTCAAGTAACAAGAAAAGTTTCGATCCTTTCTTTTCTTTATTCATATACTCATATTTTTTATCGTCATATAAAATTCGAATGTGCAAATGTTTAATGTATACATGTTTGGTAATGAGTAATAGTGAACATTTCTATCATTTTTAGAAATGTATAAAATTAAATTTCCGAAATATGGTGTGTTAGAATTAAATTTTTACACACATGTATAAAATGTTGGCTTGGAAGTGCATGTGAAATGAGTGAGTAGTATTAGTTATACTATTCATTGTACATGTGCTGATTATTATCTTGTCTTGAAAATAATAATTTGCTTAGTATAAATATCTAATTGTGCGGCCTGAATAGACAGACACAGTACTTATCTCATTCAATAGATTGACTGGAACATTGTTTTATTTTAATGTTCACGGTTTAGTTTAAAATATGTATGAATGCAACATGCAAATTTGTGTTCGAACAGGATTTTCCCCCGAAAGAGATTATACATGCATATCTCTTACAAATGTGCGATTATACTTACATATGTCTTACAAATGTTCTGGCAGGCTGTTTATGAGCATCACCCTCAGCCCAAGAAGCTGATTGTGGAGAATGATCTACCCGAGAAACTTCAAAACTTAATAGGGGAACGCAGAGATGGCCAAGTGTTGGTCAAACAGATGGCAACTTCATTACTTAAAGCACTACACATAAACACTGTTTTGTAAATTAGTTTTCGATCATTTTCCTGTATGTATGTATATTCATTTCATTGGGGGGAAAAGGTATTTAATTGTTGTATATAAATTTCCCCTTTATTTGGTTTGCTTATTTTTTTGCGTTTGGTTGAGTGATAAAAATAGCATAGGCTGGCATACATTGTTTTGACTCTTGGGTGGTATTTTAGAGGGTGGCTGATTTCTTAAGCTTCAATGGCCGGTTTTTTATGGCCAACTATGTATATTAGTATGGATACGAGATGGAAAAATATAAAGGTATTGCTTTAAGGAACTATTTTTTTTAATTCCCTTAGTTCTTTTTTCTTGATAAGCTACCGAGTAAATGCCAATTGGATCATGTAACATTAAATTGTTTCTTCGAAATTAAATCTTAAATTAAATCTTAAATAAGATGTTACACTAGTGTATGACCTAACTAGACTAGCCTACATGCCCTTTTTGAGGTTGGCCAACAATGGTCTATGGCCTATCACCTCCTGAGGCATATGTCACGCCAATGCCTATGGCCCGAGACTGAATCAATGTAGCAAATTAAATTTGGAATTCTTGTGACCTATTTCTTTGGGAGACAATGAGTTTGGTTGCGGATTCTACTGCAAAGAGAAAGTTAGAAGGATCTTGGAGCAGAGAGTACCATTACCAAGGTGAAGATGGATGCAAGGAGGATAATAAGCAACTTGTCATTTCTTGATCCATGCCCGGAGGCTAAATATCGCAGCTTTTGCCTTGGCAACCTCTGAATTGTTGTGGATCCAATTTCTTTTGATTGAACTTGTTTGATTCTCGCCTCCTACCATTCACTGTGACAAGATGAACACTATTTCCCTTGGCTCATAATCCAGTTCTACATGCTAGCACAAAACACATGGAACTTGATTTGTTTTGTTTGTATAACGGTCATTCAAAAGCAGTTTTGGGTTGTGCACATTCCTGACCACCAGGAGTGTACAAATATCATGCTCAAGGATCTCTCTCCTGCTAATTTTGAAGAATTCAGATCCAAACTCATTGTGTGATCCACCTTCACTCTAAGCTGAGCTTGTAGGGGCATTAAGGAATAGATTTCAGTTAATATAAGGGATCACCCCCTTCCATTTTTGTAACAAAATATTTCAAAAAAAGTTCAGTTACAATACAATTAAATCCTCCTATTCTTGCTCTTTACTTGTATCAATGTTAGTCTAACATTCTTAGAAATCTAACAATGCCATATAAAGATATATAATTATAAAACATTGCTAACATAAAAAATAAATAGTTGGGGAAATTACCCCTATTGTTAACTTGTAATATATTAATATTCCTACACAAAAATTAGAGGCTGCCTACATTTCATTACAAATACATTATTACTTATACTACTCAATATATCCGAGCAAAAAAGAGGTCCACCTTGAACCATATGAAAAAGTTAGAGGATACATCAAAAGGTGACACTGAATAATATATTTTGGCAGAAGCTATTTAAAAGTGTAAATTGAAATCTATCTAGAGCTCCTTTGCCACTTTTACTTGTGTAACTTGCTTTGCTATAACAAGCATTGGTGATAAGTTAGTAATAGAAGAACCCTTCCTTCCAAATCAGCCCCCGAATCCGAATGGTGATTTTGTTCTACTACCGCCTTCACCGTACATTTCATTCCATTTCCTCAACTCATTCATGCTTGTTGCATCGTACGAAACGGATGGACCCACCTACACATTTCAACGGCTCAGTCATTTCATATTTCGAAAACTAAGGAAAAACAAAATAATTTCTTAAACTAAACAGACCTCAAGATGTCTATGAGAGGTTCAATAAGAGTACAATAAGCTTAAAAAATGGTTAAAACAAGCAAAAACAATAAACTTAAATCAAACACTCATGTTTAAAAAACAAAGGGAAATTGCATAAAAAAGTGTCACAAATGCAGAGAAAGACGAACAGAAATACATGTTGAAAGCAGTTTTTTAGACAGGAACATAACGATTCAAATATAACAAATCAAATTTTATATACCTTTGATTTTGCTTGCACAAAATCATCCAAATTAAGAGGCCTTAATACCGAAGTTGTACCATCTTTTTCTCCCTGTGCAAGCCAAAAGATAGCATCATGTTAGTTAGCATCCAAACAAATCAGAGTAAGTGGCAGCGACGCCGCAGCTGTGATGTCAGCTTCCCATATTGGAGGTTTTTCAGTTTTAACTATATATTTTCCCGACATATGTTGATGAATGTGTATTTGTGGTTGTGAAATTTTTTAATATATGAAGTGAAAAACAGAAATCACAGTGAGAAATCTAAGTTTATTTAGTGTGCGTTTATCAATTAAGAAACACTGCTTTTATACCTTCTTTTCTTCTTCTAAGAGCTCTTGAACAGGTCTATATGCTGCAGCAACACATAGGTTCTGCCAAATATAAGAATGAAGCAGCATGAGATATACGACTTGAGCCGGTTAACCAAAGAATATTATGCATTGAAGCAAAAGAAGCACATGAGAATATTATTAGGCATTATGTTCGATCATGTGAGGAATCTAAGGGATGAGAAGTAATATAATGGAGCATTCTCGGTGAACCCTCCCCCCCAACACAAAATTCCTTACGTGATCCAGCATGGCGAATGAAATGTAGCAGTTCCTATTTAGTCACACTTGACGATATTTACCTTCAAATCACTGCCAGAGTATCCTTCAGTCAAGTTAGCAAGTTTCTCATACTCAAATTCAGGATTGAGATTTTCTTTTGCAAGGAATATTCTTAGAATCTTCTTTCGATTTTCAGCATCTGGTAAATCAACATATATCCTAGATAAATACAAAGCTCGGTTAGCAAAGAAAGTGTAATTTGTTTCCACTAATAATTACAAAAGTGTCGCTTGTTTTCACTATTTTCAAAAATGTGATAATTGAGCAGAAGATTTATATTTTTTTTATTTCCTGTTTTCACTAATAATCTTATTGCTGTCACTTTGTTTTCACCCTTCAGCAAATATTTCTAAGAGCAATCTTACAGTTTACCTTCTTGGTAAACGACGAATAACAGCGTCATCAAGATCGAATGGCCGGTTTGTTGCACCAAGAATGAGGATTCTTTGATTTTCTTTTGACCTCAATCCATCCCATGCTGCCATGAACTCGTTCCTCATTCTTCTAGTTGCCTCATGCTCAAAAGCACCACCTCGAGCACCAAGCAAACTGTCAACCTACGATATATTTCTAGTCAGAAATCAATTTTCTAAGTCATGATAGAGTAAGATAAACTGATAGAGCACTGACTTCAATACAACTTATTTAACAAAAGATGAAAGATTGCCAGTTTACTTCAGATTTTTTTCCTCTTTTGAGAGTGCATTCCTAGAAAGTGATAACTATTTTTTCGCATATGTTAGCTTGTCTTTTCAAAACAGGGCTTTTAAATGGAGATAATAAGAATTTTGGAATCCTTAAAGCTGCAAAATTTAATGTACCACAAACAAGTACATTCTATTTCTAGAAAACCATGCATGTTTACAAAAGCAAAACTAAAGACGACAAAAGATAAGCATTCAGTCACTCACTTCATCAACAAATATGATGACAGGTGCAAGCTTGCTGGCAAATGAGAAAAGCGCTTTGGTTAGTTTTTCAGCATCTCCAAACCACTGTATCAGCAAAGAAACAAATATATAACGATATCACATAATACAGAATAAACTCATGCGCCCTTAAACAACTGAAACAATTCATATAAAAAAATTAATGCAAAAACTCAAAGGAACTTGATAATATAAAAACTGGTTAACTTTAGGCCCATTTGCTTATACTTAAGTATACTCATCATTAGATTCTCTGGAATGTTTTCTTACTCATCTATGCTCCAAACCATTCTCGTAATAATTATTTATGCTGTTTTGACAAATCTACTACGAAGTCCGAAGTCTAAAACTACCACTATGGTCAAATTTGTCGTCAGACGGAGGTACTTAATAGGATTAATACAAATAACATGTTATAGACTATGAGAACTTGCACAGTCCTCCTGATGTAAATGTTATTAAGATCTACTTTAGACCAATGCCCAAATTTTTGTTGCAACAAACTTATCAACTGAAAAGGGCAGATGAACTATAATAAAATTACCTTTGATGTGAGGGTCGAACCGGTAATGCTGATAAAATTTGCACCAGCTTCTGTTGCAAGTGCCTTGGCCAGAAGGGTTTTCCCAGTGCCAGGAGGACCAAAAAGTAATATTCCTTTGCAGGGCTGAAATATGTATCTTCAAATTATTACACACGACAAAAGAAAAGAACAAAATTGATTTGGTTGCACTCAGAAAGCATACAAGAAACAAGGACCATTACCCGCAACAGGTTTCCGTGAGAGAAAAGCTCAGGCCTTCTCATTGGAAGAATAACAAGTTCCTGAAGTGCTGTCTTAACATTTTCAAGAGCCCCTATGTCATCAAACTGCACCCCAATTTCACCAGGAGGTACAACAGCTGAAATGAAATTGCTCTCAAACTCATCCTTTGCAAGGCTCTGTTACCAAATATTTGAGTGATCAAAATCAACATATAAAAAGACCCTGAACTTAGGATTACTTATAAGTTACAGAAAAATAAACCACCTTGAGGTTCTGAAAAGGTTTTCGTGACATAGTTTCCATGCCTTTCATCCTTGAGATCGCAATTTCAAGACTTCACATAAGGGAAAGAACAAGCAAATGAGATTTAAATTCTGCCTTAAATGTATATAATAGAATGATACGATTTACACATATACCTTTCGCGAGGTAGGCACAATCTTTCTCCTTTAACAGAAGGAAGCAGGCATGACGACAAGTAATGATTTTTTGCCCAGCCAACAACTTTTTCAGCTTCTGAAAACAAAATTAAACGACACAAGTCATGAAATGTAAATACATGAAGTTTGACTGTGGCATATGTTAATGAGTGCCTATATAGGGAACTAAAGATTCAAATGTTGTACTTAATGTAAAGAGTAAAGATTTATAAGTTCCCTATGTACTAAATGTTGTACTTCTCATTAAAAACTTGCAATTTTATAAAATTCCTTAACAATATCCCGTAGCAATCTTTTTTCATAGGCAAATGTTAGTATGTTATGTTAGTAGTTGGAGTTTGAACATAGGATCTCCTTCTCAAACTCATTCAGGTGTCCCAACTCAACCACTTGAGCTACGCCTTAGGGAACTTATTACTAGGATCCTTTGATGATATAAGTAGTTAAACTTGATGTAGTTAAACAATGTATTTTCGACATTGACATGGTTTGGACATGATGCTAGACTACAAAATATATTTTTATCCTCCTTGTGGTTTAAAGAAACAAGGTCTTTCCCGAAGTTTTCATTGACAGTATTGCAAAGGGATTGCAGGGTTCTGTTGAGATGATGCATATTGTTTCCCCTTACTATCTTTAAGAGGATTACTGCTATACAATTGTATTCCCTTTCTTTCTAATAAAATATTTTATAAACTTCCATGTTGGACATATCTCGGAGACGACCACGCCTAGAACGGGTGTCGAAAACCCGTTATCAGTGTCCAATTAAAAAAAATTGTCGCTCAGACACGGCTAGAACACAGGCCAAGAGAATGAGCTGACATCTATTCATAGATTGACACTTCTCAGTTTTTAAAATAAGAAAAATAACTTCTTTAGATAAAGTCAACTTTATTATATTTTAAATATTAAAATACAATAGGACTTAACTATTAGTTTTAAGAGACATGATTCTTCTTCTTTATCTTGGGATTATTTCATCATGTCTAGGTGTCTATGTCATGTCCAGTGCCTATGTCAGAGTTGGTGCTTCATAGGTGGAAATCATTTTGAGTTGATCAACATTGAAAGAGATAAAGATGTAATGATGAGAGAAAAAAACAACAAAAACTTAAAATAAGCTTAAAATTTTCTGTTGTCTATCTCATCATCATCAACCAACCAATCAATTGAACTACTAATACTTAAATCAAGTACTCCATTAACAAATATATTTGAACTACTGATCAAACATTAAAGCTTATTTTTTAGCCACTTGTTTTAGTCGTCATTCAATTTCTTATTAGTGTTCTAATTCAGTGAAACAACCACTACATCCATTGTGATTAAAATGCCAATCAAAAAAGGAAATAAATTAGATGCATAAATAGAAGGTACTATTACAGCCCATGATGAAGAAAAGACAAAAGCACAAAACAAAACAAGTGAAACAGCTTTGAAATTAGCTACAGTCTCTTACTTTGCTTTGTTAAAATGATTCCATCAGTATTCACTTGCAAGAGGTCCATGCACGATAGCTGATGTTCTTCAAGAACCTGCAACATGAAAATCCAGCTATAAATGTTTAATATTGATGGTGTAAAATGCATTAATAGAAAACATACTCCAAGGGAGACACACTTGACATATATATTTCGCCTCTATAAAAATGACAGTTTATTATAGATCTCTATTTAAATTTTATTTGCTGTCCCTGCATTAACAAAAATATTGTGCTTTTAGTCCCTCACCAATCACCGGAGACTAAAAGTACATTTTTTTATTTAGTTTAAGGAACAAAAAAAAATTAAACAAGAAACAAAACCTACGACAACAATTTTATTGAGACAACATATTTGACACTGCACATTAATATATATCATCAAAGTAACAATATAAGCTTCAGAAAACTGAGAATCACCTTTCGTAGTTCATTCAAATTACTACGTGAAATCACAATTTTCCTATCTTCCTCGAGTTGTTTTTTGAATACTGTCTGTAGATTCTCATCCTGTAATGCATCATACAGAATATCAGATGAAACCAAGACATAAATAACGCAGATAATAGATATGCAGAACAAAAAGAAAATTAGCAGCAACACATTCAAATCATTCTAATCAAATTGTAAATAATGTCAATAGCTTAATAATCCTCAATCTAAAACCTTAAAGAAGACACAAATACAATCAACAGTGAAACCGATATGAAATTTCCGTTTGAAAATGTTTCTATTTTCATTTTCATTTACTTTTAATTACAACAATGAAGCATTGTTTTCTTCCACGTTGTTCCTTGTTTTCGAAGATATATTTAGAAACATAGATACAGATGCAAATAGGCCATTTTTCTTCTTCTATTATGATAAGATTTCAAATATATGTCAGACTTGTCTTGATAATAAATACAAATTTCCTCCATGATACTTGTATATTGCCATTTATGTAAATGTTTGTACATTGGTGGGGGTAGTGTACTGAGAATCTGAGATGTTCAAATTTTAAATGTTTAATATTGGTGTTTGACATGTGTCAGAATCCTCTAAGTATTAGTACTTCATAGTATAGCAAAATTATTACCTTTGATGATTACCTTATGCAGATGCAAATACAAAACAATTATCTTATGTGGATGCAAATACAAAACAATTACCTTCGGTGGATGCACACACAAAACATTAGAGAAGAGCTTGTTAATTTCATCATCTTCTGATGCCTTTCCCCCCTTAAATCCATCAGTCAGGCGCTTCAAAGAAAGAGGCTGTAGACAAATATGAAAAGGAATTTAATAATAGGACCAAAAAGATAATTTGGTGATTTCCATAATGCAACTATTATGATTTTATAGACCACTGATTTCTTAATCCATATTCAAACAGAAAGTGATTCAACAACAGCATAATTTGAACCCAAAACTATATGCCATAGACAATTGGAAGGAATGCATAAATTTATAAAAAGATAAAAAGCATTACCAGCTTAGCAACACGTCCAAAGTTTGGAAGTATCATAGTCTGTCAAACATTGCAGATGATCAAGGAGGAAATTTAATATTAAAATGATATTATTTGCTAAATGAAATAAAATGCATTTGAGTTGGACATTTAGAATATATTATTTCATGACGAAAAAATAACAAGTGATGCTTACAAATTGTTCTTTCTCTTTTGATCCTGAATGAACTTTATTTTGTCCGCAAATCAATACTACGGGGCCAGATAAACGGTCAAACATCTCCTCAACCTTGTGAAAAAACTCATTTCGGTTTGACTTAGGAACTGATTTATGCAACCACTGTGAACTATCTGGAAAATAGACTATAAGAGGTTTTTTGGTATTCAAAACCTGCAAAAGCAAAAGTCATGGGTCACCTATCATTAAAACAAGATTTTGATTCTCTTATTATGAGATTTCAAAAAATAGAAAAATACCAAAACACTGTACCTCACATAAAGCCTCCACTGCTATGTAGCAATCCTGTGATTGAGCATCAAGATCATTCTCAATGTCCTTAACTGTTTAAAAATAAATAAAAAATTAAAAGTCTTAGTTTGAAAAAATAAAAATCTTAGATTAAAAAATCTATGTAAGAGCGGACACAATATTTCCGAAGTCCTAACAATCAACTAAACATAGAAAATACATGGAAGCTGACTTTAAAAGTTAAGATTGAAGTTCTTCAATGTTTTGAATAAGAAAAATGTACCATGTATCCAATAAATTGGTGGTTTTGCACGATCATTGTTAGAGTTTTCCACCTCACTCTCATTGGCCTTCTCTTCATTAACATCCAAGATGACAGCAACTCGATCTCCATTAACCTCATATACCTCTCCTCTCTGACCATTACTTAAAGGCCTGCAATATATTCACAGTTGGTTAATTTCCAAAAAAGCAATACAAGCAAGCTATAAGCATCTCTGAAACCTATAATTCTCATTTGCATGCAATACGTTGTGTATATCAATATAAAATAATTTAAAGGGTGAAATTAATAAAATGAATCTTATACATCCTACTACCAATTAGTATTATACCTTAGTATCAGATATAAAATCAATGACCAGAAAAGGAAAATACAAATACAACAACAACAACCAAGCCTTATCCCAATAAGTAGGGTCAGCAGAAAAGGAAAATACAAATACATGCAGAAAAAACATACGACGTGACCAAATAAGCAACATATAAAATCACAATTTGTGAATATTGCAAATTTGTAACATGCAAATAGAAGGCAATGTTACATTACATTTAGCGCAACATGTTTCATCCTTTGGAATTTTATTTGTAATACCAATAAATAACAAGAATGTTAAAAAAAAATACACATCAAAATGCAAGCCATTGATTATGCCTTCAGCCCTGATAAAATATTCAACATGAATAATCAAACTATTCAATAGATGCAAAAAGAAAATGAAAAAATTGTAAATACAAACTTATTCCTAATTCATATTGTTCTGACTCTGTGCCCATCACTTCACAAAGGAACTCACATAATTTCCTCAAAGAAATTAAATAAGAAAATAAGATGCCATATATATCCCAATTCAATGTAAAATCAAGTAAAAAACCCGACAAAATGATTAATGGGTAAATATCAGATCAGATAGCAATAAAAAGCATAAACTTTTCACACACCCGAAATAGAAGCAGAAACTTAAAAGCAGATTGTCAGCACTGATGTTAGCATTGCATTGACATGACAAGTTACTGTTAGCCAATAGTTAAATTATGTTGTAAAATAATAGGGAGAGGAGAAATAGATAAAGAGTTTATCACGGTTCAACCTTTGGCAAACTATAGACCGATCCATGAACATAATAGAAGTAATTAACTATGATAAATGAAAAATATAAGGAGTAACTGTGCAACCTGATTCCAATACAACCTATTACTAACTCGAATTAACAACAATTTACAATTTAAATACTGATTTCCAACATACTCATAGCACTATAAAATTCCTTGATGGGTTGGAATTGCATTCGTTTATGGACCGGGCTTTGATCGGCACCAAAAAAAAGCAGTTTAAACATTTAAATCAAAAATAAATTTTGGGAAAATGCCAAAAGGTTCGAGAGAGGCACGTAACAGTTTTGACTTCTACACATATGGAAATACTTATAAACCCACCTGCCATGTATAATAGTATACGCATTAGTTGGACCATCAGATGTCGGTATCTTCCCCAGTACGATCCTGTGATAAAATTATATATGACAATGTCAGGTGAGTGCTAACTCAAAGGCCTATGGGGATGACGTATTGGTTTCTCAAGGAAGAGCTAGGGCAACTTTCCTAGAATCACACCTGCAGCACTTAAAATATTTGTGAGCCTGCGCATTGTTGTCTGATAGTGCCTATCTTCCGAGCTATATTACATTTCATGTTTCACTCAGAATACAGATTTTGAAATGTAGTTTTTGGACAGAACATGGGCTTCATAGCTACTTGGTTACTATGTTCCAAGACAGTCACCAAAACTACAACTGTTCATAAGTTAATAATTAAATGACTTGTAGCCAATACCTAAGTACTTGCATAAAACACACTTAAGTAGATAATCTTAGAACTTACTGTAATCATGTAAAAATGAAAGTATGAAACATTATTTAAAGCAAAACTATGACATAATATATAATTCCACCATAAGATAAAAAGAGAGGGACAAAGAAGTCCAAGAAACCATATACACACTTTGATGATGCAAAGAATTAGTAGACTATTTAGAAATCAGATTATCATATGAAGAACTTCTATTTTTAGTTCTTTAAAGGACTGTGGCACACCACAGGCTCGTAATATAGAAACACAAGATACATGTTACTAAAAATCGTATATATTGAAATTAATCAGTATAGGAAAACACTTAGGATAAAATCCCACCATTTCACAAAATTAAAAAAGAAAAAAAAACTTAGATTTGGGATTCATATAAGTCAAGTCTACCACCATCCAACAATACCGCTTTTAGAATTTGGGCTTGGGACTGAATTCAACTCCACAAAACTAATGTGGAACTTTCAACACACCCCTTCACACTTAAGATTAGACATCTAAAATGTGGACTGATGTGGCGGATTCGTCGGAATAACATGAAACACCATCACACCTGGGTCATCTGGGGTGTGGACAAATGAGGGTGGAATAACAGGGATCTTGGCCCAATAAAAGATCTAGCAAAGGTTCTGATACCATTTCAGAATTTGGGCTTGGGGCATAACTAAACACCGCAAAACCAACTTAGTAGGTGAGGACTTCCCAAGCTTTATAAGACCTAAGCCATATCTTTAGTCATTGTGGAACTTTCAACAATCACCACCAACTCTACTATAATTACCAATATTACCATTACTACAGCCACCTTTGTAGCCACTGCCATAGCAACAGCCAACAGGCAGAAAAAGAACGGACAATATGATAATCACTTGCACATTATACCCAAAGCAACTCTCTCTGTTTGTTCAACAATAACTGTCTTATTAATGAACAGAAACTACCGAATTAAGAATTTCATCCAAAACTGAGTATAGCCTATAACACTTCCAATGAGTAGTTTATGCAGTTCTCTAGTGTGCAATGTCTCCATCAATAAGAGGTCTCTTAACTTGTGTGTCATTACATGTTTTCTTCAATAAATCAAAAGAATGTCTCAACACAAACGACAAAAAATGCAATTTGTCCGAGACAATGGAACACAAAGTAAGCATCTCCCATCCTAAGGGTAGAAGGAAGAATTGTTTCATTACCTATCGTCAGCCGTAACTTGAACAGAAGGCCCAATGTACTTCACACGATCACCTACACATTTGTAACAAAGCGGTCATGTAAACAGTTATATGAATGTTGATACAAATGGGAAAATGAAAGTAAATAGCTTAGAAGGTTATATTATTTGAAGTTTTCAACATCTTCGTTCAATATCATCAGACCAGATTGACAATCAAAACTATCTTTAACTTCCAGCAAAAATACAAATCAAGCTATACAATATTATCCCTGCTGGAATGAGGACAATTAACATTTTAGTTTGGATTGCAGGTAGAAAAGTAGAAAATCACATACAGCAAGATCATATGTATGATCAAAGTTCCACCTAGTTGAACATGTTACCTTTTCTGAGTTCACATCCACATTTATCAGATGACTTGGCGTCATTAGAATTGGAAGATTCAGAACTCTCTTCTCCTCCAGTCACCATCTGCAATAAGATTTCAGGGTAGGACGTAAGATCTCAAACTATCTGTCATAACTAAATGAATTCAAAGTTTTATACTAGTGTTTATTAAGAAATCTTCATAGAAGACCAACACAAGTTTTAAGAAAGTTAATACCGAATATATATGAGAACATTAAACTTTATTTTAAATAAGAATAACTCACAGAATTGCCAAAAAATTAACCTTTACCCTTACATTCCTACTAAAGTTTAATCTAACACTAAAAAACTGAAGTTTGCTCAAAAATCATGACATACTCGTTTTCAACCTCCCTTAACACATAAATTCATCAATAAATAGAAATTAACACTGGCATCAGAATACCATTCCTTTAAACATCCATCATCTTAAGTTTAATTCTACGCACTAAAAGTTTTCATGGTTATCAGAACCACATACTTCATCTTATCACAGCTACAAAATCCAAAATAAAAAAATAAAAAATCCATTACTTGCAAACAGATAACTGTATATACCTTCTCAAATTCTTCAACATTGTAAGGGACAAGTTTCTTAACGGCGGCTTTAACTTTTTTAAGGGCTGCTTCAGCAGATGCTAGTGCATCTTCATTATCACTTGCATCTGACTTCGCTTCAGCACTGCTTGTCCACTCTTCTTCATTACTAGCATCATTATCATCCTCATTCTCAGACTCCAGATCACCCTCTTCTCCAGATTCTGCATTATCATCATCAGACTCATAGTCTGATGATTGATCATCATCAACATCCTGCATAAAAATTCAGATGATATAATTTTATTTTTAATTTTGCTTTCTAGCACCAGTACTATTGTAACAAGAAACCATAAAATGAATTTTAATTTCTTCCGGAACTTACATAAGGAGCAAGGATGCTGCTGTCAAGCACCAACAGTGGAACTTGTAAATCTTGTGCAAGAGCTCTAACTAATCTCTCGCGATAGAGCTCAGTGCCTGAAAATAGAAAGACAACATACACATTAAGATTCTAGTGAGTTGTATATGCAGGTGAAAAAGCTTCCAGAGTAAACAATTAAAAAGAATAAGCAAGGACGAAAATAGTAAAATAAATTACAGACCTGGAATACTCTGAAGTAATATTCTTCCACTTGAAGATGCAAGGTGAGTGCCATAAGACGAAGCAAACTTATTATGTCTCAAATGGGAAGCAGCACATTCCATCAGAAGATTTTTGGTATGCTCACTACAGATGGAATCGTACGACTTAAGTCCACAATAAATTTCAAATACGAAAAGTTATTAAATCACAAAAAGAATAATGGATAGGAATGTTTAAGTAAGTACTTGATGTGATAAGGAAATGTGTCCCAGGAAATGTTTATTTTCTCCCATGGAACAATTCTTCTTAGAAACTCATTCTTAAACTTATCTCTTCGTGTCAAAAATGGGGATTCTTTCTTTTTACTTTCTATAGCAAGCTTCTCATTGTTAAGCCATTCCTCTTGATCCTGCTCTCCAAGACGTGCATGCGCATTGCTGCATTTAATAACATCTTCCCCAGCCTTCTCTAGCTGATCCTTCCCCTTATCAAAATTAGCTCCATCATTAACATGGACTTGTTTATTCTCACTTGCACTACTTCCATCGCTTTCGGAACTAAAAGCTTGTATCTGAGTACTCCTAAGAGAAAAACTAAGCCTTTTGTTCAGATCAGCAAAACTATGTCTAGATGAAACATGACTAGATGAATCTGAACCTAAAAGATGTCTTCTGATAATACCGTCATGTGAAGAATATTCTTTCACGGTGGTCTTAGGTGACAAAGACTGAAAGCAATGATGATCAGAGAATTTAGGCCTAAAGAAGTATTTTGATGGCTGCAACAACAAAGCCCATCTTCGATCTCTGCACTGTATTCTCCTCAAGTACATTGAAATTACTGCCTTTCTCCAACTCTAACTGCGATGCAGAAGAATCCAATCCATTAGATAATTCATAGTCATAAAACTGAGAGTTCAGTAGTTCTAATAATCAAACTGCAACTTAGAATATGGTAATCAATTCACACACATAGCATCAGATAGATATCAGCAAAAACAGGAAAAAGAATTGCTATACATTGTGATCATATAGAACACAACACCAAAAGTGAATTGCTATACTAGTGTTCACTGCATTATATTGCATCTCTATTTCATTAGGAAATAATGTTACTAAAAAAATAGCTCACATACAAATGAACTAGTTCATTGAAAAGCAACATTCATGTAGAAAATTCTAACTCACATCACATGCAAGTAAAGGTAATGCTGAGATCACACATGTTCACTTAGTAAAACAAAAACAAGGAAAACACTCATTAAATTTAGTTTAGACACTTCAACTCTTAAATATTCTATTTTAAGACTAATTAAACAGAGAAATAAAAATTATATATTACTTATTTGGATTAGGTTGATAATATAACTGGAGATAAGTTATTGTGAATTTATAGCAATTCCTACGACCCTCATTCCAAAATATAGAGAATATCCAATTCCTAGTTCCAAATTTCCAATCCTCACTGATTGTCGACAAATAGGGAATGCCTAAATTAACAGGTCCACTTCATTCATAGAGAATATAAAGCAAAGTTATGCAAAGTATACACTGATCATTTCAAAATCAAAGTAAGCCATACATAAGCAACAAACTATACTGTTATTTATAAAAGCCAAATATCTTGTATTCACAGTATCTTCGGCTGAAAAGGAAACAATTCATGAATCCCCCTGTTGATACAAAAGGACCTTATGAAAAAATGCACATTCTTCAAGTGCCAACAATTACATAAATTTCCTCATAAAAGATCTGAATACAATATTAAATATTTTTGTAATCATAACAATAGGTATAAAAAAAATTACAAATCAATCAATGTTTCATTTCAAAATACAAAAACACAAAATCCACCTGAAGCTCCTCGTTGCAGCTCCAACACAAAAAACTCAGAATATTAAAAAAAAAAATCATATGTAATAAGAAGAAATAGGAGAATAAACAAAAAAATCGATAAATAGGTGAAATCAAAAGAATACATTGGGGAGGGGGAAGAAAGAGACCTGTTAGGATTTGTTGTTTGTGAAGAACAAGGTCAAAATTGGGCCATAAATGAGAGCGAAAGAATGTGCGAGACAAACGTTGAGGTTCAGATAATAGAACTTATTAGGAAAAGCTCTTTTTCGTGTGTTGTGTGTTGTGAATGAATTGTGAAATGTAAATTGTGAATTGTGAGTGCAAATTGTGTTTGTGAAACTGTAACTGGCTCCCCTCGTGCGTCGTAGGTTTGTTGTTGTTTTGGGATTTTGTTGGGCCATGTTTATCTTAGGCCCAACTTAAGTTGGCCCATTTTTATTCGTGGATCGTCTCTGCTTTGTATGAAGAGCACTGCTATTGGTACCCCCATTTTTTCAACTACCCCCGTTCTTGTTTTATCCTATTTTGACCGGAAGATACATATTACGTTTGGAATATATACTTTCGAAAGGAATTTAAAATATATTTTTTGAAACGGAAACTTAAAATATATTTTTATGGAATTTTTTTTCATTGTTGTTTATTGAGAGTCTAAATATTGAAAGAATAGGCTAAATGAAACTGAACATTGTTAGAATTCTATTCTAACATACAATTTGTTTAGTACCATTCTTTATGTGTATGGTTAGCCAATTCCACTCTTCATCAAATTGGTCAAACTTAATACAAAAATTATTTTCCAACTATACCCTTGACCTGACCCAAGTTTTATGATAGTGGATAGGGTTAAGTGTACTTTTACACATCCCATTATACACATCTTGATGCATAATTTACCTCATAAAATAGTCGTATGGATTATATAAAGAATCATCATGAGGTGCAAGAATAGTGGTAGATAGTGGAAAATAAGAGGTTTTATAAACTACGGTAGAGCATAAAGGAGGGACAAAAAAAACTACACACACCTAATATTACACACATCTTAAACACAAATCTATTATATAGATTGACTAAAGTTAGTTTAGTAAAAATTTCATAATCTCAAACCAAAGTTAAAATAGTTTAATGTGTGTAATTTGTACTTCCATTACAATTGGCATGTTTAATTAGAATATAAAGCATTTTGCACTTTCAATCACAAGAGAAATCAAATTTGCAGAAAAATTTCTAGATAAAATCACATTATAAAGATTTTTAGGATGTATTGATTGTATCTTAGAATTTTGTTTGCCTTTTACTCTAAAGATTAAGAAATAATCCTTTAAAGTGGGATAAGGGTATCACCCATAATATTATGACTTTAAAACAAATAATTAAGAGATTTTGTAATTAGCATGACTAACTATGTCTGAGTTATTCTGTTTGATAACTATTAATTTTTTTAAATCTAACTATCAAATCAAAAAAATTTGTTGAAACACCACTCCCACAAATAAGTCTAAAATAAATTAGTTCAATTAATAATACAATATAAATAATAAAATTTATTAATCAAACACAATTTTATATGAATTCAAAATAATTAATTAACATAATCTAATCATCAATATTTATTTATATTTTTAGAAAACATTATACATTAATCTATAATAATTTAATGAATCAAACAATTTTAAAATTTTATAAATATTTATAAAATTGATATCAATAATTTTAAAATCAGATTGGACCGACAGTTTCAATCCATAACATAAGAAAACCATTGCATAAATCAGAAAAAACATTTGAGATTTGATTCGAAGATTTATTATAAATTTTATGAATTATTATAAAATTATGATCATTCAACCGATTAAACCATAATCTAAGTATAAAACCATAATCTGAAAATATCATGGGTTCGACCCAATTTGTAAAAAGCTTGATCAATAAAAACTTTCATTATTACTTTACAATGAATGTTAGAATTGTAAAAACCACTAGGAACTATATATACAAATTAAATTTATTTTTAAACAGATAAATTTACTTAGTTACGAATAAACTTTAGATAGAAATTAATGTTTTAATATAAAAAATTAATGATTTGATAGAAAAAAGATTATTAAACTAATGTTGCTAACAATTACATGCACACATTAATGTTAAATTGTGATAATCTTCAACAAATTTGTTTTTTTTTAAACTATAATTATCACATTAGACATAACATAGCAAATTTGAATATAACTATTAAACACAATACATAATATAACTATTAAACACAATACATAATATATTTATAAATGTTCGAATAGCTGTTTGAGTGCCAAAATATTCCGATATTTTCGATCACAAAATTTCCCCCATACATAACTAAAAATAACAAAAACGGACAGCAAAAAGTACTAGAAATAAAATTAAAAAAAAAAACATTAGAAGATAAATTTTCAGCAACAAGACCGAAAACATTTTCAGCAACAGAGAAGCCTCCCTAGTCGTCAGCAAAAGTGGTCTTTTTCCCTGAACAAATGACAAATTGAAATTATCAGAAAATGAAAAACCAACAGAAACAAATATGATAATTGGTTTGACCAGCAACCACAACATATTCTTTTTACATAAAATAACAGTTGAAGTAGGTTGCAAAGATGATTTCTGTTCCAAAATTAAATGTAAACTTGTTTGAAAATATTTTTTGCTGAAAAATTGTGTGCAAAGTTGAAAAAGGTGACCATGAATTTTACTTGCAAATAATTAATATGTAAACGAGATCTAAACTAATGTCAATAAATTCAGTTAACAAGGAAATATACCTGTGCCTTCTGCAGCAAGGTTAGGTCTATTTGAAAAGCCACGACCTCTGCCACCACCACCTCTTCCTCTACCACCTCTGCCACCACTGTCCCTTCCCCCAAATCGACCTCTTCCACCACTCCTTCCACCACCAAATCTTCCACCACTGTCCCTTCCACCAAATCGACCCCCACCTCTACCTCCAGAACCTTGATTACTTTCTCTAGGTTTGGCTTCATCCACCGACAAAGTATAACCACCAAGTTCAGATTCATGTAGTTCTAGAGCTTTGCTGAGGCTGTCAGAATCTTTAAAGTCCATGTAAGCAAATCTGTCATTATCATTATTTTAGTCAGATTGTAGTTTGTATGATAGGCAGTAGCAATTTAACGTAGAGTTATAACACATCATTATGGCAAATAGCAGAATATATAATGTAGACTTTGGAAAAGAAATATACCCCTTGACATAACCAGAATCATAATCTTTAGGGATTGACACCCTTGTAATTTCACCACAAGAACTAAAATGCTCCTCCAAACTAGCTCTAATCTGAGAATACAGTACAAAGCAAGAGTTGTTTAAAACCACTAGCAAATCAAGTCAAGCAAAACAATCATCAAAACCGCACACAAACTGTATGTTCTAAAACACAAAGCAAAATAAAATTACCTCATCCTCCCCTTGAGATTTGTCAAAACCCCTGACAAATACTGTTTGAGCCTGACCTCTGGGACCCCTGGGAGCTGAGTTAGGTGTAAAAGCACCCCTCTCCCTGGCCAAATCAAGACGGATAGCGCGATTCAACAACTCCTGCCCATTCAACTCCAGTGCCTGATAATAGAAAACAAATTCAATCAAATAAACATCATTCAAAACATGCTTCCAAATCAAAAATAAGTGAGAGTTTCATCTATGCAACAAAAGTTGAGAGGGCAAAGCTTACATTTTGGGCTGCCTCCCCTGTTGCAAACTCAACATGCCCAAATCCTTTAAATCTTCCATCCTCATCCGTAGCAAGACGAACATCAACAACCTCTCCGCAATCTTGGAAGAAAGATTCTCTGATAATTTTCGAAGTTAGATAAAATACATATTACATAAACAAAAAAAACAAAAATTCATGAGTAAGAAAAATTAATACATGTCAGCTTGAGCAACATTAAATGACAGGTTTCCAACAAATAGTGTCTTTGAAGCACCACTCTGTTCATTTGGTGTAGCTGGGGTATTAGGCTGCAGAGTAACAAAAGGTTAAGTCATAAATACCACTAATAAATTATCTTAATTAAAAGGAAAAAAACAAAAGTGTATATCAATTAATTACAGCTTTCTTTGCAGATTTACTAGCATCAACCATCTCCACATCCTTAATCTGTTTCACATAAGAATATTATGTTATTACAACACAACACATTGATTGTAAAATTTATCAAATTTGACTATAGATGGATACATATACCAACCTTTTTCTGAGGAGTTTTGGCTGGTTTCTCATCACTATCCTCTTCACTATCATCAGAACTATCACTGCTTTCTTTTGACTCTTTCACAGGCTATATTAGCAAATAAATAGTGAAATGTTAGACAAAAAACTAAACTCAACCATATCCAACTCCCAACCACAACAAATGACTGAATAAAAAATAACAATTATGAAAAACATGAATCTTTCAATCGCAAGACATTTTACCTTTTTCTTTGGTGGCTCTTCATCACTTTCAGAGCTATCATCATCCTTGTCAACTTTCATATTATCCTGTTAATGAAACATTAGTAGATTAACATCTAAAAAATTCATTATATTTTTAAATTAATAATTCACATCATAGTTTCTTCATTCAGCAAACGCAGTCTTTCCATTTTAATGTATTGTTAAATTTTAATATCTACGGTACACACTCAAAGATTTTCCACTCTTTATGTGCAGAAATTAAACCAACAAAAACAAGTTCATGAATTACCTCATCATCAGAAAAATCGCTCTGTGAGTCACTAGACTCTTTCTTAACAGCCTTGGGAACAGATGCGGGTTTCTTGGTTCCATTGGTAACTTTTCCAGTTTTCTGAAACATTTGAAAGCCAATTGCAACATAAACACACTACACTACAATAATTAAACTACAGCATAAAAACGAATAAAACTTCATGAAACTATCAATAATTTAAAAAGAGCAAGTATATTGTAATCAAGATTAGTTTTATTACTTTTAATTTCAATATAGACAAAAAGAGTTCCTACAAAAGTAACCAACAACAATGCAAAAATATATTACTGAAAATAAAAAGCAAAAAACAGAAGTTTTACGGTGTCTTCATCAGAGCTGCTATCATCATCAGAATCTGAGCTTTCCTCATTCTTTTTTGCAACAGCAATAGATTTTGACACAGCAGCTACAGGCTTTTTTGTTTCCTATACATCAAGCAAGTTAAAACATTATAATTCAATACTATTTAATAAATAAAATATACATCATTTCAGGACTACACAAAAACTTACATTGTCATCATCACTTTCACTTGAATCATCATCTGAACTTTCACTAGTCTCCACTTTCTTGGTTATAGTAGCTGCAGGTTTTTTCTTATTCTGCAACCAAACGAATATATAAATTGAATTAAAACACCAAAGTTTGTAGTCAAATGGTATCAAAATTACACCATGAAAGGTCCTGAATAGACAGATCATTCATTTGATTATATTAATTATAGTTCACATTACGATAATTATTATGAGTGACAAATATGAAACCATTAGACATGTATCAATCACAAAGCAATTACCTTGTCGTCTTCAGAATCAGACTCAGAACTATCACTGTCAGAGCTTTCAGCTGGCTTCTTTGCAACAGGGACAACCTTGGTCTTTGGGGCCTGAAAACAAGGAACACAATTATATCAAGCAATGCATAACAGATACTAAAGTCAACAATAAAACACCAACTAATAACTACAAAGTGTGACTGTTGAGCTATTGTTAGAAGCAACTCACTTCATCCTCATCAGAATCTTCATCAGATGAATCAGAAGAACTGGAGCTGGGAGCTTTCTTAGCTGTTGCGGTCCCATTTTTAGCAGGTTGATTTTTGGAAGGAACAGCTTTTGGTGCAGGTTTCTGAACAAAAAATAAACTATTAAGATGGACAATGATAAAACAGAACAAAAAATGACATAATATGATTAAATTTATGGTTTATGTTGAAATTAACTTCAAAATGTCCAATACCTCGTCTTCGGATGATTCCTCCTCGGAAGATTCCTCTGAAGAGCTGGAAACTGGCTTGGCTTTCTTCAGGTTCCCATTTTTAGCTGGTGTCTTTTTAGCAGGAACAGCCACCTTAGCAGAAGGTTTCTGTACAAAAAAAGTTGTCAGTAAATTACAACAACGAAAATAAACAAATGCATAATTGATACAACAAGTGAAGTTAAAGATTTCATATGCATCAAAGCATTGAAATCCAATACCTCATCTTCAGATTCAGAGGAAGAGTCATCAGAACTACTCTCCTTCTTAACCTTTTGCAACTGAGTTTCCTTCTTTTGCTTGGCAGCAACCTCTTCAACCTTTTGCTTCTTTGAACTCACTTGCTTGACTTCATCCGCAGCCTGCCTCTTGCCTATGTCAAACAAAATTAACAAACGGCAAGGATTAACATCAGAAACTTCAAGATAAATTACAGTCAGAAAAATTTACCAATAACTTCACAATCTACAACTATATATCATGAAACACTTGTATAATTTAACTTCACAGATAAAAAGAAAACAGATTGAAAACTCAATTGAAAAACTCCAAACAAAATCATACACGTGTCTCAGCAGAGTAAAAAACTAAATCTTTAATTAAAACTCATGAATCAAAACAAATAAAATCCATACAAAAACAGAGTTAAAATAACATCTTCATAAAAAAAGAATAAAACAAGAAAGCTAAGAAAAAAGATGGACAATCGGTACCTTTCTTGCCAGACTTGACTGGAGAAACAACAACAGGAGCAGCATCAACCTTCAAAGGAACAAAAGAAAAACAACGATGAGTAAGAATTACAACAAACAGAAAAACGTAAAAGAAGAGAAATCAACGATAGGTTGAAAAGCATACCTTGGTAGCAGATTTCTTGCTTGACTTGCCCATCTCAAACGAAAGAGTGAAGAAGAATTGAAGAAGAGAAGCTGCGGAAGGAAGCTATTCAAAACCCTACCGCTGAGAGAATTAGGGTTTTAGAAACAGCAGTGTTGAGTGTGTTTTGAGAGGAGGGATGCAGTGGTTTTATATGCGAGTTTCACTCTCGCTAACTAATTTTGTGGTAAGATGTTAGGGTTTTGGATTTGGGCTTTCGGCCACACAAATGAAAAAGATTTCAATTTTTTTTATTTTTTTTTGAATTTTTTTTAATTTTTTTTAATTATTTTTAATTTTGTTTATGTTCTCAATAAAATTAACAAATTCAATAATTTTTTTTTATTTTTTTTCGATTTAAAAATTGTCGATTTATTTTTTGGTGTTTTAAATAAAATTAAAAATTTTAATAATTTTTCAATTTCGGTTTTTTTCCGAATTTTATTCGATTTAGAAATTGTCGATTTTTTTTATATTTTGAATAAAACTAACAAATTCAATAATTTTATAATTTTGATTTTTTTCCTAATTTTTTTCCATTTAAAAATTGTCGATTTTTTATGTTTTGAATAAAATTAACAAATTCAATAATTTTCTAAATTTGATTTTTTTTTTTCTGAATTTTATTCGATTTAGAAATTGTCGATTTTTTTTTATATTATGAATAAAATTAACAAATTCACGAATTTTTCAATAATTATAAAATCTAAATAAAATCTATAATATTCATCCCACTTCACCCCGCACATATAATAATAATATTATTATTATTATTATTATTAAGTACGAACTTAAATAAAAATGATTTTTTTGTTTTAAATAATTTAGATATTATTTTTTAGAGATTTTTTAAAATATGATTTTTTTTTAATTCCTGTTTGTTTACTATTATAAAAATAAGTTTTTTTGTACAATAATTTTTAACCTATTTGAATACAATTTTATAAAAATAATTTTTTTTAAACTAAAAAATTACCATAAATGACATAAAAATGATTTTTGAGAAAAACATGTTTGTTTGAAAAAATATTTTTTAAATACATGATTTTTCTAAATACACATATGTGTCTCTATTAATTTATGCATCTTTATATCCCCTTCCAATCATTATCTACTATTTCTCTCATTCTCTACCTCTCCTTTTTATTCCAAACAAATCAATGAATTTAGGTCATTCATTGATGCTCCTGAAAAATAAACATATAAATCATCACGAAAATATGTTAGTAAATAATAATAGATTTTGGAGGTTATGTTCTAATCTTAGAAATTGAGCCCTTAATACAAAAATACAATTTTAATAATTAAAAAAATTGGAAAAATAAATTATAGTCCATATACACATATCAAGTTATATGATGTAATATTCATACTAACTTACATGATCCTCTACCCATATCAATTACATGATGTTTTATCATATCAATCAATTTACGTTATGTTATATTCATATCAATTTACATCATGTTATACACATATCAAGTTACATCATGTTACATCATGTTATCAATTTTTTATCTTTTTTAATTGTTATACTAATTGATATTTAAGTCAACCAAAATGTTAAATTATATATTAAAAATAGTTCATAAAGTAACATATCCTTAACCAAATTTTTATAGTCACAAGCATAGTTTCATTATCCATTATCCGCATTAGTTACTACTTCCTGTAATTTTTTGAGTAATTTTTTGAGTTGATACAGTGATTTTATATGGGAGTCTCACTCTCCCTGATTAGCTTTGCGGTAACGGGATAGGGTTTTGGATTTGGATTTGGCCTTTGCGATACACAGATAAAAAATATTTTAATATTTTTTTTCTGAATTTTATTTTATTTTACTTTTTTTGTAATGTTCAAAATAAAATTAACAAATTCAATAATTTTTCAATTTCGATTTTTTTTTCAAATTTTATTCGATTTAGAAATTGCAATTTTTTTTATGTTCTGAATAAAATTAATAAATTCAATAATTTTCTAATTTTGATTTTTTTTCCCGAATTTTATTCGATTTAGAAATTGTCGATCTTTTTGTATATTATGAATAAAATTTACAAATTTACAAATTTTTTAATTTTTCAATAATATAAAATCTAAATAAAATTAAAATGTTATTAATATTTTTTATAAAACTATTTCTTGCATGTCATTTCATGTCTCTATTTAAAACATGGAATAGACTATATATCCGGCCCAATGCCCACCCGCTCCGTATATATAATTATAAATATTATTATTATTATTATTATTATTAATATAGTATGTAAGTTCTTTTGAACTTAAATAAAAATAATTTTTATTTTAAATAATTTAGAGATTATTTTTTAGAGATTTTTTAAAATATGATTTTTTAATTTCCATTTATTTACTATTATAAAAATAATTTTTTTTATAATAATTTTTAACCTGTTTATATACAATTTTATAAAAATGATTTTTTTAAATTAAAAAATTACACAAATGACATAAAATGATTTTTAAGAAAACGTGTTTGTTTGAAAAAATATTTTTTAAATACATTATTTTTTCCTTCCGACTTTTATCTACTATTTCTTTCACTCTCTATTATTTCATGTCTCTCTACCTCTCCTTTTTATTCCAAACAAACCAATGAATTTAAGTAATTCATTTCATAATTTTCGGTTCATTTCATATAAGTAAATCATTACAAAAATATTTAGATTCCTATATTATATATCCACTCATGTGGTACTTCGTTATGTCATATATAATATAAGAATTTTACGATATATATATATAAGATCTATCTGTATAGATATCATCATCGACATCCAGAAAGCCGTATGCTTTGGAAGAAGCTTGTACAGTTAGTAATAGATTTTGGAGGTCATGTTCTAATCTTAAAAAAAAAAATTGAGCCCTTAATAAAAAGAAAAAGAAGTACAATTTTAATAATTAAAAAAATTGAAAAAATGAATTATAGTCTTTATACACATATTGAGCTATATGATTATATGATGTTATATTCATACCAACTTACATGATCCTCTAACCATATCATTTACATGATGTTTTATCATACCAATCAATTTACATGATTCTATATTCATACCAATTTACATCATGTTCTACCCCATATTATAATTTTTCCCATATTTTTTAGTTGTTATACTATATTTAAGTCAACAAAAATGTTAAATTATATATTAATAACAGTTCGTAAAGTAACATATCCTTAACCAAATTTCTATAGTCACAAGCATAATTATCTGCACTAGTTAGTACTTCCTATAATATTTGTCAGATAGTTTCAATATACAAAAACGATCACTTAATTACCCAAAGGGCAAAAATACTGATAAGTTGATATTTAAGTACCGAAAGAGCAAATGTACGGGTATTAAAGTTGATACCCACAAGAGCACAGGCACTGACACATGTATTTTTTTTAAATTGCGGGTACGGGGACGAGTATTACCCATACCCTACCTATTGCCATTACTAGTTGTAAAAAAAGGTGTTTTAAAAAAATAAAAAATAAGACTAATTGATACGATGTTTATAAAATAATTGATTGAATTGTAAAAATAAATTGATTTTAATATTTTATAATTTAGAGATTTAAAAAAAATTATTAAAACTATTATGTTAAAAAATAATCAATTATTAAAAACAATTTTTATAAGTTGTTTAATGATTTTTCATCTGGAGTAGTTTTTAGAGTTTTTAATATTATGATTTTCCTTAAAAAATTTAACAGACGAATTAAAACTTTTAAAAGTAATTTAAAATAATGTTTTTGAAAATAAAATTATAACAAACACACTATTGATATAAATTAGCAAAATAATCAATGATGCTCATGAGTAAGATTATAGATGGTTGATTTGCAAGTTAAAAAAGGTTTATATTTTTATTCTTCAATATTTTAACTAAATCAAAACACTTTTTGTTTGTTTGAATATTGCAAAAATTATAAAATTACAAGTACAAATATGAAACATGTGTATTAATTATACTCACGTGCAAGCTTATTCAATTTTGTTTTTAAAAAAGGTAAGACAATTAAAAAATATATATGATAAAAAAAATAAGAGGGTGAAGTGGCAAAATCAACAATCTTAGTTGTGTAACAGATGTGTATGGTTTTCGTAATATTAAGTTTTGGTTTCAATTTTTGAATGAAACTGTTAATGTATTTGTTGATATTTGAAGGAGTTTGAGTCATTGTGGAAGATTTTAACTACACATTTATTTATCTGCAACAATTGATGAAAATAGTTTGTCTATGCGAATAAAAAAAATGTATAGGCTCAAATAAATTTATTCGCATAGAGAAAAACTATTTTCATAAAGTGTTGCATTATCCTGAGCTCATAATTGTGGGGTTTAGTTCCAATGAAATCCATCAAAATGGTTGATCAATTTGTGAATAGCTTTGGCATTAGGATGTTGCTTGTCTAATTCTACTAGCATCATTCATCTGACACACTCTAATAGTGAAGTTGATAGTTTGGTGTGGAAGCTAACTAGCAACGATAACTTCTCTTAGGCCACTTACCTATGTAACTATAACTACGATTGAACATCATTATTCTCATGTTATCTTCAAAATTGTTTGATATTTGAAGGAGTCTCATAGGATCCAGTATTTCTTGTCTAAAAAAAATTCACGAGGCTTTACTTATGAATAGTAGTCGATTAAGATGAGATTGATTCAAAATTGCACCATTTGCGGAATAATGAAGTTGAAACCAATGTGCGTGTTTTCTGGACATGTTCGTATACTCAACAAGTTTGGCACACTATTTTTGCAAATATTGATAATTCCTTCCATAACACTATGAGTTAGAAAGATTGTTTGTCAGTTAACCTTATTGATCGGTCTATTATTAATGGGCAATAAAAACGAGATATTTTTGTTGTGGAATTAGATAACATTTAGCGGCACAAATAAAGTGTTTTAGCATGTAGTTCATTCAAATATCATGGTTATCAAAAAACGAAAGCATAAAGCAACTAATATTGATCAAAACATTATTTGTGTGTTGGAACACCGTTATCATGTGGGTGATACTTCAGGTGAAGTGTGAATGTTTCACAATTCATGTAGCGGGGGAAGTTTAATAAATAAGGTTTGGTGAATGACGATCTGGGTAAATTGATTGCTTGTGGATGAGGTTTATGAGAAGATGATGGTAGCTTTTTGGTTGGATTTGCAACTAATATTCCCTATTGCAAAGTTCTTAAGGCATAACTTTGGGGAGTCTACCGAAATTTACATTTTTATAGTGATTATACTAATGTTTCAAAGTTGATTTGCAAAATTTGTCGAAATACCCATCCTTGCAAATCGTTGATGTCGACCATTCACATAGACTAAAATTAAAATGTTAAAATTTTATAAGGACAAAAAATATATTTTACCCTATTAATAATTAGTATTTTCGGGAGGTAAACTTAAATTTCACATCTATTGTCCCAATATTTTTTTATTCTAAACAGTAAAATAATTATAATAGCAAATGTAATGTATTATGCCGATGTCTATCCACCACCTTTTGGGTCCACAAACAACATAGATTTCACTTATACCGCAATTATAAAAACTAAACCAATTTGGGGGTCTTTGAAATGACAATGTTAATCACAAGGAAGAGGGTTTGAATTGTGATGACCCTTTTTAAAAACCAATTATTGCTCTTAATTTTAGTTAACTTAAAATTGATTTTGGTTTCAAGCACAACAAAAGCAGGACGTTCTTGGTTAGTAAAATCAAAAGAAAACTTCGATGTGTGATTTGTGCTTATTAAGTGATAAATAAATAGAGATAAGGGAAAGAGAATCACATGGTAATATATACTGGTTCACCCAAAGTGGGTTACATCAAATCCTCACAATTTGTGAGTCTTTTCACCAAAGTGCTCAAACAAGAATGTTATTGTCTTTCACACCAACTTTCAAGATCAATCGTGATCAGTTACGATATTTTACCTTTCGATCTTGAAAGGATTTTCAACAGTTACATTTCAATCCATAAAGGGTTTTACAAATCACCTTTTAATCATAGAATAATTTGTACAATATACCCAAACTATCTTTAACACTATAGTATTGAGTTTCAAATGAAATGATTTAAAGATGATTGAACGGTCAGAGTACACTAAACACTTGTCTGAGTTTTGATTCTTAGAAAAAGACGCAGGAAATGGATACTCAAATATAGTAAAGAAAAACTAGAGTTTTTTCTTAATTGAAGAGCTTAGATTTCTCAAGAATGACTGTTTAAGTGAATGATTGTTTGTACTTCAAACTCTTGTTGTTTCTTTGAACTTGAGGTTCTTTTTATAAGCTTGATGAAGGCTTATGACAACTCATGTAGCCGTTGGGAATCTAGTTGTACAGTCTTAATTTTAATAGACATGTATTCTAATATAACAAAAATGTTTTTGTTTTATAACCTGAATGTTTTCCGTTTCTGTTTTGAGTAAGTGTCAAACTTATAACTTTTGATAATTGTGAAATGTCGTGCTTTTTCTGCTTTGTACGCAGGTTGCTCAGAGATGTAGTGTTAGTGTCTTGTCATTTTTGTCTTGGTTGTACTTGTTACTTTTGCTATTAAATTGGAGATTGATCTTGATATTTGTTAATCTTTTTGAATGAATTTGTCTAAAATAATCTTTGTGCATATAATTTTGGTGCTTTCGTAATGAATACTGGTAATTTTGTAATGAATATTGGTATTTTTTCGCAACCCAAAACGATATTGTTTTAAGGAAAAATTTGTTCTTTCACAAACCAAAATGTTATTGGATTGATTATATTGAATGGAATGAAAATCATAATGATATTCGTTTTTCCAAACTTCTGTTTTTTAATAACCAGAACGATCTTGTTTTCTCATAATGATCTTGCTTCTTCCAAATGATATTTTGTTGTTATGTTTGATACATATATGTAATTAATACACTTGAAAACACGTGTTAAATAACAACACACTTTTAGAATCATAATTATAAGTTTAATTAACTTTATTTGATTATCATCAAAATATTAATTTGAGATTTTGTCTCAACAATCTAATTATTGGAATTTTTATCGCATTTTTGTTGTTGTCTTTTGAATTAATAACATCAGAAGTGAATTTGCCTATAAAAATAGCTTGAGTGCTCAAACTCTCTAAATGAATGTCTTCAAATTTATGCTTCTTGGTGTTCTTAGATTATTTTTCACATAAGAGGTCGTTTATTAATTACTGTAATCCCTTTAATATAATAACATTAAACATAGTTTTAAAAACTGACTCATGAGCAATTATCCGGAGTTCGTTGAAATGTATACCTACAAACCAAAATGGCTTGTTGAGATCAATCAGAGCATTGTACTTGACATAGACGACAAATAATAAATCTTCTTAAAAATGTTGGCGTAGCACCAAGCACTAACATATTATTGAGGCTTTTGTTGTTGTAAATATCCAACACGAGCAAAACCTATGTTGAGTGGCAGACTAAATTGCTCTATTTAAAATGTTTTGCGATTCTGCATGAAATGTGTAGCAGTTTACTATTTCATTGTCCCCAAAATAAAATAGTCATCTAACGTTGCATGCAAGTACTTTATGCGCATAAGAGAACCAAAGAAACAAACACTTCAATAATACCAGTAATACTAGGTATTCGAAGAAAAAAGAGAACCGCATTATTTAGATAGTATGATCATTTTTTTTTCTTTCATTGTTTTCTCTAAGAGCATATTGACACCACCTATACAATTTATATTCACCTTTAAAATTATAAGAGAAATCACTATCATATAATACTATAGAAAAATCATATTACAAATGTCAATATTTTCATAATTAATAATGAAATAATTATTTAACAAATATCATAATTGTGAAATTGAATATTAAATGATTAAAAAAGAGTTGTTAAAAACATTCATTGTATATTTATTTATTTGTTTTGTTTTTTGATGACGCCGTTCAACATATCTTGTGGAAAAGTTAGTGACAAAACTTTATATAAAAGGCAAAACAATGTGAGACACCCATCTAACATTGGGTTGCCTTCGTTAGATAATTTTTTTATTAAATAGTATAGACACTTGTATTTGCCCATTGTCATTCAACTAATAGTTGGATCGACACTTATGCAATAAATATTTTAATGCATGGAATTGCTTGTTGTAGGTATGAGTAAAACACACGAATATATGATCGACTTGCTATCTCGCACACTTTGTGTATCATGTTTGTGAGTTATTGAATAGATATTTTTTTGGTTGACCATTAAACCATTTCTTACCCACTTCCATATAATTATTTGTTTTTAACACTTTCATGATTTTGATCCCATCCAAACTACAATTTTGAACTACGAAATGTGTGGTTTGTTGTCTTACCATTCACCCAATATTTGATTAGATGCATTACTATTGTAATTTATGTTTCATAGCCTCCTCCATCTTTTTCAACTCTTATAATTTCATACTTATTAACATATTTATCAATTGCACTAGACACACGATTACCACACCTTATGATCGACATACAAATACACTTCACATTACTATGTCACAACTAATTCAATTGGTGTGTTTCAATCCATCTTCAAATATAATATCCTCTAATTTCCGTCATCACAAAGTTTTGCAAACAATTACACTAATCGGCTCTTAAATAATTCACACGAATTAGAACCTTTAAGTATATTCACTTATGAGATTTTTACAACATAAAATATTCTTCATCTCCACTTCTTCATTACAATCTAAATTATATTACAAAGTTCCAATATAGTGGGATATTAAAAAATACATTATGTATTATGATAGAAGTCTATAAAAAAATGAGTTCATAATTGGACTCATAGGTGCAAGTTTCCGTTAGACTGGTTTTTTGATCTTTTTGTATTTAAAAATTCATATTTAATTTTATCAATTATACAAAAAATATAAATTTTCCTCAATTAAATGTTTTAAGCAATCTATAAAAAAAAATCATTTAAATATCTATATTATATACAAATGTAATGAATTTACATTAATTACTTGGTTAGCAAAACACTTTCGAAGAGCTTTATTGACAAATCACAATAGATGTCACTTTTACATACAATGAGTGACAATATTACAAAATCTCACAATTAAATGCTCCATTAAATAAGTTTATTTTTTTTATAATATTTATCAAATTCTCTCATTTTAAATTCAGCCCAACAAATCTAATCATATCATAATTGTCCAAAGAGAAATTCTCCGCATTGAATACAAACCAATACAATTTCAAATTACACCTTAACCACCTATGAGCCATAAGGCAATATTCCTCTATGATTGCATAACGTTGTCTTCTTCTTTTTTTTACAATTACAATGTATTTTTTTTAGACAAATTAATTACAATGTTTCTTAAAAGGTTGAATATAATAGATTTTATATATAGGATTAATTTTTATACACTGGTAATGAAAAACTTTTTTACATATACATTCAATTGGATTGCACCATAGTGCAACCTTTTCTTTTTTTTCTAAAATATTTTCATAAAAACCTGAATTGTTTTAATTGATTGGATGTATGGATAAAAAATTTATACAAACATCTTCTCAAACTTATATACATCAACATTATACCAAATTAAATCTTTTATATATTTATATACATCAACATCTTCTCAAACTTAATATTTAGAGTTAATTCCAAGTCTACATGCTACACTTTTTTGAGTCAATATCTACCATTTAATCACACTAGATTATCAACTCAGCAAACAAACATAAAAATTTAACTAAAATATTATAGTTATTTAATTAGTGAATGATATAACAACAACTCAACAAATAAACAAAATCAATATATTTAATAGTGAATAGTAATTTGTGAATTTATTTTAAAATAAAATTTTAGCGAATAAAAATTAATTTATTAATAATAATAAATATAAAATTTATTAGATTAATAAATTTTAAATTACAAAAGTCTAAATATTTAATGATTAATAAGATAAGTTTATTAATTGATTAAAAATATCCCTTTATCTCATTATTTATTTTTAAGTTAATTGAATTGCTAACTTAATCAAATACTTCAATTAACTTATCATCTATTCACTATCAACTATAATATGTTAGAAACTAATTTAAGTATAAAAAAAGTTTAAAGCTATTGTTGAGACAAACCCCAACTTAAATAATTTTGATGATAAACAAAAATTAATTGAGAATTATAATTATGATTCTAAAGCATATTTTTGTATCTAATAAGTGTGCTTGAGTGTATTAATCAAGATAGGTACCAAGAAACTTAAACATATCATATCAAAGAAGAAACAAGCTAAGTCAACAAAACCAATAACGTTCTGGTCAATTTTGAAGAAAACGAATAACGTTCTTAAGGTGCTCCAGAGATGCGAAAACGCAAATGCAATTCCAGATCCAGTTTTTGTGCAGTTCCAATTCAATCATGTTTTTTCAATCATGCTCTCTCAATCATACTAAGAGCAAGTTAGTATTGGAAGACCCCTCTACAAATTTAAAAGCCAATAATATGCATCATTAAGATCAAAACTCATTTGCCACACAGAGGAGAACCAAATATACTCTTGAACATCAGAAACATAATGAAGAACATTATTGCTTTTTGGCTTGGTCTCACCTAATCACTGACAAAGGACAGCCAGTCTGTTCCCAACGGGCAAATGAGCTGTCATAAACACTTTTTGAGTCTATAAAAGAAAACTCAATATGAAGGCAATAATCAGAACTCACGAAAGCAATTATCTCATAATTCATAATCAGATTCAACAGCTTCCACCTTTTTACACACATTTTCTCAAGTTCTGTTACGTACTTAGAAATTACATCATCCAATTACTATTGTGCTCTAAGATCACTCTAAGTTCAAAAGATCAGAATCAAACACTCAAACACGAGTTGAGGATATTTAGATTCTATCAAACACTTTATCATTCCATTGCAATCCAAGATAAAGTGAGTAAAAACTAGTATTGAGAAGTTGTAAAAATTCTTATATGTTATATAGAAGGTAGTGTGATTAATCATTTGTAAAGATTGAATGATAGATCATTGAAAAACTCCTTTCTAGATTGAAAGGTATTGGTTGTAACAGATCAAGATAGATCTGCAGAAAGTTTGTGTAAAAGTCAAGAGAGTTCTTGCCTTAGAGCACTTAGTTGAAAATATCACAGTTGTGAGGACTGGACGTAACCCAAGTTGGGTGAACCAGGATATATCTGTGTGTTATATTCCTTCCTTTATCTATTTACTTTCAAGTCTTTAAATATCAAGTTTAATAGATTAACTAAAACTGTCATTTTCAACTAACCAATAACGTTATTTGTTTTTCTGATTTACAACCAAGATCAATATTGAGTTAATTTTTTTTAGAAATTTTTAAAAGGTTAATTTAAATTCAAACCCCTTTCTTGTAAATTGCTACTTCAGCTATGTGTTGACGTTGTGTCTAGAAAAACAAATAAAGAAAATAACAATTTTTATTATGGACTAAAATATAATTTTTTATTTATCTTTTATTTAATTTTCATTTTGTTTTTTTTATTCATGTTAATGATTTGTCTTTGGTTTTCATTATATGTCTTTTACCTAATTTTCATTTTAATCCTTCATGTTTTGCAAGATGATACACTTTTGTAATTTTATTAATGTCTATTAAATATTTGGTAAAAAATAAAAGACAAAAATGAATAAAAAAATAGAGGACTAAAATGAGTATTAGATAAAAGATAAAGAACAAAAAATATTATTTAAATATTTTTTACACTAAAATATAAAAAATAAAAAATAAAAAATAAAAAATAAAAAATAAAAAATAAAAAATAAAAAATAAAAAATAAAAATAAATATTAAATAAAAAAACTATTAATACCATTCAATTTTGTTTAGGTCTTTTTTACACTAGGATATTATTTAGGTCTATGAATTTGGACTTCCATCTCTAACAATAAATATTAATTTTTTTATCCAAGTCATACTGTACGTGGGAGTATTAAATATAATTTATTTTAAAAATCTAATTGATTATATTGTCATTGAGATAATGTTGACTTCTTTAAATATTTTATAAATAATAAAACTACTTTTAAAACAATATTTACATCTTTATTATTTATCTAATTTTATTTCCGAAAAACTCACCAGTTTATAGCACAGGTCTCAAACTAATTTAAAAGATAGTAGAAGTTAATAGTAAAAACTAAAACTCGTAAAAAAATATTTTTACAAAGATTGAATACAAAATTCTTAAATATTTTATATAAATAAAAAGCCAATAATAATTTATTTGAAACGTGTGGTAATCGAGGTTTGTCCTTCGCACGTGAGAGACTGGAGTAGCATTGCACTCACTCACATATTGGAAAAACCTCGCTAACTAAGCACAAACATTTCGACATTATTGCAGAATATAGCATTTCATCATTCCTCAACTTGTTGTTATCTCTATTATTCATTCTATAATCTAACAACGCAAGAAGGGTCTTCCAACTCCTTATTTTTCTCCCCTGCATTGCCAATTTTTACTACTCATTCGGTAACTTTTTATCTACTTGTTTCGAATTATGGGGTTTTATTTAAAAATTGAATTTTTATTCACTTTGCTTAATTGGGTCTTTTTTTAATTGTCTTTCAACGATATAATATGAGATAAAGTTTTGTTCTTTTTCTGGATTCGAGGTGCATTTTGCTGCATTCTGTACTGTACTAAGCTTTATTGCTGTTTTGGTTTAGTTTCAGTTTAGTCAAAATTGTGGATCTTGGAAATTATTTGATCAATAGATGGCTCTGAATACCCTAGAAGTTCTTTGTTTTTAATTGTTGTTCTCCCTGATTTTTGTGATTGTATGTAAAAGGTTTAGATTTCTGTTTTTTTTTTTTTTTTGGGATTGCTTCTGTGTATGGCTTGTGTGTTCATTATGTCCTCATTTTAATTCAAACTGGTTTGTGGAAAATTTGTGCTTTGCAATGTATTATTTGATAGAATATAACCTGAGCTTCTTGTTTCTGTTCATGTATTTCATGTGTTAAGTATTGGATTTGAAAAATGAAAAATCAATTGTGTCTGTTTTATAATGTTTTTAAGGTATTGATTGATGCTACGTTTACTTTGTCAAAACATTTTCTGTTTTCATTTCTTAAAACTTATGCTCATTTTACCTTGATGAGAGACTCTTGAAGATAACAATTGGTATGAAGAGATGATGCAATGCTAATTAATGAAGATACATTTCTGGAAATAATGAGAACAATTTTTTGATATTTTCATTGTTTCTAGAAATGCAGACAATTGTTTACTTCAAAAGCCTCTTACATCCTTATTAACAAAGTAAAACATTCACAAATTTCAGGAAATGAAAAGTAGGAAATATTTTCACAAAGTAAACGGGCCCCTAAATTGTTGGTAATGGAACTTCCTGTTCCTCTTTATATATTTTCATGTTTAAGTGTTAGATTTGAAGAATGAGAAATCAATTAAGTCTTTGATGTGGTGCTTTATAAGGTACAACTATTGATGCAGTTTCCTTATGTAGATTTAGGGTCACTTCTGCCATACTACACACATTGAAAATGGCAACAACGTCGTTTTCTAGCTTGCAAATTGCAATGTCAAGATCATGCGTTCCTTCATCACAAAGAATTGCCGATGCGAGCACTATGGTTCTTGGTGGCAAGTCCAAGGTTGGATCATGGAATAAATTTGCAAGTGCATGTCATGTTGCATTGGTGCAGCCCTTTCACCGGGGCTTTACGTCATCATCCACAAAATCTATCAAAGTTACAACGAAGGCAATGTCCGAGTCTAGTGAAAAAAGTCCAATTTCAGGATTGCCAATTAATTTGAAAGGTTATTTTTCAGTTTTTTATGCTCGCCATAACTGTTATGTTTTTACTTAAATGTATGTCTCAACGATGTCTAACTACTGTTTAGACGTTATAGAACTTATCTTTCTTATTCCCCATTAACTACCAATTTGTTTTATACTATGCACAAAATTGGTGTGCAAGTCAGATTTCAGAATACATAATATAAATATATCCTCCCAGTCACTCAAGAACCATTGCTTATACTGTAAAAACTTTTTAAAGTAGGCCTTGGCAACTGAAGCACATGTATATAATAGTACAAAATATAAATAGCAAGCTAATATCGATCTATCTCTTTTTGTTGATAAATTTGGCTAAATTAAGCAAGTGTTCTTTCATATTCACTGTCAAATTTTTTTGGCTGTCTTGTCATAGATATTGCTGTCATTGACTATTGAGAACTAGCGATTTATGGAAAATAGTGTTATTTATAGGTAAAAGGGCTTTTATTGCCGGTGTGGCTGATGACAATGGATATGGATGGGCAATTGCAAAATCTCTTGCTGCAGCAGGAGCCGAAATTCTTCTCGGCACATGGGTACCTGTAAGTCATTACTTTATATTGGATAAAAATTAGGTACCTATCTGTTTGCCGACTTTTTGAGTCATACCTGTTGTGTATGTATTCCAGTCCTTTTGAAGTGATGCATTTATTAACTGTGAACCATTGCTGTAGGCACTGAATATCTTTGAGTCCAGCTTACGACGTGGGAAATTTGACGAATCACGCGTGTATGACATTAAATACTGCTATTGATTTTGTTTGTTAGACAGTGTGGCGCATCACCTTGCTAATAAGAAACAATGTTTTCCAGATTACCGGATGGATCATTGATGGAAATTACCAAAGTTTATCCCTTGGATGCTGTTTTTGACAATCTTGAGGATGTACCAGAAGATGTAAACAAGAGATATCTAGTTTCATTTTTTTAATAAAGACATGAAGTACATGCATGTCGTAATTTTTATCCTCGTAATGATTGTTTTTCTTTTTTCTGGACAATTGTATAGATAAAAGCAAACAAGCGCTATGCTGGATCCAGCAAATGGACAGTTCAGGTATATAGACTTAATTATGCTTGGTCAAATTGCTCTTTGGCTCTTTTTTTTTCCGTCTTCTTCTCTACCTTTGTGCTCGACCAAGCCTGAGCCTATGATTCTTTTCCATTCTCAAGTCATAGAGATGATTCATTACTTTTAAGTAATACATGATTTTCATTTGGACAATTATGCATAGAGTATTTTCTTTCTGGCTGTTGAAGAATCCAGTGACTCAAAATGAAGTATTAAGCTTAGTGTTGTATATAAATATGAACTGGTTCTTGAGCTTTTTTGGCTCCTAACTTACTGCAGAAGACTAGCCTTGTTATCACTTATGTTCATCACTTACTTTTCAGGAAGTTGCTGAATCTGTTAAGGAAGACTTTGGCAGCATAGACATCCTTGTGCACTCACTTGCCAATGGACCAGAGGTATGGTAAATAGAGTAATAAGCATTGGAGTTTCTTTTGACTTTAGACTCCACCTTTATTAAGCTATTAATTTTGTTATAGGTGACCAAACCACTGTTGGAGACATCTCGGAAAGGATATCTTGCTGCATTATCTGCATCTAGTTACTCCTATGTTTCCTTACTCAAGCATTTTCTTCCAATCTTGAACCCAGGCATGTACCTTATCTAATAATGCTTCCGTTCTATTGCTTCCGTTTGGTTGGATCCCAAATTGTTTTGAGAAACGACCGAAGTAATCCTTATATGGTTTGGATAACCTTCATCTTTTGAGTTAGATTTTGAGATTGAGTTAGCCCTAGTCGAAATTCTAATATGGTATCAAAACCTATTCTAAATATGATATTGGGCTAGTACAAGTCTCCAGTCTTGCAAACTAAACACTCATGGTCATATTTAATTTTTCCAAACACACTATTAGTCCAAATTCTAATTAAGTAACTTATTTAGTCTTTCATTTTATCTTACCTTTCCTATTTGTTTGTAGGTGGATCTTCACTCTCTCTCACATACATCGCTTCAGAGAGGATCATTCCTGGGTATGTTGATTATGCTTTACCAAGTCCTTATAATTCAATATATCATAAAGTTTATATTGTCTGTATTCATGAACTAAATGATAATACAGATACGGTGGCGGCATGAGTTCTGCAAAAGCTGCACTAGAAAGTGATACACGAGTAAGATTCAACCTTCTTTCAAACTTACCATGTCACATTAATTTTTAGTTGTCAGTTTTTCCCGTCACCTGGGTGTTTAAAATCAGGGCATAATTCATGCTTTTTCAGGTGCTTGCTTTTGAAGCAGGTAGAAAGCGCAAAGTTAGAGTCAATACTATATCTGCTGGTAACTAGTGACTTCTCTTTTTATCTATAAGCGTTAATAGTTAATGAATTTGTGTGTTGAAATTAATTATTTCCTACAAGGTTGATTGTTTACATGTTGGTGAATTTAGTTCCTGTGGTTAGCATGTTGTGTCTCTTTCCTCCAGGTCCGCTAAGAAGTCGTGCTGCAAAAGCAATTGGATTCATTGACATGATGATTGATTATTCAATAGCCAATGCACCTCTACAGAAGGAGCTATCAGCTGGTAATAATTCCAAAAGGATTGTTCCTTGTAACACATCCAGTTCATCTTCAATCTTTGATTATTTGCACATCTGAGTCAAATTTTCGCGTGTAACAGAGGAGGTGGGAAATGCAGCTGCTTTCTTAGCGTCACCTTTAGCATCGGCTATCACGGGTACTGTTCTATACGTTGACAATGGTCTGAATGCTATGGGCGTAGGAGTTGACAGTCCCATATTTGAAGACCTGAACATTCCCAAGGACCAGCATTAAGTAGCAAGTCTCACTCCTTACTCTCTGCCCAGCTAATAGTATGTTTGGAAATACGGTGGTATGGTGCTGAACACATGTTGACCAACTTCTCCAATATGTAGCTTTTGTACGAACGTGAGTTGTGATCGTGGAAAAATTGTTTTTCAAGCACACACTAAGATAATGTAGTCTCCACTGAGTATTTGGTTTGCTTTTTGGTAGGTTATTTTTTGCATTTTTTGTCTTGTAGACTTTAATCCTTTCTATCTATTTGTTATATGTTCAGAAGTGTAGGTCATATATTTATGAGCGTAATAAAAACATTGGTTCTATGGTTTTATTGGGATATACATGGCGCGGGTTGACCCGCCAACCTGCTCACTCAACTCAACCCATTCTTGATTGGGTCGGTTCGGTTTGGATTAAATGAATAACATACGGGTTTAGAACTTAACCCAACCCAAAGATAATCGATCGGGTCGGGTATTAGATTTTGTCAAAACCCTCCCAACCCGCATACACCCTAAAGATATGAAAATTCATCAATTTTAAGCAATGCCAACTTCAAGTCCAAACACTTAACTGTTAAGTGTTTGAACTTGAAGTTGACATTGCATAAAATTGATAAATTATCATATTTTATTGATTTATTGTTGTTGAATTTATTTATGTATTTGAAGATTGTTGGATTTATTTTTTTGTGTGAGAGGTTGTTGGTTTTTTTAAAGAATTGAATGATGTGATTGAAATTTTATAGTTTTTGAAATATTCATGTTAAATATATTTTCGTAAAAAAAAAAAGGGTTATTATTTATGTATAACCCGCCAACCTAATTCAACCCGACCCGTTCTTGATCGGTTCGGTTCGGCTCGGGTTACATGAAAACAATACGAGTTTAAAACTTAACCTAACCCAAAGATAATCGATCGGGTCGGGTATCAGATTTTGTCAAAACCGACTCAACTTAATTGGTGTACACCCTTACATGGGCTACAAAAACATGTTCCTATTTTGCAATCAATCTACATGAAATTACCTTTCATCTCCCATACCTGATGGCTGATTCAGCTATCCAACATTCATTGTCATAAAATGTCAAATTACTCCGTGTGCAAACAAATGCTTTTTATGATTTCTACCAAAATGATTAGTGGAAGCTTTGAATCAAGATTTTTGCTTGAGGTTCACCTTGAACATAAACAAAGATACATTTAGAACCAGGATTCAAGACCTTGATCCACTGAAGAAGTTCGTAGGCGTTCTTCTCTCCAGTTGGAGACAGTCCCCATATAGACCATGAGAGATTTTCAATCACCATCTTAAGATATGAGATTGGCTTTACAGAAGTGTTTTTGATTATCACTTTGTGTCGGTAATATGTTGTATCATCAATAGTCCATGAGTTGGAAATTGAGTGAACGAATTCAAGTGGGGCACTTGCAATAGTACCTTATCATTCTAAGCCATTGTTTGCATGAAGAAAATTGAAAATCAATGAGATTGAAAGGCCTATTTATATTTTTATTGGACCTCACCTTTTCGTGTTTTAGTTTTAGGTGTTGGCTCTTTCCAAAGGCTTGTTGTACTTGTACCTGTCAAACAATGAATGTCAAATTAGTAGAGCAAATGTTGTATAACTAGAAACTTTCAACCAGTGTTGTTAAATGGTAGTGCTGTAACTTATCGAAATTTGAACAAATTGTTATTCTTTCACGATACACTATTTAGTACAAAATATTGTCAAATAGCGGTTATAGTTGCGCTATAACACTGTTGCACAACAATATTTGAACAAATTGCTATTTTTCGTGATACACAATTGACAATATTGGCATACCCTTTCTCTTACTCACTTGATGTTTTCTGATGGGGCAATGGTGATTCCTGATGGTAGGAACCTGCGTAAAGCAAGTAAGAGGAGAGTGATTGAGGTTTCATACAGAAAAAAGTTGACAAAAAGACGATATTAGTGAAGAATGGTGATATTCATATTCAATCATCACCTATATTACCATATGAACTTTGCAGTTTAGCAAAGATGCCTACAAGGGGAGCAACTCCTGAAAGTGTAGGCTCAGTTTTTTCGTAACTGGATTTGTTATCAGAGAAGTCGCCATTTTTATCTGGACCCCCCACAAGGCCTCCATAGATGACATTTGGATTTGGCTCCCGACGGTTATACCATGTGTCAAATCCTTGTGTGCAACCAACCTGAGAGCGAACAACAAAGATTGAGGCAATTGAAACACCTCTGTGATGAACATGAATAGAATACTTTGGTCCATATCCAACCCAGTAGCTCGTATCGTTCAAGCTTTTATCAAGGATATAATCAGCTTGTGTCAACCAAAATTCACAGTTTCAGTTATACTAAATCATGCAGTAAACTACCTTATATGTTCCTTTTTAGATGTCATTTTAAGGTTATTTACAAACCAAAAAGACAAACAAATTTTGTTATTTTTAATAAAAAATTGTCTTTTTATAATACCTTTAACTATTTATGATTTCATTCTACTTATTTCTCTCTCTGCAATAAATTGTTAAGCATATTATTGACAAAACAACAGTTAATGTTGCATTGAACTTTGAAAAGATTCCAATAGATACCTGTGACTTGGCAAAATTGAAGAGGTCCTGAGGCTGAATTTGACCCTCAGGACAGTTGAGCTGTGCTTTTGCAGCTGAGAGATAATTAGAGTAAACAACTGAAAGAAATGTAGCTGAGGAAACATACTGCATGTTGTTGCATTCACACACGTATCTGACTTTTACTTTGAAAATGAGTTCAAGTGATTGTTGAATTAAATCAATGTTTTACAGCAACTAACGTGGAGTTTTCTGTATAACCATCATTCTTTTGCAAACAGGCACATGAAAAATAATCTGCTTTGGCCTGATATTACTTTAGTGTAGGGCGTATGGACCAACTTTGCCTTCTAGTAATACCTGCAATTTGGATTTGATCATTTATTTTTTATTGCACGATTCTTTGAACCATAATTTGTAATATACAGTAAATAGTTTAATCCACTGCATTGCTTAAACTAGCTTAACTTTGGTGTGGGGTGACAAATTTTTTATGCAGAATGAGCATCTAAGAGGTAGTAATCACACGTATATTTCCACATAGGCCAACCTACTGCTTTTTGAATAGGCTTTGGGTATGAAGGTTAATTTTCATAAAGGTCTTTTGGTTAGTGTGAATGTTAATGAATCATGGCTTGTAGAGGCAACAAAGTTATTGATTTGTAAAGTTGGGAAGGTTCCGTTTAAATGCATTGGGTTACCCATTGGTAACAATTCAAGAAAGCTATCCTTTTGGAATTCTGTGATTGAAAAAATTCGGAAAAGGTTATTTGGATGGAGGAATTGCAATATGTCTATGGGTGGCCGCCTTGTTCTCATTAAAGTTGTCATGTCTACGTTGTCGGTTTATTTTCTTTCTTTCTTCAAGGCTCCGTCAGGTACTATTTCTAAAATTGAATTCCTATTTAAATCTTTTTTACGCGGGTAGTGAGGATGCCGACAAAGTTCATTGGGTCAAGTGGGATATAATTTGTTGTGAGCGTGAGCTAGGTGGAATTGGTGTGTGTAATATGCATGTGTTCAATGTGACGCTTTTAGGTAAATAGTGTTGGAGGCTCAAAATGGATACGGGTGGATTGTGGTTTAATGTTTTTTCTTGTAAGTATGGTTGTTTGAACGAGGTAGTGGGATGTAGTACTTCTTGAGATTTGTCGTGGTGGAAGGATATTAGGTGTCTAGATGTTCGAGGTAGGGGTAGTTGAGAACAGTGGTTCTCGGACAACTTAGTAAGAATGGTAGGTAATGGTGGGAATACTTTGTTTTTGGTATGATATGTGGTTGGAAGGTGGACCGTTATGTAGCAGATTTAATCGGTTGTTTGGAGTGGTACGTTACAAGTTTATAACGGTGGCAGATATGTTTAGATTGGGGGTGAGAATTTGGGGGAGATGGATATGAGTGGCGGCGTAATATGTTTTATGGTAAGAGGAGTTGGTGGAATAGTGTGCTTCGTTATTTGCTTATGTTCATTTGCAAGATCGAGTTGACGATTCGTGCAATAGAAAAGTACTACGTGTGAGGTGTACTCTATAAAAGATGTTTATCAAAGATTGATGCAATTTTTTTTTGTAAATCGCTATCCCTTTGGTGTTATTGTTTGGAATAAAATGATATTGCTAAAGGTGTCTCCTTTAACTTGGAGGTTGCTGCACAATAAGCTATCTAAGAAAGAAAATTTGCTGAAAAAAATGCATTTTGGACGGCTCTTCCAACTTGTGCATAAATGAGTGTAGACTTGAAGAAACTGCTCAACGTCTAGCTTTTATTCTTTTTTTTTTTTATTATTTGATTTGGCGAAACTTTCTCAGCTGGTTGAACATTGATGGTTCTTTGTCTAATGTTGTTATACATCACGGTCAACAATTTGATGGGTTAGGTGTGCTTGACATAGAATCAACATTTTTTCAATCTTCTTTATTTAGCGTGCATCTGAGCTATATGAAAAATGAGGAATCATATTATATTCAGACAAGAAGAATGCAACACTATTAAGATGATAAAACGTGTTAAACTACTTTGTTGGTATTGACTTCGTTATAAAGGAAATGCTTTTGGTTATGATTTTAATCAATGGTGGTCTAACCCGATTCATTGTTTGATGTAGTTTTTTATGGTTTTTTTTAGCGTGTAGGTGAGATTTTATTATCAAGATTTTGTCTATTTTGTTGTTTGATTAGTTTTGTGAGCTCTTTCATCTTTGGATATTTTTATTATTTTAATATATTATTTGATAGTTTCAAAAAGAAACTTTTAATTAGTCGTTGAAAAAATAATTTACCAAATTAATTAAGTTTCCACCTCTTTTAACATTGTGCTTTGAGTAGAAAGTAAATATTGTGGTTGAAAACATAGATTTCTAACAGAAAATAAAAAAAAGACGTAAAAGCACAATTTATTTTAGCAAAGAAAGCACAGTTTTCTAAATTATTTCCCTCAGTCAAAAAGTATTTCACCTTAAAAGAATGGAAAACAAAACTATAATTGGTATTTTTTCTATCTATTAATGTTATTTTTTTTTTAAATTTGTTTACTCATGGCATGTATATACATAAAAACATTTTTAAATTGTTTTATTTTATATTAATAAAATAATATTTAAAGTTTATTAAATTGAAGTTTTTTCTTTTATTGTTACATAATTTATTTTCTATTCTTATTCTCATTATATTCTTTAGAAGAAGATATCACCCTGTTGAAGCTGAACTTTTGTGTTCACTTTCAACAGTTTTTGGTGGTGAAATAATTAGGATGTCGAACGGTGGAAAGGTGTCGTTCAAAGTCACTCTCACTTCCGATCCAAAGCTACCATTCAAAGTGTACGTCATTTCTCTCCTTTTTATTTTTTATTTTTTTTATTTATTTCATTGTTCTCAAATATTCTAATTTTCCCTTTTCACGATTTCAGGTTCAGCGTTCCCGAAGCTGCACCTTTCACCGCCGTTCTCAAATTTGCTGCCGAAGAATTCAAGGTTCCTCCACAAACCAGCGCTATTATCACCAATGGTAATTGCTTTTATCATCCCTAATTGCAATTTTCTCCGGATTTTTAATTTATAAAATTATTATTTTGTTTATTTTGTTTGATTTATGACTTAACTTGCTTCTCCGTGGGCAGAAAGAGAGATACTGAGGTTATTTTTTTGTTGTCATTCATAATTCAATATAAACAATTCTAGATTACAGATTAAACCTAAACAAGAAATTCCATTCTTTCAATGAGGTAATATACGCAACTTCTATTGAAATCTTTAGGGTACAATTACATTCCTTTTCCCTACCAGATGATCAATCATGCAACTTTTTCACTGTTTTGAATAATTATGCTCCCCTCTTTAAGAGATGAATATGTGTTGATCTTTAGTAATGTAAATGAACTTTTTAAGCAGCAATGAATAACTATGAATGTCTTCCTTAGATGCATTTTTCCTTTCTTAGTGATTCTCATTGTCTCTGACCAGCTGTTTTTAAACACTTCTACCGTTGACTTTGGAATTTTAGAAGATGAGATTAAGTTTTGAACACTCTTTACTATCGGCTTTGCAGCTTCACTCAAATCTGCGTTTCGTCTTTTATAGTACCAAACTCAATAGTTGGGTTTAAAAATTAGGCAACTGTTGTGACAGACAAAAATTGTCACTGAAAGATTCTAAGCGGTAACTCTAGTTAGTTAGTCAGTCAATCAATTCGTGGGCTTTGAGAGCATTCGCTCAATTAACAAATCAGCTTGGGATTACAGAGAGACCAAGTTCTCTCCAAAAAACGTGAGAGTGTATCGTCCATTCATTTCAATACAGAGTTCTTTCTTTTTCTTCTTTTCTATCATATTCATTTACAAAAATGACTAAAAATGTAACACATTAATATATGAAGGATGAGTATAATATAATATTTTTGATATAGAAGAGAGAAAAAGAACCACTCTATTTAAGCATTCTTCATGGACGGAGAGTGTAATTTACCTGAAAGTTCATTTCTTATTTGTAAAATGTGATGCAATTTCACTCCATTGTGTTTCATGGTATTGACATTTGTGCTTTAACTTAATAACTTTCTGAATTGGTGCCAATGTTGTCTACTGATGGGATACTAGATAGGCCCAGTAACCTAGTAGAGGAAGATGTATTATTGGGCTTTAAGCATGACAAGCCTAGAGTGTGGAGAGTTTATGAAAGGAAAAGGAAGAAAAAGAAAGGGGATGCTGCCAGCGTGGCAGTTAGTTAGGATATTCCGCTATAGTAATAGTGGATGGAATGGAAGGGAATGGAAGGAAACGTATGATGATTGCATTTTGTTAGGACCCTAATAAATGTAAGTTAAAAGAAAATGTTTTCTGAAATCAAGGAAGCTCTTAACTACTAAAACATCAAGGCTGCACTTAGTTAATTGTTTGGTTTTGTAACAATGAGAGTTGGCTTAACTGGTAGGATCAAATAGTGTGGCAGATGCAATTCTTGCTGGTCTTTGTCCATTGGTAGGTATAAAAGCCCCTGGTTGGCACTGTGCCTTGTGGCATGTCTTGATCTTTGCATGGGGCAAACTCCTTCCCCATAAATTACCATAACTAAAAAAGAGGGTTCAATGACGTTAATTAACGAGGAGGGGGTCTTAGTGGGCTTGAGTAATGAGAGGCCTAAAACATGGAGGGTGTATGAGAGGAGAAAGAAGAAAGAAAGTCAGGAAAAAATGTGAGTGTGTCACTATTACAATATTCCCAAATAAAGAGGTGAGTGGGGGGAATGGTAGAATTAACTAATCATTAAATCGGTACCGATATGGCAAGGTAGTGAGAAAATAACCATTTTCTCTGCCGAAGAGCTTTTGCTCTGGAATTGTATTTCATTTTCCATATTCCATCATCATCAATAATAATCATTCATCCATATCAGTGATCTATCTCTACTTTAATATTTCTGCTCTATCATTAATGAATCTATTGGACTAACAGTATTTTTGGAGTTAATCCTAGTGCATTGCGTAAATACAAGGGATTTTTGTGGGTGTTTTAATAATTGATGGTACTCCCTGTCTCACAATGAGTGTCGTTTAAGATTTTTGCACACATAAATAAATGCAATAATTAGAAGAAAGAGAGAAGTCATTTTACCAAATTACCCATCTTAACTATTGATGGGTTTTTTACTATTATCAATGCAAAGTATAATAATACCTACGTTGAAAATAATCATTGAAGGGTAGTTTAGGAAAATAATAATTAAAGTTACATTGAAAATTGTGAATGACATTCATTTCGAAACAATTATTTTTGCTAAAGTGACACTTATTGTGAGACAAAGGAAGTTTATCTATATGTTGAACACACAATGCAAGAGAGGGAGATAATTTACTCTATTCTTTCATATTTATGTTGTAGTATTCTTAAATGCAGATTTGCTATAACTCTTTTTACTATGCTTGCAGATGGTGTTGGGATAAATCCTCAGCAGAGTGCAGGTATATCCTTGGATGGTTTTCTGTTTGTCTGCTTTTTTATTTTTGTTGTGCTCACTAACATGTTTGCATACCTTTTCTATTTTGGTACATTGCATACCTTTATCGAAGTTTGTTAAAAAATTCATCATATTTTCCCGATCAAAGAAGTTCTGTTACAAGTTTTCTTCTAAAAATCTTATTTTAGATCATTATTCCACCAACCAAAAACAAGCAGAATGTTCCATTCCCAGTTTTTTTCTCTCTGTGATTTGATTAAATATCCGGGATTGGAATAATCTGATATTCTGTTCCAACATTTTGACATTGGTTTTGGTACTATCCTTCAAATGGTTGGTTATGTTCTGTAATGCAGTTTATGGATTCCTTTAGAAGGAATATAAATGTTTGTTGTTGTTTTTTTTAATCTAACATGCTATATTGTGACACTTCTGCAGGAAATGTCTTCCTTAAGCATGGTTCAGAACTTCGTCTGATTCCGCGTGATAGAGTTGGTGCATCTAAGATGTTACTGGAAGTATGAGTTGACCACTTTATCTATCTATATCGGACTGTTGTAGTTGAATAAACACCAGTGCTCTATTGATATCCCTGTAATTGATATTAATGGTATCTTTTCACTGACAAAGTTTAGTTAATAATGAATAGCCTCCACCTCCTCCCATAGCCAGTATGTTTGTAATGGAGGATTGTGCAAGATTATTCAGCAAGTGACTTTGTAATGGAAATAGGGGAAAATATATCATCTAGCTATTCTCAAAGATTATCATCTGATCTGCAATATTGTGTTTTTTTAATTCGTTGTTAAAGTTTTAAACTTTGTGGTACTATATCCCACCGACGAACCCTACCATTTTCCTTCCCAGATGAGCATAGCCAAGGCATGTTGTGACTCAGAATACTAGAGCATTACTCCTTTTTTATTTTTTATTTTTTTTTAATAGTAGGAATGAGCTAGATGGTAGTTTAGGAAAAGTGCAGAGACATGGCCATATCATGACAAATGACAATAACATTATAATGCAGATATATATATATATATATATATATTAAGAAACTAATCAAATCAAAAGATAGACATAGGAATAATAGAGATGGAGAGTAAGAGAGGAGAGGAGAGAAGAGAAGAGAGAACTAACAGTATTATGTTTTTTTTTATTAAAATATGAGCGTTATTTATAAGGCTCAAGTAAATAAGTGGAGAAGTGCTGTTATGCCAGGTGAGAACATTAAAAAACAACTATTAGATTTAAATTTCTCGATTTGCATGTGCCATTTTATTCACTCCCCTGTCTGCTTTCTTTACTTTTTTCGTTTCACGTCTGACGTCTCTCGATCCATGTTTAGAAAATTTTAAAAATGGAATTTCGGAGAAGAATGAACCAATAGAGGAATAAGCTAGTATTATTCGTATCCAATTGCATGGTGAAGATTACTTAGTTTTTCTCATTTTAATTTTTTTGAATCTCAACCCTTTCATCATCAATAGAAAACAATATCTCTAAAGTATCAAACCCAACCCCCTCTATATCAAACAACTTTTTCCTTAGTGTCGTTGACAAAGATCTTAAATGTCTCATATCTACCTAGTTGGAATACAACTGAAAAAGGGCAAGAGAAAAAAAGAAGATAGGATCGTATGATTTAATGCTCTCATCTTTCACAATAATAAGTGCTCTCACTTGATATCCCCCAATCCACTATTAGCCTTATTTATAACTCTCCACTTTAGATTTCATTGAGAATATGTCTCATTAAAATTTTACTAAAAAAATTCCAATGGAAAAAATTTAGTGAAGGAAAAATACTACATTATCTTTTGTGTAAAAAATTATCTCATTAAAAACCTTACTAAAAAAACTCTATGGATAGATAAAGTAATCGTTGATGTTGATAAAAATCCCTTGATGTAAACAATAATATTTGAGATGACGAATTGACCGATCGTTTGTATTTGTTGCTCAAAAGTTTCATTTGATATTGCCTTGTAGAATTATTTTTTTTTCCATCTCTTTTATTTTAATCTTCTTCAAAATAATTACATGTGATATTGTTCTCATATAAATGTTCCAATAACCTTTTTCAAGAAGAAAAACCACAAATATTTCGTATTTGGTTAATCACCTACTTCAACCAAATTACATTCTTGACCTGTCTCATGTAGTGTTAAAACTTCTTAATCATTTGAAGATATTGTTGTTATGGTTTGTTTCACAAATCTCCATGAAATCATTGTACTTCCTATATAAGCAAATAGCTTCATGTGAGATCTATAATATAATGAGAATTAGACAAATAACACGTATCTTTAAGATAACAAAATATATACCTGACCATGTTCCAGTATTGTTGATATATAAAGAAGTTCACCTGTCTAATAAATTAATAACAAATAGTTAGCAAGATATGTTATCATTTGATTGCACTAATAAATGGTACTTAATGACTAAGTAGTAATCATCATTTTATCGAGTTCTGAAAAGACATTTGTCCATAATTGACGACCTTAGAACATTCAAAGTGCACAACGGATTTGACTTGTTCATCACGTATAACCATTTAAGAACCTTTGATATATAAACTTCATGATTGATAAAAATATTCTTCAAATAAACAAATCTTTATCTTTGCTTGATATTCATCTCAAACTATTTCTTTAAGTAATTAGTTTTCAAATGGTGTAATTTCCATATCCCCATTTAAAAAATTTTCACACAAGAATATTACACAATGTGTATTTAGATTGTTTGAGCACGTAAAAATACTTATTCATTTTAATTAAGTTATCCATTCAAAACTACTAAACTTAATCGAGTATAAAATGTTCTTGAATTCACTGTGACTAAAGAAGAAATTAAGCTCCTTTGCAAATGATGGATGAATTCTATTGATTGATGAGGTCGAATGCTATCTTTGATACACCTTGGGTTCTCACATGTATAAATGTGATAAAGTTTCTTTATTCTGAACACCAGGTTCATACTCCTGATTCAAGTAGATATTGGATTGCCAATTCTTACTTGGAGCGCATTCAAAATGGTCTTGAGCCTGAAAATGTTGATAAGGTATTTTATGTGGATTTTTGTTTTCTTCATAGATTGAGTATTATTGCTTAGTGTAGAGTTTTAGTGGATACGTTGACTTCCATCTATTAATGTTATTTTTCTTTAGGAGTTCTTGAGACTGTGGTTTAAAAGTCACTGCAACCCTTATGAAGATGAGGTAATTTTGTATGTAAGTTTGGAGTAGGAGAAGCAGTCCGTCCATGTATATATATATCTATGCTTAGCATTTTCAAGCTCAAAATATATTTGTGATGACTAACAATTAATGCCCTGTATAGGTTACCAACTTAAAATACAGATTTCTATGTTATTTTTTAAGTTTGAGTACTAGAAAGACTCATAAATTTCTACAAAAACATGTTCTTATTTTGCAATCAATCTGCATGAAATTGCTTTTCATCTCCCATACCTGATGGCTGACCCAACTATCCAACATTCATTGTCATAAAAAATTGATTTTCTTCTAACAACATAAGGCAAAGAACCTAAGGAATATACTTTGATTGACAAGTTGGTATTACAAATTTACAACCATCAAATGACAGAAGTTTAACTGTCAAATTACTCGTGTGCAAAAAAGGCTTCTTATGATGTCTACCAAAATGATTAGTGGAAGCTTTGAATCAAGATTTTTGCTTGAGGTCCACCTTGAACATAAACAAAGATACATTCAGAACCAGGATTCAAGACCTTGAGCCACTGAGGAAGTTCATAGATGTTCTTCTCTCCAGTTGGAGACAATCCCCATACAGAGCCTGTGAGATTTTCAATCTCCAACTTAAGATCTGAGATTGGCTTTATAGAAGTGTTCTTGATTATCACCTTGTGTCGGTAATATGTTGTATCACCAACAGTCCATGAGCTGGAAATTGAGTGAAGGAATTCAACTGGGGCACCTGCAACAGTACCTTATCATTCTAAGCCATTGTTTGCATGAAGAAAATTGAAAATCAATGAGATTGAAGGCCTATATTATATTTTTTATTGGATCTCACCTTCTGGTGTTTTAGTTTTAGGTGTTGGCTCTTTCCAAAGGCCTGTTGTACTTGTACCTGTCAAGCAATGGATGTCAAATTAGTAGAGCAAAGGTTGTATAACTAGAAACTTCTAAAATAAAAAATAGACCAGCGCTGTTAAATAGTGGTGCTATAGTGCTACATCTTATCTAAATTTAAACAAATTGCTATTGTTTCACGATACACTATTTAATACAAAAGGTTGTCAAATAGTGGTTATAGTTGCGCTATAACACTGTTGCACAAAAATATTTGAACAAATTGCTATTTTTCGCGATACACAATTAACAATATTGGTATAGACCCTTTCTCTTACTCACTTGATGTTTTTTGATGGGGCAGTGGTGATTCTTGATGGTAGGAACCTGTGTAAAGCAAGTAAGAGAAGAGTGATTGAGGTTTCATATAGAAAAAAGCTGACAAAAAGAGGATATTAGTGCAGAATGGTGACATTCACATTCAATCCTCACCTATATTACCATATGAACTTTGCAGTTTAGCAAAGATGCCTACAAGGGGAGCAGATCCTGAAAGTGTAGGCTCAGTTTCTTCATAATTGGATCTGTCATCAGAGAAGTTATCATTTTTATCTGGACCCCCCACAAGGCCTCCATAGATGACATTTGGATTTGGCTCATGACGGTTATACCATGCATCAAATCCTTGTGTGCAACCAACTTGAGAGCGGACAACAAAGATTGAAGCAATTGAAGCACCTCTGTGATGAACATGAATAGGATACTTAGTTCCATATCCAACCAAGTAGCTCGTATCCTCCGGGTTTTTACCAAGGATATAGTCAGCCTGTGTCAACCAAAATTCACAGTTTCAGTTATACTAAATCATGCAGTAAACTACTCTTACCTTCTCTCTCTACAATAAATTGTTAAGCGTATTATTGAAAAAAACAACAGTTAATGTTGCATTGAACTTTGAAAAGATTCCAATAGATACCTGTGACTTGGCAAAATTGAGGAGATCCTGAGGCTGAATTTGACCATCAGGACAGTTGAGCTGTGCTTTTGCAGCTGACAGATAATTAGAGTAAACAGCTGAAAGAAATGTAGCTGAGGAAACATACTGCATGTTGTTCCATTCACGCACGTATAATAAGCCACCTGGTAGTAAAAACACAAGCAAAAAAAGAAAATCATATGATTATACTTCTCTGACTTTTACTTTGAAAAGGAGTTCAAATGATTGTTGAATTAAATCAATGTTTTACAGCAACTAACCTGGAGTTTTCTGGACATTGTAACCATCATTCTTTTGCAAACAGGCACATGAAAAATAATCTGCTTTGGCCTGATATTGCTTTAGTGTAGAGGTGTATGGACCAGCTTTGCCTTCTAGTAATACCTGCAATTTGGATTTGATCATTTATTTTTTATTGCATGATTCTTTGAACCATAATTTGTAATATACAGTAAATAGTTTAAGCCACTGCATTGCTTGAACTAGTTTAACTTTGGTGTGGGGTGACGTTAATTTTTTCTGCAGAATGAGCTTCTAAAAGGTAGTAATTACACATATATTTCCACATATACAAATTCATGGATTCATAATCACAACAACAAAAGTATTTGTTCACTAAACAGCACCATTACTGAAATCAAATGATATTATTGTATTTTGTTAGGAACCAAGTCACAATTGATTACCTTTGATAGGAGGGTCTGCACACCAGCATATTTGTTGTCCCAAGAGAACTCTTTCACTGCCCAGCCAGTTCCCCCCATAAACACGGCATTGTCCACTGTATACTTTAGGTAGTATTCATCCCCTGTTGCTCGATGCAGCCATGCAGCAGCCCATAACAATTCATCCTTTATCAAAGAAGTAGATTTAGATGTGTATGGATACTAATAGGAGCAAAGAAAAGAAATGAAAGATAAATGTGTACTCACTGAATAACCAGAAGAATCGTAGAATTGCCGAGCAAAAGTTATGGATTCATCATATAGACCTCTGTACCTATCACCAAATGTGAAGAGCTGCAACAGATAGAAGCTTATCAATAACTAAAAACATTGAGTGTAAATCAGAGAATTGTACATCATGTCTTGTTTTGAGATTTGTACTCCCATTTTGATAAAAGTTTCAAACAAAAATGTTTAGTTTTTTGTAGTCTTAACCCTCCAGTTCCCACGAGAAAGTGCCTATGGTAATTCTAGAGTTTTTTGCTCTAGTCATGTATTTTTTTTAAAGTGTTGTAAGTGATTTAAATATAATGACTAATGAGTGTGTGTTGTTAGTACTCTACTCACTTGTTTCGCGTGAACTAGCAGGAGGTTAGAGTAAGAAGAGTTGTATGGCCTGAAAGCTATGGATGCAGCAGCCAATGCAGCTGCAGTTTCACCTGCAAGATCAGAGCCAGGATGTTGTTCATCAATTTTGTAAGCAGTTCTTGAAGTAGTCATGTCTTCAGCACGTTCCCAGCAGTAGTGATCAGAAGCTCCATCTCCCACCTGAAATTTTGCAGAGAAATTCAATAAGCACATTAGGCTGAGGATGTGCTTTGATGAAGTAATGGATACTCTTCTACTTGTTGCACTAGTTTTACCTGTCCCCAAAGAACATTAGGCTGAGTATGTGCTTTGATGAAGTAATCAGTTCCCCATTTAATAGCCCAAAGTGTGTGTCCCATTTGGTTTAAGTCTGTAATTTCCTTACTAAACTCAATAGCTCCCCATGCAAGCATTGTGACACTGTAAGCCATTGGCAACCCAAACTTCACATTATCACCTGCATCATAGTACCCTCCCACCAAGTCTACCTGTAACAATCACAAAATCCAACTTCAAAACAACTCTCATTTCAATAAATAATTTAACTACACACATAAACGATATATAAGTGTTTATGTATAAGCTATTTATATAAGTTCTATCAAACAGTCTCACAGATGTTTATGTCAATCTAAATAGTTCCTTATACTCATTGAATCTCAAAAGGGTACTCACTCCTTGCTCAACTCCATCTTTGAGACCAGAATCACCGCGCCATTTGATTCGCTGTTGTTGAAATGGTAATTTACCTGACCTTTGTGCTTCAAAGAACATCAAGCTTTTGTCAAGGGCATCACCATAGTTGTAGGGTATGCTTCCACCTAAGCGAACTAGTAATGCCATGAAAAGCATGCAGAAAGAGATGTTCATGTTCTTCATGATGGTTAATTAATTTTGAAGCTAGCTTATATGCCTCAGTGAATTAAATTCAGAAAATATGACTCTATAAACTATGATTTCACTTATGTATCATACATTGCAATATATATAAGCTCTTATGTAACAACAACCAGAGGAAAGAAAAGAGTTTGCAAATATGTATGTGGTAGTCATCACGTTTTGGTTGACATTTGACATAATAAAGACATTAGGAAGTTGGAAGAGGTTCCCACGTTTTGACGTGCTAATGTGTATACTGCATACAATTAATTTAGTATAGTATACGACTTTATAATAATGTTTCTCTATTATTATCATAGAGACTTTATAAAATCTACCTCAAGATATTAACTTTCATTTTTTTCTTTTGTTTTCCAATATCAGGGAAAAAATTTAAAAATCTACTTTGATTGAATATGTATCATGCTATGGAAAAATCACAATTTTTTTCTATGAGAAAAAAATACATGTGATGATAAAATGAGAATTTAAATTATATATATAAGAATGAAATAAATAACTTTTTTTTGGTCGAAAATTAATTAAATAACTAGATTGGTAGTCCAATATTTTAAATGGGTCTAACCACTTGGCTTTTTTTTATTTTTTTTTATAAACACAACTACTTGGCTTTTAACACTTCTGGGGAGTTAATTCTCATAAATTTACTAGGTGAATATAGGTCTCTTTTAATTATTGCTCCCTGAAAAACAGTAAAATTAGATTAGTTGTTGAAATGTCATTTTTTAAAAAAGAAATTTAGGGTGAGATAGAACATTTATAAAAAGATTTAAATTTGTCTTCCTTTAATATACTAATTCAAATGTCATCTTTATATATTAGTAAGATGTTACTATAACATTATTTAATAAAGTGATCAGATTTAAGTGGTTATGAATTTTTGGTTAAAATAAAATCAATTAAACTTTGGATTATTGGAGTTATTTTCCTTAAATTGGGGTTAAGACAAAAACAAATTAACGTCCATTATTATAATTGACCTATTTAATTATTTAATATTGATTAAAAATTATATAAATAAAATAGAAATAATAATACATTTATTGAATTATCTTTGATGTATATTAGGAAGAGTGGCTTTCATTTTTTTAAAATAAAAATATCATAAAAGTCATCTTTATAATTTATATTTTTTCATGTAAAAGCCGTCTGTACAATAACAAACGTAAAAGTTATATTTACGGTCCATATTTTTTCTTGTAATTGTTATTCTTTAAACACTCTTTTTTAATTTGACTTTTCAATTTTTTTAAAGAATTTTCACACAAAAATAATTGAAATGAAAAAACTCTTTATTCAGACCACAATCAAAATAAACCATTTCATTTGTGAGAGATTAAAATAAATTATGTAACTTTTTTTTTCTTTCAAATTTGGTGTTTAATATTGAGTTCTTGGTTATTGAATTTTAATTTTTTTATTCACGTTCATTCCAGAAAACATTTCTTGATTCATGCACTACGGCCAAATGTTTTTTTTAGTATTCTCATTTATGATAATAATAATTAGTGATATTGTCAAAATTTATGGTATCCTTAATTCTTTCTTGTATAAAAAAGAATTTACACTTTTTTTAATATGGAGAATAGACATTACACATTTTTATTTTAACATTTCATTTGATAGTATTCTATATTCTTATAAGTAATTATCTCATATTGCTTTTTGACGATACTTTCACAATGGAGAGCGGTTATGAAGCACAAGTGGGTGCATGATTAAATAAATGTAACACATACCATCAATTAATATTTTTTTATAAAAAAAATAGCAAATCCCAATACATAAATAATGAGAGATGACTTTTGAAACGGTTCATCTAATTCCATATTATCTTAAATATAAGAAAAAAAATCTAAACAACAATAAAATTAATGAGCTTTTATTATAATTTTCAAATATATCCTATTGCATGAGAAATCAAACATTTTGAGACATTAAATATATTAATTAATATAGAAAAATATGTATATTTAAATAACGGTAAAATGAAGAAGAAAAAAAGACCACCAATTCCCTTTAGAATTTTTTAATAATTGAAAATGTAGTTTTATGAATTTGCTATGGTTAACAATTGTAGAATTTTCATTCATTATGAAAAAATGGTAAAAACATCCATAATACATACTTTAAATTGAACAAGTCCATATTTTGATTAAAATCAAGTTTGCACTCACATACAAATATTAGTTTAAAGCATCTTTAATAATAAAAATAAATTAATAATACTTAGACTAATTACCGACATAATTATTTGGTTTAAAGCCACCTAATCTAAACAAAGAAAAATTAGCTTAGTAAATGCAAGCTTAGTGAGAGATAGCACTGATTCCACACATGTCACTAAAACCACCCTTCATAATCACACACAAAACTGCATGCAAAATCTAACCACCAAAACCCATTTTCCATTTACTTAACCATAAGTTTAAAATTATTAAAAGCAAATAATTAAGTAATATCAATAAACCTAGTCAATAGAAAATGCAACGGATTAAATTGCAACACAGTACTATTAAGAAAGTTTAAAATGTGATTAAATTCACAAATCACATATTCCCAAAATAAAACCATCAAATTAAACCAATACAAAACTAAAACTACACCAAAATAAAATCATAGGTCATATTAATGAAATCAAACACAAAATTAGTAAAATCCTTATGATTTCTTCTCATAAGGATTTCTTCTCTCAAGTTTTGGAATCTTGAAACTCAACTCTTACTACATGAAGATTTCATAATCCTTTCCATATTCTAAACTACAAATTGTAGACATAGAGTATTAATTATCATAACATAACCAATCATTCATGATTGACCAGATCGTTGCTGAAAAGAATATCCAAATACCAAATTCGATTTATATGTAACATCTGCAAAATAAAAGAATCTCTTAAAAAAATCAAAGAAAGAATCTTTTTTTCCTCTGTAAAAAATTCTTCCAATAATTCTTCTGAACCTGATCTTTTCAAAAAAGCGCGTACAATACTTTTGTGTTTACAAGCCAATGTTATGATGAGATGTGTAAGACCCTTAAATTTAAAATTAAATTCAGATTTAATTTTAAGTGTATTTTGAGAATATTTGTAAAATATTCAATATATGTATGATTTGTGTAAATATATATATATATATTTGTTTTGGAGGTGGAATTAAAATTATTGGATAATGGATGAATTAATTTAATTTCGAGTAATTAAATTATCGGGCCGTTAATTAAGATATTCTCTGCTAATTGCGATGAGACGGGTTAAGTGCTGGAGGATCAAAAGATATTTTATTATAAGAGTTGGGTGAGGTGGCATATACCTACAGATATTTATTAAGAAAGAAACAAATTTCTTCTTTCCTCTGCTGTGTCAGTCTGCTTTTAGGTGGATATTTAAGTGAGAAGTTTTTTCTTCTTTCCTCTATTGCGCCAGTTTCTGCTTTATCATCTTCTTCTAATTTTCTGTGTTGGTGAAGGAAAAACAGTTTACTCAAAATACATTTTTCTTGAAAATCTGAGTGTCGAATCAGAAAGTTTCGAATACGAAAGTTATTCCTCTGATCGTTACGGAGCTAAAGAACTAATTTTCGTAGCGGCGAATGCGAACGGGAGTATCGTTGACTTTTGTCGCACATGCGTACGAGTTAAGGGAACGTAATTAAGGTAAGGGCACCTTCCAACTTTCTAGATTGCATTTAGGGCTGTAAATGCATGTGTGATGAATGATTATTGGGTTATGTTTGTGAAAAACATTGTGTTATGTTTTGGAAATCAAACTGTTTTGATGTTCCTGCTGTTTTCAGTGAAGGAATTTATTGTGTTGTTGTGTTGATGATGTATTGTTTGTTGTGTTGAGTAAGAAATCATTCTGTGGTGTTGAATGATGATTTGGTTGGTGTTGTATTGGAGATGATCCAAATGCTTGAGTTAGTTTGTGTGGGACTGTTTTGTGGTTGACTTTCTGGTTTTAGTGATTCTGTGTTTTTTGATGTGTTTTGTTAAACAATCTGGTGTTGATGGTGGTTTCAAAGAAAAAGGATTTGAAATGGTGGAAGTGTTTTTCTTGAAAATCTGTTGTTGATGTTTAATGAAAAATGTTCTGAGTTTTGAAGTTTATAAAGAGTGGTAATTATGATTCTAGGGTTTTGGTTGGTTTTTCAAAGGAAAAGGTTTTGAAAATGTGTTGATGTCTCAGGAAAATTTCACTGAATTCGAAGGTGTATTCGAATACGGCTTGAGTGTATTCGAATACAGCTTGCAAAGCTTCTGTTTTCTTTAGATTTTTGAACTTGTATTCGACTACGACCCTCTGTAGTCGAATACAGTTTTGCCAATTTTGCTTCTGACTTAGCATCTGTATTCGACTACGACCCTCTGTAGTCGAATACAGATTAGCAATTTTTGCTTCTGTTTTAGCATCTGTATTCGACTACGACCCTATGTAGCCGAATACAGATTTGCAACTTTTGCCATTGACTTCGCATCTGTATTCGACTACGACAACCTCGTATTCGAATACAAAATGCTGATTTTTCACTGTTTTAGCTTATGTATTCGAATACAAGGGAGCTGTATTCGAATACAGATTCGTGTTTTTCAGAAATTCAAGTTTTAAACATTGTTTTATAAACCTTAAGTGTTGGGGTACCTTGGGAAGGTTTGTGGTGAATAAAAATGGAATTTTTGTGATAGTTTTGAAGTGGTGGTGATGAAGTTTTTGAGACTTTACTGAAGTTGTGGAAATTCTGACTTTTGCACTGGGAAAGCCTCTGTATTCGAATACAATGAAGCTGTATTCGAATACAGGGTGTTGATTCTGCCCTGTTTGGCTTCTGTATTCGAATACAATGAAGCTGTATTTGAATACATATTCGTTTTTTTTCTAGAAATTGCAGTTTTAAAACACTGGTTCTGAATTTTGAGAGTTGGGGAAAGACTTTTGATAATTAAGAGTGGAACCTTGAGGTAATGCGAAGTGATAATGTTTGCTTGAATGGTTAATCATTGATGTGTAGATGATGATATTGATTGTGTTGAAATGTTTTGAAAAATGATGAAAATGCATGAATTTTACTGATGTTGCATACTGTTTCCAGTGAAGTGGAACACTGCATATTCATACATTGCATAGTCAAGTGGTACCCGCGATGGGCCACAGGGTAATGCGCAACCACGTGCTGATCTGTGAGCGATTGCACGAGTGCTGATCTGTGAGCGATTGCACTAGGTACTGATCTGTGAGCAATTGTACCTTGGTATATAAGTGCTGGTCTGTTGAGCGACTGCATTGGTACTGGACTGTGAGCGTCTGTACCCTGAAATGCGCAACCACGTGCTGATCTGTGAGCAATTGCACGAGTGCTGGTCTGTGAGCGACTGCACTAGGTACTGATCTGTGAACGATTGTACCTTGGTTTAGGTCAAACGTGCTAGTCTGTGAGCGACTGCACGAGTGCTGGTCTGTGAGCGACTGCACTGGTGCTGGTCTGTGAGCGACTGCATTGGTGCTGATCTGTGAGCGATTGCACCCTGGTCTTGAGGGCCGTTAAAGTCTTACATATGTAAATGTATTGGTCTGTTGAGCGACTGCACCTTGGTGAATCCAAGAGGATGTATCCATGAGCATATACATATTGCATCGGGGTGATTGACCGGTGGGTCACGTTTTGGTGATATGATGATGGTTGAAAATTGTTGTGTGTAAGTACTTTTTGAAATCTGGAATTTCTGATGAATTGGTGTGGTTACTGAATTGATGTTTGTGCTTACAACATGATTTTCATATTAAATTGATTGCTGTTTGAAAAGGTACAAATGTCATGTATTTTCAAAATTGAGCATCCTTATTTATCATAAGTGTTTTATGATGTGCCATGAATATGTCTGATATTGTTGATATAAATGCTATGTGATATTTGTTAATTTCGGTCGGTGACCCTTTACAATTATTGTGGAAAATTGGGCTTTGCCCTCAGATGTTAATCAAACCCGTACCCCCGACGGTCACACTAACGATAGGGAACATCGTTAATTTTCCTTGATTTTTACATTGTGGGCTACGTAAATGGATGGACAGCTGGTTGAAGATAAGACTTGTGGATGATGCGGTGGAGACCGTGCTACTATAGCTTAGTGTATGGTCAGTTTAGACTTATGTATAGAGTTTTGAGCTCAGTGGTTGTAAATATTTATTTTGGGAATTATTGTAAAACTTTTCCGCACTCTGATAAATATTTTGGTGGATTGAGAATCCAGTTTTGATGTATCTTTATTTTAGTATATTATAAAGATCAATTTCCCAAAAATATCTCATTCGATTAATCGTGATGTTGTTGTTTAATTACCTTACTATTTTGGATTACGATGTCGAATGATATTTAATTTGAATTGATTTTAATTCCCTTGAAACTAATTCTGAAAACTCTTTTATTTATCTATTCGTTTTAAAAAAAAAAAAATACACTCGCGCTGTGTTTTAAACTCGGGGTGTTACAAGATGTGTATCAAATATATGGCAAAATAAAACATTATCTTGTTGGTTGTCATGTGTGTATAAAACACGAAATATAATAATGTTTATTTTATCACTATGATATCATATCTTTATCTAACTTTATATCATATCATTTCTCTATTCCATCATGCGCATCAAACAACTCTTATGTTATCGAGAAGAAATTAGAAATCCAAAATGCAAGAATTCTTCATCAATCATTTTGTGAAGATTTAAAAAAATTCAAGGAAAAACCTTAAATGATTTTATTATCAAATCTGGTATTTTGATTTTCCACTATGTTTGACTACAACTTCTCACAAAATGATTTAACAGCAATCTTATACAAACCAACTTAAAATTTTACCTCTCAGCTTCGTCAAGAGACATCAAACAAAATAGAACCAAAAAAGCTAGCAATCATGTGGACTTTTAGATAATTGAGTCTCAAATTATATGGTCTTTTTCATGTTCCTTCATATTCATCTATACTCTCAAAAAGACTACTAATGTTTGCTTCTTATTACTAAGCATTGATATGGAGGAAAAAAAGAAAGATACTAATAGTTATAAACCTCACTTTAACCACCTAAAGAAATAACACATTAAATCCTTTGTAATAGGAAATCCATTTTTTTTAATCAAAATATGAAGCTATTACCTTAGTAATGTTATAGATGACTTATTTCGTTATTGATTATGGAGGACAATGTAGAATACAAAATTGAAAATTTGTTAAATACTAAATTATACTATGCTAATGTAATACATAACAATATGTATCATTACACATTCAAGTTTGGGATACAAATGATAGAACAAAAGTGTTGAAGTGAATTTTTAACTCAGGTCTTCCCCTCTAGCCTTTAATAAGCAAAAATCGACTAAAGATAAATTTTAAATCAAATACGTAAGAAATTTTCGTTGAACTATTTTTGCTTATTATTTAAAGTCAGAGTAAGTATTTTACAAATATTTTCAAAGAGATTTGAATTTTATATTTTGATATTATAATGTCTTACTGCTAAACTGACACTAATAATAAATTTTGAATATGATTTTAAAAAAAAACTATTGTTTGTTATAATATAAATAATAAATTATATTAATATTGTGATAAGTTTAATCATTTATACTAATGACAAAAAAAATAATATAATCCACATAATAGAAATTGAATTATAATTTTGTTGGCATTTACACTAAAAATTGAGATAGAGAAAATAATAATAATAAAAAAAATCTAAAACATGTGAAACAGATAATTAAAATCTCGAATTTAAAAAGTGGTGATTAAAATTTCAAATTTAGAAATAAGAGAACAAAAATACATTTAAAACTAATTTTTTTCAAGTTTAATTTATTAGCTTTCAAAAACATTTGATATATATAGTTACATGTGGCAGCGACACATGTAACTGTCGTAACGATCTTAAAAGTTTCTAAATCTACTCGAAAAACACGGTCACAATGTTTCTTTCTCCTTCATCCATTCTCTTTTTCAATTCCAAAAACAATAATGTACCGTTTTTTTTGTATAATCAATGCCCTCAAACATTCTCACAGTAAGTTCCAATTTTTATCTTTCATGGATTTAGATTATTGGAAAATAAAAGCTATTATTTTCCATTATAACATTGATGACAAATGGATTAGTTGTTGCATATGAACAACCCTTAATATGATTGTGTCTCTGTTAATTTTGATTTGGCAATGAGATTTTTGAGAAATCATTATGAACAAATTATTCTCAGAATTGTGTTTTAAATCATTGTATGAACAACAATGGTTTATAACAATGTAGGTTGTTCAAACCTTAAAAGATACATCATTTCATCTAATTTATTGTTGCAAGGTTTCTTGTATTTGATTTGGTGTATAATTGTTTTCGACTAGTTTATATGTGTTCGAGTATAATTAACATTTCTCCTCGAATAGATTCTAATTTGAAATTAGAACTTAAAGCTTTTGCTTCTATAATTTATTTTTACGTTTTAAATTTATTGTTGAACTCACTTTTATATAATTGTATTTAAACGTAAATCACCTTTCATTACAATTACTTTTAATTAGAACCAATTTTATAAAATTAATTTATTCAAAATCATTTTTTGTCTCTGCATAACCAAACACACTAATTATATTACTCTGTGTGTGATTTGTTTAATCCCTTTACTTTGTAAAGATGATTTTAAATAACTGTTTTTTATTCCTTCGTTACAATTGTTTGAATTTCATATTGTAGAGCTTATACATGCATTGTATGAAATTATTAAAATGGAGTACTAAAGCCTCTCACATGACAGGAAATTACTAGACATATCTAGTATTTCTGACAGGTCTCTCTATGTAATTGATTCACAATGTTTGACTCTGGTTACAAGTCACAGTATATTGGAGGCCAAAAGGAGAAATTTGTGAGGTATGGAAACAAAAGCATAAGTATTTTATGTTCCAAATTTGTAACATGTTCAATGTGTGTAAACAATAACTGATGATCATTTTGCAACCATCCTTGAGTGAGTTTGAATTCTTTCATTGAGATTTTGTGGTTAAATTATTATTACTAAGTTAACAGCTCAAAGATAATGTGTCACATGTAAACTTTGATTTTGGTTTTATTTAATAAGTTAAGATAAGCATCTCTAAGTCTAATATACAGTTGATGATGTAGGTTGGATGATTTGGATTCTAATTTGTCAATGCCATCTAGCTCTAGTAGGATGAAGAAATTAAGATTTAATTTAAACTCTTTGCCTCTACCTATTCCCGGTCGAGGAAGAAAAAATCCGTCGAAATCGTTTCGAGTAGGCGTAAAGAGGGGATCAGATGGACTAATGAATATTGGAAGATCACTCAAAAGTGGAGTCACTTGGGCAGTATTTCCAGAAGATCTTAAAGTGTCACAGAAAAAAGTGTTTGATCCTCAAGATAAGAATCTTCTATATTGGAACAAGTTTTTTGAGATTCTATGCATTCTTTCTATAGCTTGTGATCCTTTCTTCTTTTATCTTCCTTATTTCAACCACAAATCATTTTGTTTAGCCATAGATAACAAACTAGCAAGTTTTGCTGTTACATTGAGAACAATATGTGATTGTGTTTATCTCATTCGAATAAGTTTCCAATTTCGCACCGCCTTCATTGCGCCTTCGTCTCGAGTATTTGGAAGAGGTGAACTTGTCATAGATCCTGCATTGATTGCAAAGAGATATTTACAAAGATACTTTGTTGTTGACTTCTTGTCTATTATTCCTATGCCACAGGTTTGAGATATTATCCATGCTTAATATGTCTTGTGTAATATACATATTGTCTCAATTTTCTTTCTCATTGAAAAATTAACGTGTTGGGTATGGCTTATAGTTGTAATCTAGACCGTAGTATTTAAATACAAGTTCTACACTATAAACCCTAAGAAACTACAATTGTTTAGTAGTCGGAGATTTAGGTGCAATTGGGTGAACTTTATGATCAAAACATCATGCGTTCTTACTTTTATATTTTCGTATCTTTATCTTTTGAACTGGGGTTGTTGTTCTTAATTCTAACCGAATGAAACAAAAGTAATAAACTTTGAATAAGTGAAATATCATGGGATTATGTTTTATTGTTGTTCATAAAAGGTTTAGTTATGTTGGCAAGATTAAGAAAAGATAAAAGGATTATTTCATCTCTTATTTTACAACACAACAAGATTTTTTTGTGGTTTTCTTTTGAATTTAGGTTAAAGTCTAATCCAAAAAAGTTGTTAAGGACATCTAAACCAATAATTTCAATGATAGGTTGATCATCAAATCACTGTTGTTAATTAATCATGGAACGCAAAAAAATAGCAGTTTATTCAAATCCCACTATGAAATAGTGCTATAGCACCAATATAGCATAAAAATTGTGCTATTGACAACATGTTGTACTAAATAGCGTATAGCATAACAATAACAATATGTTCAAATTCCATTGTGTTATAGCCGCTAACTACTTATTTAAATAAGATTATGGAAATTTGTTGACAATATGTCTTAATGTTTATTACAGATTGTAGTGTGGAAATATCTTTATAGTTCAAGACGTATGGAGGTATTGGATACAAAAACATCACTCTTGAGAAATGTCATCATGCAATATTTTCCAAGATTCATACGCTTTATACCTTTGGCTTCAGAAGTTAAAAAGACAGCTGGTGTTTTTTCTGAAAATGCATTGCTTGGTGCCATGTACTATTTGATCTGGTATATGCTTGCTAGCCATGTAAGTCATTTCTAAGAGATTTGATTCATGTAACCGCGACCCTACTTAATTGAATAAGGCTTGGTTGTTGTTGTGCTTTAAGTTCTGCTCAAATGTTTTTGTTGATATCCTGACATAGGGGTTTGAATATATTATGTTGTAGGTAAAGCTCTATCATTCTTGTTACCATCACAATTATCTTTCTTTTCAAGTATTGTACATTTATACATGTTTTTCTATATAATTTTTTTTATCATATCCAAGTTGAATCGTTTCATAAATTTCAAAAATCTCTCGTATTGTGTATGCATGCCATACCGTATCTATGCTGCACTACATAGTCGAGCTTCATATCACACACACGATCACTAATATTAAATAACAGGTTTCAATTTACTGAGATATGAAGAAGTATATTCTTCTGATTATAATTTTGTAGATAACGGGCTCTGTGTGGTACTTATTAGCGATAGAACGTAACGACACATGCTGGACGAATGCTTGTAAAGAAGTTGAAGGATGTAATTCACATTTCTTGTATTGTGGAAGTTCAAGTAAGCATATGTCAGGCTATGAAAGTTGGAGAAATGTTAGTGAATCTGTTCTTAAAAGTAAATGCTTTGTTGAAGATGATAACTCAGCCTTTAATTATGGAATCTTCTCTCAAGCTATAGAGTCTGATATTGTTGCTTCTGTAGAAGTCTTTCCTAAATTTTGTTATTGTCTGTGGTGGGGACTTCAGAATTTGAGGTATATTTCTTGTCTGATTCTTTAGAACTATATATTATCATTGACATAAATCTCTCTATAAAGCTACTCCCCTCGAATATAAAAAAAATGTACTCATATTTTTCTGTCTAAAAGATAAGCTAATATAATTTACTTTCACTCTATTTAATAATGTATATCTAAAATTATATATAGTTATAGAATTATAGATTTACTTGATGTTGTCTTAATCTATATCATCCTTCATAAGATGATAACATGTTCACACTTTGACCTCATTCCAATCAAAGCATTAGTTGATACATATGTTTGAAGAGTACATTTGACATTGCTATATGTTCCCAAATTTTACAAGGCTAATACCTTCTTTGTTTTGCTTTTAACAGTACACTTGGTCAGGGGCTTCTAACTAGTACCTACCCTGGAGAGGTTATGTTTTCCATAGTAATAGCTATTATGGGGCTTGTGCTTTTTTCTCTTCTCATTGGAAACATGCAGGTAAACAAAAAATTTGCATGAAAAATTTGATTTATTGAAGATGATTATTAGTATCTTGATTAATATGATACTTTAAAAGGAAAGTACTTCAACAAGTATGCACAAAAATTCTAATCTTTGAGTTATAATGCAATTGGATAGACCTACCTTCAATCAATGTCAGTTCGTTTGGAGGAGATGAGGATCAAAAGGCGTGACTCTGAGCAGTGGATGCATCATCGCTTGCTTCCTTCGGAGCTAAGGGAAAGAGTCAGACGCTACGATCAATACAAGTGGTTGAACACCCGAGGAGTAGATGAAGAAACTTTGGTTCAAAATCTTCCAAAGGATCTCAGAAGAGATATAAAACGCCATCTTTGTTTGAATTTGGTCAGAAGGGTAAGTACTAAGAAAACTAGCTTTTATTTTCTGAGACGGCTTGTTGTAACACAAAAAGTGTTGCTTCTAAGCCCTTTTTTTTCTCATTAGTATTATTTGTATGACCTATTATTCAGGTTCCTCTCTTTGCTAACATGGATGAACGTTTGCTTGACGCTATATGTGAACGATTGAAACCAAGTTTATATACAGAGGGAACCTACATAATTAGAGAAGGTGATCCAGTTGATGAGATGTTGTTCATCATTCGTGGTCGTCTAGAGAGTGTCACTACAGACGGTGGAAGAAGCGGCTTTTTCAACAGAGGAGTTTTGAAGGAAGGTGACTTTTGCGGTGAAGAGTTGCTAACATGGGCATTGGACCCAAAATCTGCAGCTAACTTGCCATCATCAACAAGAACAGTGAAAGCTATGAGTGAGGTGGAAGCATTTGCTTTGGAAGCAGAGGAGTTGAAGTTTGTGGCATCACAGTTTAGACACATACATAGTCGACAAGTTCAGCATACATTCCGATTCTACTCGCAGCAATGGAGAACATGGGCTGCAATCTACATTCAAGCTGCATGGAGGAAGCATTTACGAAGAAAACGCAGGAAGGAGGAAGAAGAATTCTATGAATCTGATTATGCAGGAAGTGATGATTCTACAAGGGCTTTGGTTCCGCGTGCTCAAAATTCGTCAAGATTTGGAATTAATACAACAGCCTATGTTTCTCGCTTCGCTGCTAATGCCCTTCATGGTCACAAACTTCGAGTTTCAAGTTCAAGAAGTTTGGTGACAATCCAAAAGCCCTCAGAACCTGACTTCAGTGCTCTTGATGATGAAGAGTAATCATTTTCAGTTTTGCTGTTAAAATGTGAGGACTAATTACGTTGTCTTCATTTACACTGCTGCTAGTGTCCTTCAGCATGACACTATTTACACTTGTAAAGTATGTGACACAAATTTTGGTGTGTTTGGCATATAAAGACATGGTTCTAGGCTTGTTCAATTTCGATAGACATTTGATATAATTAGATAATATTCATATAGCTGCTCACACGCCAATTTTTATACATCTACAGGCTTGCTATTAACAGCTGTTATGTTTTGTCACTATTTTTCAAAATACACTAACAGTAAATATAATTTAACATTTTACTCTGTCGAAAAGTATAAAAGGTTCATTAAACTGTGCATGGGGCAGAGGTGTTGGAGTTTGAACAATTTAAGGTTCAATTGTAGCCATTATAATCACTAGCGGGCACTTCCGTACAGTCGTACCTGTTTATCAGCTTTTTTTATTGCACTATCGGGTTTATAGTTTTTGTTTTTTTTCATAGTTACAGAATTCGCCACTACCCCTCACGAACCACAAACTGCGAATTGGTACTTGCGAACCCATTCGTAGTACTTTTGCGACTTTGGTTCGTGTGGGTTCTCATCCAATTCGTCCCCTTACAGGAAAATTTTTTGAAACAGAAAAAATGGAGATATGTTGAAGGAAGATGAACAGAACAAGTGAGAGAGAGAGAAAAAAAAGCAATCAGGAAAAAAAAGCTAGACCTGGGGAATATGTATAGCTAGGAGTATGTTATTATAAAGCAGCTTTCAAGTTTCTTGGCTTAGTTACTTGAGGTTTTGAGTATCCAAAGGCCAAACATTAATTGATTTAAATACAAACTCATTTAAAAAAAAGAGAAAAAATCACATTAAGAAATGAAAATTGGAAAGCTACAATGATATACAAACATTTGGTTTTTAATTAATGATTTATAGTATGTAATTTTTAGTCTTTGATTAAATAAAAAAACATAAGTAACATTAATATATTAACTATAACTCTCACAAACCCAAACATACCGGCTATATATACTCCTCAGTACCCAATTATTCTTACATAACAAATCGCGTACCCAAATCCGTACCACGTATCACAACAAATTGCAAACCTGTGACTATGGTTTTTTTAACCGGTTATTTAGTTTTTCTTTTGAAAATGCAATTACAGGTTTAGTATTGACGTGTAGGAGAAAAAGAGTTAAATAATCGGTTTTTGTATTTGATTAACTATCACTAAAGGGTAAAATAGGAAGAAGAAAAAGCCACATAAAAAATTACTATTGCATAAAATATTTGGCGCAACTGTCAACTGATCCTGCAACTTAAGACACAGCTTAAGGCATCATATAAAACACCAGAATCTTGTTACAATTGAATTTGCTAAGTCATCATATTTCTATGCCACAAATAGGTCAAATTTGTTTCAAACTGAAAAGGGAAGAAAGCAAATATATTACATCAAAGAATATTAAAAATGAAACTAACTCTGTAGGCAATGCCTTCTTTCTCTGCATGTGAGCATTGAATGATCACTGTATGTGGACGGACTATAAAATACAGAATCTCCTGTAGTAGTGTTCTACTCAACTCCTCCATGCAGAAGACACTTCCAAATCAGAATCTTCTTCCCACCACGTGCTTGACTGTAATATCAAACGATGTAGGTAACAGATTTATAACTGAACTAGAGACATCACAAAAAATAGGACTTAAGATCCCATAATAGCTCACTATAGCAAGAATTTGATTCAGCTCAATGCCTACAAAACTTTGCGATTATGAATAAGATTTTGCTCAATTCAATTGTATAAATATTCTAAGAATGTGAGTATTTAAGAACCTTGGGATAATAGAATGGGTTTTGCTATATGTCACGAATCATGTATATCGCGAAACACACGATGTAATGTCTGTTGTTTTTTAAAGAGCGAGGGAACTTTCAACATAATGTTTGACAAAAAACAAAGGATAAGTGAAGAACTGGTGAATCACATGGATTCGTTAATTTTTGTGACAAACAGCATTTGCCTATTAAAATTAGGAATAGCATTACATAAACCCAGTAATATTCTAAAGATGCAGTGTAGAACCACAGGAATATGCAAATTTTACATAAAAGGAAAAATGACATTAAAAAGAATAATTATTACCATAGCAAAGAAAACACAAGCATGCATAAAATTAACAGAAACTGATTAAGTAAAAGAGAAAACCTTATAGCCTCTTCGAAGAAATTCTAGAGAACTTCCCTCTTCTTCTTGAAGTCCCAGGACCCTCAACAGTTCTTCTTTGGCCTAGACAAGCCAATAGATAATAGATTAATATACAGTATTCACAATTAATAATAAAATCAGGTGAAGTTCGTGAATTTACTTCGCCAAGGGTGAAGCGGGTGGCACTTTCTGCTACACATGCATAAGAACCATCGGCTTGTTTAAGCATCACCTGCCAGGGACCTGAACAATAGATGAAGAAAATTTAGCGCATCATTCATATCACTGGCAAATAAAAGCATATTAGTAATACAATAAGAAGAATCAAATATAAACTAGCTATCTGGTGTTAACTGCTGGCTAAAACACGCATTTCCAGATCCATTACATGAATGAATATCAATATCCTCCCTTTTTATTGTTGACAATTTGACATCAATGCCCTGCTTTTTTTAGGTGATATGGATTTCTTGCCTTTAGTTACAATACATTATGCACCAGAAAAGGGTAAGGACTAAGGACAACAAAGCCAGATTTTGATTATTCTAGGTGATTTGCTTAAGTCAAAGTAATTTAGCCACTTCAATAAAGCACTGACATTTAATGAGAAATAGAGGAAATACGGCCATGCTCCTATTTCCCTCACCAATTAGGTGTTTCTGAGTAAAAAACAAATACCCTCAAGTCCAAAGGGAAGTGCGTAATCACATTCGTCTCTTCTAGAAAATCACCTAATGTTGTTACATAAACTGGAAATGTGGCCTTCCTTGTAACTTCTGATGTTAATAATAAATAACTGGTAAATAGCAGTAGTTTATCATACCTCTACCACAACTTTTCTCAGAATTGTATTTCACTTAAGTTTTAGTTTTTATTAACATTAATATTTGATTTATATAATATGTGTAGCAGTATATGTGTAGAAAAATTAAGTAAATAGTGTGTGCCCTCATGCAGCCACACATGCATGTATAGATACCCAAATAATATACAGCCGTACCAGGGTACTGGCGGAATACAGCTCCACTGTAATTGACAATGTAAGGTGCTATGGGAACTGTCTAGAAAACAGAAAAAGTACAGTCAATGCCTATTATTTGAGAAAATGATAAATATCTAGAGACTGTTCAATAAAGAAGGGGGGGTGCCTTTGAATACTCTCTGATCCGAATGTAGAATACTGGAGTGAATTGGGAAAGAAAGCGGTAATGCAAATCTTTGGGTGGGAAGCCTAGAAGGCCTAAATCAGCACTGTAAATTCAGTATTTAATTTGTCAAACATAAGTGTACGAAGTAGTTAAGGATTAAGGCATGCATAAAAATTCCAATAAACAGAAAAGAGTACACATATACCGTAGTGTTTCTAGCTCAAGATTAAATAGAAGTGTTGGTGTTGATGTAGCAAATGTTTCCTGCAAAATGGTAGTAACAGAAGATGTATACATCAAATTAAACAGGTAAGCGAAGCCAGTGCACAGAATAAATCCTGTTCAATCACATAAAATTGATTAACTATCCATATTAAGAAATAAGAATCACTCACACATTTTACCAACAAAGGCCATCAAAACCAGAGCCTACATCAAGTTTTACCATTTAAGATCTTGCTATCTTGCTACTGTAAGAGACAGATGAAATGAACTATTTAATGCAGTTATTGGGATGGGGGTCCGGTTGTGTGGTCAATTGATGATATTTTGTTGACTTCAGTATAATGCAGCTATAGGCATAGATAAGGATTGATTCTTTGTTTTTGGGTTATATTGTTCTAGTGGGTGTGTGTTATTTTGGAATGTAGCAAATATAGGGGCTGACTCTACCAGATTTTTGGTAGCTACCTGATTTGTTCCTTAAGTGTTCTGGTATGTGATTAAAATACCGCACGTGGGTTATGTTGCTTTTTCACCAAAACGTGCACCAAACCAAGGAAACAATACAATACAATACTATGCAAAATAGCTAATTAATCAAGAAAGTGAAAGCATAAACTCCTTATTTTAATCGAAGAACCATTAATTTATAATAACTCTAAACGAACATTAAATTGAAAGAAATAAGCTAAACAATTGACTCAAAATGACTCTAAAAATAATGACTGATAAAGGTTCATCAGTATGATTCTATCCTTAGGTTTGTTAGAATAAATGAGTATTAAACTAGTATTAGTCTATGTGCCAACCACGAGCTAAGAGTGAGTTGTGAACTTGTGACAATAGATGTAGAAGCTAAACTCAATAAATTGCAGAATTTCACATGCTGACCCAAAATCATATGAAAGAACTCAAGTCATGTATTATTATTGCACGTTACTCATCACCAATGAACAAAATAACGATCCTACTAGAAACCCAAGAATTGGACTCCAAAGAAAAAACACTTTTTATAAGAAGTAGAAAAGAATAGGAGAAAAATCTCTCCTCCAAGGGTTTCCCCTTCAGAATAGAGTTTCTACTCTATTCACAACTTTTCAATATTCAAATGATGTCCTTTCTAACTCCAAGACCTCTCTATTCATACATGATAATCCTAATTACGCCATTAACTAACTAATTACCTCTTTTTCAAAAAAAAAAAAAACTAACTAATTACCACATTAACTAATAACTAATGAACTCCTTAACTCAAATCCTAAAAAACTCCTCCTTATCATATATCCTAACAAATTCACATCAAGGATTTGAAATAAACAAATAAAAATTCAGGAAACCTTCTAGGCAGAGGCACCATACCACATACTTCTCAATATAACCAAGTTCACGTGTACTGGAATTAATGAATATGTAGAGTGATGGAGGCTCACTAGACTTCCAACGACCTGCACTTCTAAGAAATTTAATTGTCAAAATATTATTATTTTTATCATGCATGTTATACAAAGAAACAAAACTTAACCAATATATGTCTCCAGAATAATATGATAAATAGTCAAGCATGAGTTTCAAACATGGTAACTAGAGAAAAAAAGCTATTACTAAGAAAGCCATTTTTTCACATAAGAGCTAACCTTCATTCTCATCTTCAAAGTCAAAATCAAGGGTGTTCCTAACAGATCTGAAAAATGAAGTCATAGGTCCAGCAGGGACATCATCTAAGGAACCTATAGTAATGCCATCAACCTTAAGCAAAACAAAATGAAACTTCATATTATGAAAGGCTTCAATATGACTATGATATCTTCATTTGTGTGTGTACATAGTTCAAATACTTAAAATTTTCCAATAGTGTGATTATTTTGTCTTTTTTTTTTTTAAAAAAAGGCCATAAATTAAATAGGCATCAATTCATTAGAAAGATTGGTAATAAATCCATAATAAATTTTTCTTTACTGAATCCAGCGCTGCTTTGAACAACTGAGAGGCTCGAAGTTTTTCCGGCTTATCAGGGAATACCTGCAAAAAAAGGCCCAAATGTAGTGACATTTCCGAAAAACAGCATAAAATTTATACGGGAAAAGAAGCGTTTGTTGATTTGAAAAAAAAAAAAGAAAAAAATTTGTGTTTTCTTACTATGCAAGCTCTGGTCTCTTTTTTCTCCTGGAGCTTTCTTACAACAGTCAAAACAAGTTGAATGTTGGCATCGTTGAACTCATCTGAAGATCCCTTGAAATATTTAGGAATTTGAGAAAATTATGTGCAATGAATTCAGAGACAAGCATGCCTCAAAAACGTCAAGTAACCTTCCAATTAGAACAGTTTCTTATCGAATGAAAATGAAATCAACTTAGCCGTCTGTCCGTCACATTAACGTAGATATAAAAATCAACTAAAATGACAGACATGTTGAAATACACTGCTAATCAAAAGTAGCATGAGATGAACTGAGGCATAAAGAGCTATAATAATATTTTTTTCAACTCCATGATCAACAAAGGCACGCAACACGATCATCAATAATTTGAAAATGTATAATTTAGCCTATTAATTTTTACTACTACACTCTCCCAAAACATGCACCTATAAACAATGAAGGACCAAAACTGATAACAAATGTCAAGTAGTCACTTCACTTGATAAAGTATGGTTCACGAGAGCAAAGAATTAGTACCTTATACGAAGAAAAATCGCTGGGCAAGGGCCTGCAGACAAAAGCAAGAAGCAAAACATAGTAATTATGTGTGGATTAGCTTATACTGAGTTTGAAATAGGAAGATAAAAAATGTGAACTGAATTTGCAGTAACTGAAAGTGAATAGTAGCATTACGTACGGGAAATCGATTTCGAGGCGAAGTTTTCCGTGTTGAAGAGCGTAAGCGAGGGAATTAGCAGCGTCAGTGACGAGAACTTCATAGGATTTAGGTTTGTAAACGGATACACCGAATTTTGGATCGAAACCTGGTTCTGGTTCTGGCTCCGATGAGGAAGGTTCTTTTTCGGTTTTAAGGCTTTTGATTTTGAAGGAAATGTTTGGGAGAGGTTTAGTGGTAAAAGAAATTGAAGAAGAGTGAGAAGGTGAAGAAGATAGTTGACGAAGAAAAGTGAGGTTGTGAGGTGGAGATGAAATAGCTATGGAGAGTAGCATTGTGTTGTTGTTTGTGTGGCAATGCTTCAGACGAGAACGATGGATAGATAGGAAAAAATTAGGAAAAGAGAATGATGACGTGTCATATTAAGGGAGTTGTGGAATTATGACATAGTAAAAAATGAAGCAAAAATGAGAAAGAGTGACATTTAAATTTTTAAATATGAAAAACTCATTTAAAATTTCATGCTGAGAGGGACAAAAATGGGAGAGAGAGAGAGAGATAGTGACAAAATATAGATGAATGAGGTAAGGTTTTGTGGTCTTTAGAGAAATATTGGGAGATGGGAAAAAAAGTTGGTAAAATTTACTATGGTTTTAAGATTAGGGAAGGTGATAAAGCAGATTTTTTTTACCTGATTAGTGTAGTTTGAAGCCTATAATTACTTATTTGGTATAGTTTAATTATTTTTTTTTTACCAATTGGTTAAGTCTATATTGCAACTTCCTGGGGTTTAATTATTTTTGTTAAAAAAAATTTAAGAGTCGCACTTGGTGTTAGAGACTTAAGGCAAAGTCTCATGTTACATTAGAGACTTCAGAGCAAAGTTACACCCCAAGTGTGCCACTTATATATATATTTAAAATAATTAATATCATCTAATTTCTTATAAAAAAAGTACAAAATAAATCTAAATAAAAAAATACACTGTATCTTTTAAGTCAATTTTATGATGTACAAGTGAGATAGGTTTTGTATCACAGATAAGTTTGTTTCACAATCAATTAAGTTGGTTTTTTTGTTTGCGTGTTCAAGTTCAAATTGAACCAAACTAAATAAATACAACCTCTATTAAGTTGGATACAGTTTCACATCAAAATGACTACCAATATTTAAATGAAATCATTATATTTTATTTAACACGGTATCCGTAAATGTGTTTTGTTTAGGCAATAAATAAATGTGTTATATTTAATTATTTTTAATCATTTATATATTATTTTCTTGTTGTAGTTTAAATATCTTAAAATGTTTGAAAAAGTTTCTTTAAGATTTTTTTTTAATTTAAATGTCTTAATAAAACTTCGACTTTGAGTTTCTATAACGACGAGTAGTTCAAAATATTATAACTATTGCAAAAACTATAAATAAAATATTTTTTTTATAAAAAAAATTTAAGTGAAGAATGATAGTTCTGCTCAAAGTATAAAAATATCTGAACTCATTCATTGAATATTTACAAATAAATTTATATTTGATCTATCTAATGATAATAGGAGAGATCAATCTCCAACCTATAGACTCAATACTTATATTTTTTATCACTAAACGAAACTATCTATTTTTAGAAATGAAATAATAATAATAATAATAATAATAATAATAATAATAATAATAATAATAATAATAATAATAATAATAATAATAATACCCTATTGAAGTATAAAAGCCTAGAAATCAGCTTATGTAAAACTCTTTGTTATCTCTTTATATAAGACTCTTTTTAAATTAAAAATTAATTAATTTTTTACAAAAGTTCTCCTAATTAAATAAATAATTAAAATACCAATTATTTCTCTTACTTAATAATTGAAGAATAATTTTTGAAAGAGAATATACATTATCAATAAATTTATTGTAAAAACTACTTTTCCTATTTTTTATACATCGATCAAATAGAGTTTTACATATAAGAGAGGTAATATAAAATAACATTTCAACCTTAAATTTTCCTCTTTAAGTATATAAAATAATGGTTGAATTGCGTTATGTGTTTGCTTGTAAAAAAAATTGAGTTTATGTGTTGAAAGCTACACTAAAACGGTTGGTAATGTCTTTATTATGGGATAGAATGGGACTTAAAGCACATACTTTAATTGCCTTTGGACCATACACTGCCATGCCTTGCATGTGAAAGAAGGAATGCATCATTTAATCACATACAAGTTCTCCAACCATAATGTATATCTAGTGGAAGATTATAATATTTCATTTGTTTCATTTTAAATATTTTTTATTTATTTTAAATTATTTATTATTTTATGATATCAATATAATATTAATTATATTTTATTTATTGTATTTCAACTCATTAAATTTTTTAAATAATTACGATTAATAAGAGTATTTGAGTAAATAAAATTTATTTTATCGTTGAAATGAACAAAATAAATTGATTTAAAAAAATAGCTAAATAATACACGTGGTCCCTTAACTTAATTTCAGTTAACGTTTTAGTCCTTTATCTTTTTTTTTTTTGATTTGGTCCTTTATTTTAATTTTAAGTAACAATTTGATCTTTTATATTTTAAAATGTCAACAATGTTATTCGTTTTTTTACAAAAATTCAAAAAATTCATTAAAATTTTCAACCAAAATCCATAAAATTAATTATATTCTTCACTATAATACAAATTTCATCAAATTCGAAACTCAAATCTTCAAATAAACTCATATTTCCATCTCTAACAACATCAAATAAAGAATGAAAATATGAGTTTATTTGAAGATTTGAGTTACAAATTTGATGAAATTTGTATTATATTAAAGAATATAATTAATTTTATGGATTTTGGTTGAAAATTTTGATGAATTTTTTGAATTTTTGTAAAAAAAAGATAATATTATTGACATTTTAAAACATAAAAGATCAAATTGTCACTTAAAATTAAAATAAAGAATCAAATTAAAGAAGAAAAAAAATAACTAAAACGTTAATTGAAATTAAGTTAAGCACCACATGTGCTATTTAGTAAAAAAAAAAAAAAACCACACACAATTCAAATATAAGAGACTTAGTAGCTGTAGAGAAGTTATTACTCAAACATAGTTGTCATAATGAGTGCATCTGTATTTGCATTACATGCTAGGCAACATAATGTTTGACCAAAAAAATTGCTTGTTGGTTGTTGGCTTTTGGTTTTGGGAATTAATAGCAAATAGTGTTAAAGCTTTGCATTGCACTTTGGTGATTTTACTTTTAATTTTCTTTTCTCTTTGTTTGTTTTCTTAGTTAATTATAGTCCAACAAAATTCCATCATCAATGACCATGTCAAGCTCACTCTTTCATCTCTCCCTCTTATCCCCTCCCATTCCAACCAAACTTGTTTGCTTTAGTGCTCAAAACAACAACCATGCTTCCAAATCTCCTTTACCAAGGTTTGTGTCTATTCTTGAACTTTCTCTATTGCCTCATATCACACTTTTATTTTATATAAACAAAATTTTAAATTGTAATCATGGTTGCGGTTACCTGCAAATTGTGATTACTAATGTTTAAAATCGTGGTTAATTGTGTCTGATGGTTACCTGCAAATTGTGGTTACTGACGTTTAAAACCATGATTAATTGTGTCTAATGGATAGTTAACTAGTTGTGACACGTACTAACTATATATTTGAACTGTGTTGACCAATCAATTTGATATCGAAAATTTGATCTCTATTTTTGTGCAAGATTTAATTTCTATTCTATTATGCAATAATAATTCATTCAATTATTTGCAGGCTTGAGAGTAAAGGGTGCAAGCTTGTTGGATGTGGTTCTTCTGTGCCAAGACTTGAAATTACTAATGATGATCTTGCAAAAGTAGTTGATACTTCTGATGAATGGATCTCTGTTCGCACTGGAATTCGTAAACGACGGGTTCTTTCAGGTTAGTTTATTGCTATGCAAATGCAAATGCAATATTTTTTCTGGAATGAAATATAACTATGAATGATATTTGAAAATTTAGACCACATATATCAATTTTTCAAATACCTATTTTGATTATATTTCATTTTAGAGGAAGTAAATGTGAGTAACAAGTTTCACATTGGTAAAATTGCGAGTGTCGAATGACATATAAATGAAATGACCTATATATTCAACTCGTTAAAGTTTTAGGTAAATATGTAATATTCAAATCACTTGTATGGTTACTCTATGCTAATGACATGATTCTCACGTGTGTTAGGCTATGTAGCATCAACACTTTAGATTGAATGTGTGTAAGGTGTCTTACACCTGTCAATGTCTGATACTATTACATGCAGTTATATTCAATTACACTTTCACATTTGCAAATTATTATCAGAGCCCACGTGTCAGTGTCGCGTTCAGAGTCTGCGTTGGTGCTTCGTAGGTTTTAGGCTCCGCCTGACCCAATAGAGCATGACATACTTTTGCTTGATATTGTGCTTGTAGGTGGAGAAAGCTTGACAAGTTTAGCAGTAGAGGCAGCAAGGAAAGCTATTGAAATGGCAAAGGTTGATCCTAATGATGTTGACCTAATCTTGGTGTGCTCATCTACTCCAGATGATCTTTTTGGCACTGGTCCTCAGGTTAGTATTGATTAAGGAAGTATCATATACATGTTATTTAGATTATGCTTTGCAAACAATGTTTATGTTGTTGGAATGCATTCTTAAAATATTGTATTGGTTATCTATACCTTGTACTAGTTTTACATTTAATTTAAATGCCTATAATTTAAAGTTGAAAATTTTTTTTGGAACCATATTGTTGTGACACCATCATTCACTTAATGCACTTTCTAATGTTTCAATTGTCCCCATATTCAAATGATGGATTCTTGAGCTTCAAGTATCTTTCTTAACTTTAGGATGACTCTATTGTCAAGAGTTCGATTCCCGACTCTTGCTTATGGAAAAATATATTTTCAAAGGAGTCAATCCTTTAAATGAATCTCAATTACCTCAAGGGATTAGTCTCCTAAGTTAGTATTATACCTTTGTTCTTTGGTATATTCTTTTTCTTTCATTATCTTCTACTATATATAACTATAATTGTGCTTGTGAGTTTCAGATTTCAAAACAACTTGGCTCCAAATCAAATCCATTGGCTTATAACATTACAGCTGCTTGTTCTGGATTCATCTTGGGTTTAATATCAGCTGCAAGTCACATTAGGGGTATGAATCAATTATTTTTGTTGAATTAAGTTTTTAATACTAACTAATACCTTCTTCTTTTATCAATGTAATTGAATGCAGGAGCTGGATTTCATAATGTTCTAGTAATTGGTGCTGATGCTATTTCGCGACATGTCGATTGGACAGACAGAAGTTCTTGTATTATTTTTGGTGATGCTGCTGGTGCTGTACTATTACAGGTAACTCTTTAGAAGAAGGAAATTATTACATGAAGAAAATTTGTGTAGAAAGAAACCAAAATTTTCTGTTTGTTTCCACTAAAATATGATACACAATTACACATGAGAGCTAAGTTGTAAGTTGAGTGCACATGAATGGATTTTTGTTTCTCCTCATAAAAGTCTCTGAGCTTCATAGATAGATATAGATAGATAGTATAGTTTTCTGTTAAAACATCAACCCCGGTTGAAAAGAAAACATAAACGGAAAAATGCAAATAAATAGCACATGAGATTTGATCACGAAGTTCGACCAATTGTACATCTTCTGTTGTAGAGCGGTTGCAACTCCTTTTTATTATGATTCAAGCTTAGTATAGATTACAATTAGCGTTTAAATACTATGGTCCAGTTTACAAGATTACCCTCGAATAATTTGTTTAACAAGAAAAAAATTTGTTTCATTTTATATTATATTATAAGAAATTATTTATTTACTTCAATAAAAAAATTTCATTAATTTTATAGTCTAATATATATTTATAATAAATAATTTATTTGAAAAATTCCATTAATTTTATATTCTAATAGTATTGCAGAGAGTCCAATTCGAATGACGTCTACACTTATTAAGAACTATGAGTCATTCACAACAATTGCACTTTTGCTAACATTCAATTTTTGATTAGGAAAGTAGGCAAGAACAAACACTACCAAAAACATGAAGTTACTAGATGAAGACAACAATATTTTTTTACATGGTTATCAAATCGAAATTCAAATCTTGAACCAAAAACTAAAAGCCTATATATCATATATGAACTTAAAAATAATTTTTAAGATTCAAGTCATAAAATCAAATGAAAAGCAAAATGGCTGGCTATACAGAATTGATAAAAGAATTTGGCCGACTAAACTAATTTTAGACACCAGAATAGATCGAGATTCATTATAGTTAATCAGAGTTCAAGATGAAAAACATTCCAAAACATATGCACACTGGAGATTCATATAGATTGAGTTAAGTTTTGCATTGCATAGAGATATGATAATCATGATTATTTACATCACATCTCTTTTCTTGTATAAATACAAAGTCAATTTTTGTTAAACTTGAGTAAAATTTATGGTGAAAGAAAGATGTTATAACAAAAGGGTATAAATTTATAGCATTGCACTGGTGTTATATGATTACATTGCAGGCTTGCAACTATGAGGAAAATGGTTTATTTGGTTTTGATTTGCATAGTGATGGTGATGGATATAGGTAAGTACTCCTAACACACGTGTTTGGATCCTCTACAATTATTGTATGGTGTAGCAACTGTGAATGATCACTCACAGTTGCTGTACCATACAACAGCTGTAGAGGGTCAGGTCCTCTAACGCACATGCACATTCTCAAGTTTTGTGTGATTAATTAATCATCTAGTTTTATTTCATGTAGGCATATAAATGCTGCATGTAAAGAAGAAGTGGCAAATAAAGCACAAGACTCAAATGAGGGTGTGTTGGATTTTCCTCCTAAGAAACATTCATATTCATACATTCAAATGAATGGCCAAGAAGTGTTTCGATTTGCTATAAGAAGTGTTCCACAATCAATTGAGTCAGCACTTGAAAAGGCTAATCTATCTGCATCCAACATTGATTGGCTAGTTCTTCATCAGGTAAAGTGAAAATAATATGCAAATTATAAATAAAGCTCTATACCAATACTAATGTCAAAGTTAAATTAGGTTTTTGAGTTATTTACTATGAATGAATAAAATAACTTGTTATTTTGAGAAGTGGAGATACGAAGCGGAAAAACACTCTCTATCTCTACTTCTACCGTACTCATTGTCATCCTTAATCATACATGATAATACCTAGGTTGACATGATAACATAATTTAATCTATGTCATATTTTGTTTTGTTTGTCTCTAACATGAAAGAAATTTGTGTTTGGTCCTACTAGTTTTAGTCTTTCGTAATATTAGATCATTTTGAAATTAATCCTTGTATAGTCTATACTTTAGTAATAAAATCAAAATGATCCCCCCCCATATTACATGGACTAGAATCTAAAAAGTGAGGTCCAAAAGCAAATTTTTCTATAACCATTTTTTAGGACTAAAAGGGAAAAATTGATATAATATTAATATTTTTTTACTAAATTAATAAAATATAGTAATATTTTGATGATATTACTACACTTTAGAGTAATGCTGGTTACACCTTGCTTATGCTTATAGTACATTATTATTATTATTATTATCATTTGGGACAAAGCTTATAGTACATTATTACTTGTTGATAAATCTAGGCAAACCAGAGAATTATTGATGCAGTGGCCAACAAATTAGAAGTTCCTTCAGAAAAAGTGATATCAAATTTAGCTAATTATGGTAATACAAGTTCAGCTTCCATTCCTTTGGCTTTAGATGAATCAGTTAGAAGTGGAAAGATTAAGGCAGGCCAAATTATTGCAGCTTCTGGCTTTGGTGCTGGTCTTACTTGGGGATCAGCTATTTTTCAATGGGGTTGAGACTTTGTTCCATTACTTTTTTCTTAGGGATGAAATTATTGATATACTACATGGTTTTTTTTTATATAAGGATATTTCTACATGATTTTAATCATTTATTTATATTTAAGTAGAATAATAGGTGGATGATTTATGTTTATAAAATTTAGCTCAATTGACAAATATTGATATTTTTATGTTGGACATCATATCTTGTGTTTGAATTTGAACCCTTAAAATCGTGTCGGTATGTGTTTTAAATAATGTTTATCCCTATATCTCCCGACAAACAAAAATAAAGGAGTGATTTGTATTTGACTTACTTACAATTTTAGTCTATTAATTTTTAACTATTCACATATTAAGTCCTATTTCAATATCACAGACTTTAGTTTTTCTCAAATTTCAGGACGCTGAAGTATTGATATGACATACTTTAAGTTATTTTACATATACAGTTTGATAATATAAAATTATTTAGATAAATTAATTATTTACATATTAATTAAATTACAAAAGTATATAATATTTAAAGTCAAAAAATGAAGTTTTTTTTAGAATTTTTTCTGCAATATTATAAGTCTTGGTCGTCTTCCATCGTTATATTGTATGTCATCTCATCTAAAATATATTACATGATAACTTTTTAGTTAAAAATATAAAGAAAAGACCAAAATTGAGAAATTTTAAAACAGAGTAATCAATTATGTGAACAAATAAAAATAAAGAAACTAAAAATGCAATTAAATTTTTCTATTTTTATTGTCAATAATTATTTTGTTTTCACTTTAAATTATTAAAAGTATCATACTATTTTTACTTTATTTAAAAATAATGAGTTAAATTAAAATAATAAATTAATAACTAAAATACATAAAATGAAAAAAAAAAGGGAAGCAAATAGACGAAATGATTTATTTATTC
>JBBPBO010000005.1:81274952-81314928 GCA_037974295.1 Cicer cuneatum
TTTTTTTTTTTTTTTTTTTTTTGAAGTATAATAACCACCACCACCATGGATTGTAGAATGTTTGCATTACCATTCATTGTTTCATTTGGAGTAGAAATGAAGAATAACCGGAATGCATTAAAACCATAAAGTTGAATTAACAGGAATATGATTGTAAAGTTACTATTGTCAATTTCTTATAATAAAATAAAATTAATTTCAACTTCAAATGCTTTAAACAAAAATGCAAGAAAATTAGAGAACTTTTGGGAGCTAATATGAGATATGAAAGCTCTAGTTAGACTAAGAGCAACCTCGCCTTGGATGCATCACTTTGATTTAATTTATATACAGTGTAAAGTGTTTTTACACCATCAGTCAATTATAACCGCTAAATTATTAGAAATATTTGACTTCTATCATATCTATTTGTATACTTATATTTATAAATAGTTGTGATGTTTTTAAATCGTGTGACAATTCTTATCATGAAAGTTTTCTATGAAATAAATATTTAGTTCTTACATTGCTCTATTGTAGCAATTTCTTCAATTTCAATAAAATTGTGATGTGATGATTAGAGTTACATAATTTATCAATAGCGGTTAGATTCACTAAAATGAACTAATTTCTCACAAAGTTATTAAACATGATTTAAATTTCACTATTAAAAGAAATGTCTTATATTGAGTACTATGTCAAACATAATATATCATTTGATAATTGATAAGAATAGACTTACGAATTTATATTAAAAAAGAACTATGCAAAAATAAAATATTTACTTGATAAGATACATAGTTACTTTACATTTGACAATGACAAAGAAATATTTTACTAAAATTTTCATTTTGTTCATTCAAAGAATTACAATTCTCAACTAGTAAGTACCAACCAAGACCCTCTTTCTCTCTCTCTCTCTATATATATATATATAACACATGAGGTAAGTATCAAAAATCACGAGGATCAACAAAAATCATTGATGAAGAGGATCTATAATTGAACCAATCGAAGGGTCCACATTTTTCATGAATATCCTCAAGATTCTTAATACACCACATGTCCTCATCCCAAGAGAATTTGCTCCAATGTGGGACCACTTCTCTAATTGGGTCCCTTTTACTAACTTCAGCTACAATGGCCCCACAACCACCTTCATCTCTAGCCATATTATGCACAAATCCACATAATGACTTCATAAGTTTTTTACCAAACTTACCCTCCATGTGTAATCCATACATAAAATATATTCCAAATGGCCTAAAAACATTAGGAAATGAAGGTAACCTTAGCCATGGCAAACATTCATCTAATAATCTTGTACCTACACAACATGCATGTGCAATTGGTGACACTCCTTTAACTTGCAATTTGAACACTTCTTTAGTGTTCCACACACTTAATATTGCATAGCTTGGAGGAAAAATACCCTTTTTTGGATCACATTTTGTTATGTACTTTTTTTGGATGGCCATGAATGTGCCCAAATTAAGTTTGTTTGACAAAATTAAGTCTATGTCTTTTGGGAAAAATTCTGAATTGGCAAAGATAGAGTTGTATATGGATGCGGCTAGGCGTGGCGGCAGGTAAAGGACGACAATGTTTGTGTTGATTGGTTTGTAATGCGCATGAACAGGTTGTACTAACATCGTTAAAGTTCGAAATTTTGAATAACCACATTTTTTTGTGAACAAATTTATGGAAGGTTCATTTGTACAATCCGTTGCCATATATGCATACTTAGCACCCTTTTGCTTGCACCACTCTTCTAAATCTTCAACTAATTTTGTTCCAATGCCAAATCTCCTGCATATTTGCAACATAATCATTTAGTCTTTGATTTATTTATACTTGATCAAGTATCAAAACATTTGTCATTAACATGTAATTCAAGTGGTTGAACTAAAATATTCAAAGAAGTTGGAAAATGGAGTTTAGGATACTAACATAATATGGAAACAATTAATATTTGAATTGAAAAAATGTATCAAATAATTTATTTATAGTTAATTTTTATTCCATAAAAGTTGATTTATGATTAAAGTAAGATATTTTGTGGACCTTTGTTTTTTGATAAAATATTTTGTGGACCTTGTTGTCTAGATGAAGAACTTAGTACCAAATATAAGTGTAATAAATTAAAGTTGAAAACAAGAATAAGACATCCTATCCATTATCCAAATACTAGTTTCTTAGTAAAGTAACCATAGTGGATACATCATATACATGTGTCAATGACAGGCTAGCTTAACTAAACTTTATTTACATTTCCATGATACGAGGAACATAAACTTCACTTTTTCATAGAAATTAAGAATCTAATCCTCCACCACTCATTGTTTCTTCATTTCCTTAAATTATTTTATAAGGTTTATAAGAATGAAATTAGAGCCAATAAAAGCCAATAAAGTACACAATAACTTGTATAGATAGAGTTTGCAATGACAAACAGAATAGAAGTAAAAGTTTTGAAATGACTTTTGTGGAATAGGATAGAGAAAAAACTTTGACTCATGGATTTGGTATTTATTTGATAAAAAAAAAAAAAACTCATGCACATTTAACATTTCCAAACAACCAATCAACAAATGACACAAATGTAAATATGGATAAGTGACACCACATTAACATATAAATTAATATCAATAATAACTTAAAAAATAGATTTTTTTTAATATTACTATGTTAATACTTAGAAAAGACACCACATTAACATATAAATTAATATCAATAATAATTTAAAAAATAGATTTTTTTTAATATTACTATGTTAATACTTAGAAAAGACACCACATTAACATATAAATTAATATCAATAATAATTTAAAAAATAGATTTTTTTTAATATTACTATGTTAATACTTAGAAAAGACACCACATTAACATATAAATTCATATCAATAATAATTTAAAAAATAGATTTTTTTTTTAATATTACTATGTTAATACTGATGAATGTTGATAATTTTTTTATCTGAAGTGTTATATGCAACTTTAAATAATATATATATATAAAAAAAGTTGAAAATAGAACCTGTGTCTAGGAGAGACTCTTAGCCCCAAAACATAAGCCAGTTTCACATAAGCTGAATTCCCTCTTGTAACTGTTTTCACACAACCCCTTATCACTCCAACAACTTCTCCATCTTCTCCATATTCTGCAACCTTTTTGAACCAAGTATAACACTCATTAGTCCAAAACCAAGCAAGCATATAAATAATTACCTATTAAAAAATTCTAAAGGAATTCAAACTACAATTTCAAATTGTAAAATAGATTTTAAACTGCAATCCACAGTTACAATTGCAATAACAATATAAAGATTTTTTATTTTGACCGCATTGACAATATTTTCTTACAATATAAAAGACTCAGCACGACTGAAATCACAATTTAAAACCATGTTGTAAATTAGTCTTTACAACGAAATTACAATTTCAATTGCATCGACGTCATTTTCTCGCAATACAAATAATTTGCCGCATTAATTTAAAACCATGTCGCAAAACTATTTATAATAATTTTGCACATTTATTTATATATATATTAATTTAGAATGAAATATAAACTAAAAAGTGAATGTATCTTATATTAATTTTTATTCAGATATATTCACTTTTCTGATACCAGTTTTGTATATATTTCATTTCATATGGGTATATTGATATGATATTTTTCTTGCTATATAATTCAACTTCAAGAAAATGCAAAACTGAAAAAGAAAAAAAAATATGAATTTAATTAAAATATGTAGCTATATAGTTACCAGCATGACATGTAATTGAAAGTGACGAATTCTGCATAAAGGGTCACCCAATAGATCAGTAACAAGACAAGGTTTTCCTTTCTGTCCAACTTCACATAGCCTCTCCAATTTCTCTACTGCCATTTTGTGTTTCTCTTCATCATACTCTCTTATCACTATCAATGATTCTTCTTCCACTTTCACAAATGATGATTTTTGCCAACTACTTTCATCTGATATCTTCAAAGACATTTTGTTCTTGTTGGTAGTGATTAGCTTCTATGATTTTTCAATGCTTCTTCTTGCTATATATATATAAATAGATAGAGATAGATTATTGAGATATTTGAATTTAGGACCCTTAAGAATATGAAGACGTGGCACATCCCCAAAGTTAGTGGACTTTTTTATCTAGGCAAAATAATATTAAAAAAAAAAGGAAAAAAATCTAAGTTTGCATTATGTTGTCTTTATGACTTAGTAATATTACATCATGTTTATGGTCATGTCTTTTGTTTGTAGTGAATATGATCCAATACAACATGGAAATTAAATATGCATTTTTTAGTATGCACACTTTTTTGGGTGTAAATTGGGAATCCTCTTCTTGTAATTGTAGAGATTAATTTTTCGAATAAAGTAACACTAAAATGCAAGTAAATATAGAGATTAATTTCTCGAGCTTAATAAGATTAAAATAGGTGACAAAACTCTCTCTCTCGTGAGTTTTAAGGTTTATGCATTTTTAAGACTGAATTTGAATTCAAGATATCTGATTAAGCTGAAAGAAATCTGAACTATCTCATCAAAGCGCTCTTGAATAGTCTGCACTCTTTAAGTTAGTACTCACTCTGTCTCCGATCTTTGGTTTTTTAAGCATTTTATTTTTGTCCCGAAACTTTAGTTTTAAAAAAAAACCAAAATATAATAAATGATGTTTTTTCTTTTGTATCCTTAAAAACTCAAAAATATATTAAATGAATTTTATTTTTATTTAACGAATAAAGAGTAATAAGATTACTTACCTAAATTTATTATTTTTTAATATGTGTCAAAAGTTAAAAGAATCAAAATTTAAGTAATAATATAATTTACACCACATTTTTTATGTTTGGTTTTTTTTTTTTTATTAGTTATGAAATTGCAAATTTAGCTAGTGTTCACATTAAATGTGCATAAGGGAGTGAAATAACAAAAATAGGTATACTACTTCATTAGTCTTCATGTTCACAATGTGTAATGGCCAAAAAAGGAGTGTGATGTTTTTATAAGGACAATCACAACAATGACAGAAATATATCAGTTTAAGGTAAATTTTATCTGTAGTCAAAGTTGTAGGCTAACTATGCAATAATTGTACTTTCTTCCTAATGATACATGAGTAGTTATATCCCTATCTAAAGTTTGAAGGCATGAAATTTCTCGAGGTTTGAAATGAATGAGGTTTTGTTCATTCTTAGAAAGTAAAATTATAAGAGTTGAAAATTTACTAATTTAGTCATTGAAAGAGCAAGGTGTAGGTAGGGTGTCATTACTATTGTTTAGTATATTTGATTTTGTTGTATGATTTTCGGAAGTGATAAGTGGATAAGTCGTTTGAATGATGTTAGAGCAATTGTTTTATGTATTTGGTCTTTAGCGGTATAGATTTAATGATAATGTTATAATTTGTACATTATAAATTTTAATTTTGAATCATAATACAAAAATATTATAGTCGCTTTGTAATTGAAGACATAGATACAATTAATCGAATTTTATGATTAAATATTGTGCGTTCTTTCTCTTGCATTTTTGTATCTTTATCATTTTTGAATTGAGATTGTTGTTTTAATAATTAGTATAAGAATTGATTTTTATTGTATAAGGTGATTTTAGTAAAAATACTTATTGTTAGAAAAATTTACAGTATTTGTGTGTTTGTTTATTAAATTGTGTCTTACGCAACATAACTACCATAAAAAATTGTTTATCCGAAAATGTGATTGGACTTGTAGTGATTGTGGCAACTACGATTCTAAACACATGATAGATTTTACATCAATCTTGATTTCATAATAAAGTCATCCATATAAATCATTTAATTTAAACTCAATAGCGTGTATTTAATGTTAAAGTAAAAAAAAATTTGATTGAATTAATTTTATAAAATAAATTTTTATTAAAAAATAAATAAATTTGAACATAAAGTTTTTATTTACAAAAGTTCCAAATCTCAACTTCACAATTAGGTTAATTAAATTTTATCTGTCAAAATTATTTTTATATTATCTTTCACAATAGAAAATTGGAAGATGCAATTCATTAAAACATGAATTCTACAAAATAAATTTAATTCAAATTAATTTAATAAATATTTACCCAAAACACACTTAGCAATATCATGATGACAAGTGTTTTTCAAAGATGCAGCCTTAAAGAAAAAATCCCCTTATCTTATTACTGCTTTCACCAATTATTGAGCTAAGTGGTGTGAAAAAGCATGCTTTCACCACGTTTTTGGTGATAACATGTGGGAAGAGAATTAATTCAAAGTGGGGGGTGTTGATGACACCATCATCATATACACACATATATATGAACCCTCATTTTTCAATTGTTATATAGTACATCTCTTTTGTTTGTTTATGTTTTAAATTAATGGTGCCAAGTGTTATAAAGGAAACAATTCTTCAATGGCTATGCACTTCCCTAGAACCTTCACTCTATCCCTTATCATATAATTAATATGATGTGTCTTCTTTCCTAAAATGAGATCATTTTTGTATTTTTTTTAATATATGTGTATTAATGTGGTCCTAATAATGTACTAGAACTTACTTGTTCTAAAAATTTGATTCAAAATTTTGAGCACTTTGAGTCCTATCACTAGAACTACTTGCTTCAAATGATACATACAAATGGTACAAAAGCAAAAAAGAACTCTTTTGACATCAAAAAGACCAAGTGGTCTATATACATAAGAAAGCTATGAATATGTGTACCAACAACTATAATCAAAATGTGAAACTGGTCAAGACTAAGTTGCAATTTGCAAACTTTGATTTGCCATATTTATGATTTATATCCCATGCTTATGATGTTGATATACTTTCACATGAGGAAGCTAATTTGTTTTTTGTACTCATACTGTGACAATAATCTAAATTTGTAACTATTGCAGAAAAATTCAATTGATGTCTACAATTTTACATAACTTTTAATATTCAATCATAATAATCATATGATTGGTTAATTGTACATTATATTATTGTGTCTTTCAAACCCTTATTTATTATAGTTTGCTTGAATTTTCTTTTAAAATTAATATAGTCATGAGTAAGTTGCAAACTTTTTGATTTGCCATATAATGTTATGGATGTTGAAATATACTTTCATATGAGCAAGCTGTGTTCGGTTGTCCTCAAAAAATTATCAAATTTGTAACTATTGCAATTTGCAAACAAATATGATTGATGCAGTTTCAAATGCAATTATGCCATATTTATAGAGATACATAAAAAATCATAAGGTTGCGGTCGAAATATACTAGTTGCTGAATTTTTAAAACTCACTCATAATAATCATATGAAATTTTAGGCATATAATAATAATAATAATAATAATAATAATAATATGTTAATAGTTTTTTTTATATAAATAAAATAGTAAAAAAAATTATGTACAACTGTAAAATTTTAGATTTAAACCTAAGATATAATATCTAACAATATCGATATTTTTTAACATAATCTTATAGATTATAGATTATGTTAATTATTAACTCTCAAACTCTTGTGGTAAGATTATAGATTATGTTAATTATTGACTCTCAAACTCTTGTGGTTAATTATTGTTATTGCTTTAATTTTTCTCTTAAAAACAATATAGTTAAATGGTAAACATAAAAGTAGTACGATGAAAAACACACCAAAATGGCTTAATTATCAAAGCCACACATTTATATCATGAAGTTTGAATGCCAAAATTTGATGCCTAGAAAACAAAGGAAAATTGATGTGACCACGTTGATGGGGGGGTTAATGTTGCATATGATACCCCTGCCATATTTTTGGTACCAATTTCCCTTAATGCTAAATTAACCACAAGGGTAAAAGTAAACCGACATTTACCAACATTTAGAATTAGAAAAAGTATGTACCAGAAAAAAAAATATATAGAAAAAGTAATGGTTTTTATTATGTGTCATACACTTTTAGTTTAGATTCGCACACTATAAAAGCTATGCTTAAAAAATTTCAATTAAATTACAATGTATTGTGATTTTCGTGAAATTCATTGTGAATTTATACATGCACTATATATGATAATTTTTAATACTTCTTATTAAATATTAATTATATGTATTTGAAATCTTATATTGTATTGTATTTATTTAACTTATTTTGAATTGTGGCGGGGCTTTAAAGTTCATTACACTTAAATTTCTAAGAATGAGTTTGAAACAATATATATTAAACAACTTTTTAGATATAAAGTTACTTCATTTTTTGGAGTGATAGAGTTAAAAGAATAAAATAATAAGAAGTTCAAAAGTTCAATTTCTACCCTTAATATAATATTAATTATATTAAAATTATTCACATTGATTGATTGTTAAAAAAAAAAACTAAAGATTGCTAACACATCAAAATATTGAACATTGCACTTACTTCACCTTACATTCTACATTGTGCAAATTTGAATTTAATTTCTTATCTCTTTATTTATTTTTATTTTACATGAGATTTACATTTTTTTAGTATTTTACGTCCAACAATATCAGACTTAGTATGTAGATATAATAAATAATAGGTAGCCCTATTGATTGACTTCAATATCATGTTATATTTTTTTATGTTAGATATACTTTATTTTTTATAAAATTAATTTATAAAATAAGATGTATTTTTCTTTATAAATTTATTTCATACATTATCTTTATTTCATGTGAGACATAATTTTTTTCAATATATTATTTTTCCACATTCACACAATTATAAAGTATACGTCATTTAATCAAAATCGAATATCTCTAATTCAAACCTTGTGATTCAACTTAAAATAAACAATTGAAATATAAATCGTGTAATTTTACAAGTCAAAAAATGTTAAAATCAAATTATACGAATTTTTTTTAGTCCTCTGCCTAAAACCAAACACAAGTAAAGACACTAAATTTTATATATCTATTGAATATATTTTAAGAGATATGATTAGCAGGTGATTATAATCTATGATTCTACATACCAAAAAAGGAATCAAATCTTACGGCATGATAGGATTAATAGCTAGGTCAGTTATAAAGACCTATCATGAGTATTGAATCAAATCTTTCAACAAAAGGACTTGCAAGAGGGGTGCATGTTCAAAGAATGTGGCACACTCCTTAAAGTAACATTCCAAATTAGTGATAGTCATGAATCTAGCTAGCTTATTGGTTCAAGTTAGTGAAATACATTAAATTATTTATTTATATATAATTTAATTAAATAATATATAGTTGTTTTTACTTTATTTTGAGCCGTTTGGCATCACATGAACAATGTGGTCCTTCATCCTAAATATTAAAAGGTATAAATTAATAGTGTAAAAAAATTTACATTGTTATGTGTTTAGTATATTACAATTATTTATGAACATAATTTTAGAGATAATTTTAATAATAATTAAATATTTTTAATGATTTAACAATTGTAATTAAACGGTTGTGAATGATTAACAGTATAATTTTTTTTTATAATTACACCCTAATCATTAAAAGAAACATACATATCAAATCAAAGTATTTCTAAAAGTTTATATGTTTTTTTGTTATAAAATGTCTAATTAAATATTATAAAAAGAGGTACACTTGAGAGTAATATTGTGTAGGCATGCATACCAGCAGTAAAGGAAGCTACTCAAACTATCATGAAGGGAGGGGGGGTGAGGGACCCAAGGGGTGTATATATTATCAGTCTTAAATACTTTTCTACGAAATATAGTCTTTTTTTATGCTGAGGGCCTAAGGCCTTTAAAAGAAATTAACTCCTGAAAATTATAAAAAGTCTTACTTTATATTAGAGGTGTTCAAAAAAATTAAAATTTGAACAAAACTGCAGAATTGAACTGAATCAAACTGATTTTTTACAATTGAAACTGAACTGAACTGGTTTTCAGTTCTAAAAAAACTAAACCGAACCAATTTTCAGTTCAAAAAACTGAACCGAATCAGTTTTTGGTTAAAAAATTAGAACCAAATTTATTTTTTAGAAATAATTAGGGGTAATTATGTAAATTTTGGTTTATAGGAACAAAAAAATTAAATTAAAACCAGTTCAGTTCGATTCAATTTTTTGAACTGAAAACTGGTTCGGTTCAATTTTTTAGAACTGAAAACCGGTTCGATTCAGTTTTCAAACAGTTCAGTTCAGTTTTCAAATTTTGCTCATCCCTACTTTATATCCACTAAATTATACAGCTACCCTAATTTTTAATCAAAATATAATTTTACCTTTCTTAAACAAAAAAACAAAAACCATGTCAACCGGAAAACTTGGGAAATGATTTCCTCAAGTTAAAAAAGATTTTTTTTACTTAATATATATATATATATATATTGAAAAATTTAAATTAAATATTTTAATGTATATTTGTGTTTTAAAAAACTTAAATTTTATATTTTTACAAAATATGTTCTTGTAAACTTAAATTGAGTTTTTCTAAAAATATGTTTCAAAAACTTAAATTAAATTTGACAGAGTAGAAAAAAATTGTTGTTTTGAAAAAAATAAACAGGTATAATAGGTATTTTAATATATGGAATAGAGGTATATCTTAGTGGATATGAGGTAAAAATTTCACAATTCTAAAAAAATTATCTTATACTCTTAAAATCATACGTGTATCTCCATATTTTAATAAAAATATCAGTTTCACTTAAAATGGGAACTACATGCATGTCCAAATCTTTCCAAACTCAAGAAATGAGTATAGTGGATAAATTATTTAAGTATAAGATTAGCTTCTCTAAGAATGTGAATAAAAAATGATTAATGTGCAAACAAACTCTCTAACACTTATATTAATAGCATAAAACGGTAAAAATATCTACAAATGTGACAAAATTAAATTTCTAAATACTCATGTCTTCATATTTAATGTTGATGACGTCAAAATCATTAATTGAATTTATAATTGATCGAAGTTAATATTGACTAAGAAAAGTTGTTGTTATAATTGTTGCAACTAAAAAAAAACTTTGAAAGATAATTCTTTTCATTTGCTAAAGGTAACTTCTCCATTTCCGTTTCTCTTTTTTCCCAATTTTTGTTTCCCCAATTCTTTTTCCCATTTTTTTCTATTGTTATCTCAAAGTTTATTCACTTATATCTCCAATTTTTCTAATTTTCTTCTCCAAATTGAGGCACAAGAGGGACAAAGCCAAACTGAAATACCACTTTCACAATCTAGACCCACTCATGAAGATCAAGTGTTGTCTCAAGAGGTACCTGTTCAAAGAGATGCATCAGGAACTAGAAAAAATGAATGATAACTCAAGGACTACATTGCAATTTTTAATACGATTGTATGGATCAAATTACTAGTAAACGAGAAATTTCAGGGACTGATTTGTGTATATTGATTCTGATTTTTGCAAGTTAAAACATATGGACTTAGAGGACCAACTATATACCCTGATGGATTTTTTTGATTCATGTTTTTTTGTCTTGTAATGTTTTGCTATATATTTGAATGGTGCAATTGACACTTTACTTATTAATCTTGTTGAAAATATATTTATGATCTTTGTATTTATTACATATCACATCATATCATGTAAATATAGATAGTATCTCCCATATTTATTTTTGTATTTATTGCCTTGAGCCTATATAAAACTGACTCTGTTGTGTAGTCTAGACACAAAGTTTCACCATATGTCTCTCATTTTCTCTCATTCAACATGGTATCTAGAGCCTATTGAGAGACAAACATATATTGTGATTACACGGGGACCCATTGTCCTTCAGTGAGATTTTTTTTCTAGCAAATCAGTCGATGTATTGTTCATCGCAAAATTATTTTTGCCTCTTCCACCATTGTTCTACTGCTGGTTTTAGGTATCTGCTTATTGATTTTGGCTACTTATGAAGATTTTCTTCAATGGATAAAGTATTGTCAGAACTTGAGTTTCGTTGTTTCAATCGCACAAAGTGGTAATTCACTTGTTTGCATCTCACCTTCTCTTAGCCCATGGATTCTCGATTCTGGTGCCTCTAACCACATTATTGGCAATAAGGCTCTTTTCTCTTCTCTCACAACTTCTGGTTATTCACCTAAGATAGTCTCAGCCAATGGTACCCAAACACAGTCTCAAGGGATTGACACTGTCCAAACCCTCCCTTCTTTGTTAGTTACTTATGTTCTTTATGTGCCTGGATGCCCATTTAATTTAATTTCTATCAATCAATTAACTCGTTCTCATGATTGTGTTATCTCATTTACTAATTGCAATGTTACTTTGCAAGATCAAATATCAGTACGATAAATTAGTGTCAGATGTGAGTCTAATGACCTTTATTATCTCTCAAACCCATCAACGGCGTGCCCTACCACAGATTCTCCTCTTACTATACATGCTTAGATAGGTCATTAGAGTATTCCCAAAATTCAACAATTAGTACCTAATCTAACCAAATTATCTAGCTTAAATTGTGAGTCATGTCGGTTAGGGAAACAAACTCGTAGTCATTTCCCTGATCGAGCCAATAAACGACCTTCGTCCCCGTTTAATTTAGTTTACTCAGATGTTTGGGTTCTTCTCATACTATTTCCAATCTTGAGTCTAGATATTTTATTATTTTTATCGATGATTTTTCCTGTTGTATGTAGTTATTTTTAATGAAAAATATGTATAAATTATTTTCTATTTTTGAACAATTTTATAAAGAAATTAAAACTCAATTTGGCGTGTCCATTTACACTTTGCCCAGTGATAATGTCCTTGAATACTTGTGTCATCAATTTCAAAATTTTATGATCTCTAACGACATTCTTCATTAAACATCTTGTGCTCATACACCTAAACAAAATGGATAGTCGAACACAAAAATCGACATCTTATTGAAACCACCCGTACTCTCCTTCTTCATGGTAATGCACCATCTCGATTTTGGACGATGTTGTTCTAACATCGTGTTATCTTATGAATCGCAGACGTTTTTCTGTTTTTGATAACAAAATACCTCACTCGATCATATTCTCTCGTACCCCTCTTCACTCACTTCCTCCTCGTGTCTTTGGGCCTACATGTTTTGTCTATAATCTCACTTTTGGTCTTGACAAATTTTCAACTTAATCATTAAAATGTGTCTATCTTGGTTATCATCAATCTTAAAAAGGTTATTGTTGTTGTTCTCCTACTCTTCGAAAATATCTTATATCGGCTGATGTCACATCTTGAGTCTGTTACATACTATGAGTATCTTCCTAATTATTTGTCTGCAAGTATTCCTGGGGACCTACCAAAGTCTGTTTCACCTTTTCTTTTACCACTAGAGCCTCTTACGTATGTCCCACCTGAGACTCCTTTGGTGGCCCTTCCCATTGTCCCACTTGAGACTCCTCATGTGGATCCTTCAATTGTACAACCTCTTTAGACATATCGTCGTCGCCAACCACCATCGGTTGTACATGTCCCTACACCTATGCTTGATACGGAGGTTATTCCAAATGCTCATTCGCCGCCACCTCCTCCTTTATCGGATTCGACCCTGGATATTCCTATTGCTATTCGTAAAGATATATGTCATACTCATAACCCATCCCCTCATTACATTGGTTTGAGTTACCATCGTCTTTCTCCTCTGCATTAAACTTGTTTGTCTTCCCTATCTTCTGTTTCTATTCCTAAATCTCCTGGTGAAGCTTTATCCCCCTAGAGTGAAGACAAGCAATGGTTGATGAGATATGTGCACTGTAGAGTAATGGTACCTAGAGTTGGTTCCTTTACCATCTGGAAAGTCTTTAGTAGGATGTCGTTGGCTTTATATGGTGAAAGTTGGTCCTTATGGTAAGATTGATCACTTTAAAGCTCGTTTGGTGGCAAAAAGGTACACTCAAATTTTTTTCCTCAATTATAGTGATATTTTCTCCCTTGTGGCTAAATTGGCCTCTATTAGACTACTCCTCTCTGTTGGATCCATCAGACATTGGTCTCTACACTAACTTGACATTATAAATGCTTTTTTGCATGGTGACCTCGAAGAAGAAGTGTATATAGAGCAACCACATGGGTTTGTTGCTCAAGGGGAGTCCTCTACCATGGTTTGTCGACTTCACAAGTCTCTTTATGGTATTAAACAGTCTCCTCGAGCTTGGTTTGATAGATTTAGCACAGTAATACAACAATTTGGTATGATTCGAAGTGAAGCTTACCATTCTCTTTTTTATCGTCACTCAACCCAAGGGTGCATTTACTTGATTGTCTATGTACATGATATTGTCATAACAGGTAGTGATCAGCAGGGCATACTCCAGTTGAAACAACATTTATCCCATTAGTTTCAAACTAAAGATCTTGGCAAGCTCCGCTACTACTTGGGTATTGAGGTAGCCCAATCAAGTGACGACTTAGTAATTTCACAATCAAAATGTGTCATGGATATTCTTGATGAGACGGGTTTATTGAATTCCAAGAAGGTTGACAATCCTATGGATCCAAATGTTAAAATTATACCTAATCATGGGAAGCCACATTCAGATTCAGCGAGATAGAGAAGATTGGTTGGTAAATTAAACAACCTCACATTCATCCGTCCAAACATTTCTTTTGCAATAAGTGTGGTTAGCCAATTCTTAAACTCTCCTTGACAAGAACACTGGAGTTTTGTGATACGAATCTTGAAATACATTAAAGGTATTCCAAGAAAAGGTCTAATTTATGAAAACATATGACATACTCGAATAGTTGGTTATTCATGTGTCGATTATGCAAGTTCACTCATTGATAGGCGATCCACTTCTGTGTATTATGTACTTGTTAAAGGAAACTTAATATCTTGGAAGAGTAAGAAACAAAGTGTAGTTGCAAGATCTAGCTGAAGTTGAATACATGGCTATGACATTTGTGACTTATGAGCTCATTTGGTTGAAACAATTACTCAATGAGCTTCAATTTGAAGAGGCAACACAAATGACACTAATATGTGATAATCAAGCAGCATTGCACATTTCCTCTGATCTGGTTTTTCATGAGATGACCAAACATATCGAGATAGATTGTCACTTTGTAAGGGAGAAGATCGAATCAGGCGACATCACCACTAGCTTTGTTAATTCCAATGATCAATTGCTTATGTATTCACTAAGTCCCTTAGAGGTCCTTGAATCAGTTATATATGTAACAAGCTGGGTGCATATGATTTATATGCTCCAGCTTGAGGGGGAGTGTTGAAAATATATTTATGATCTTTGTATGTATTACATATCACATCATATCTTGTAAATAGGGATAATATCTCCCATATTTATTTTGTATTTATTGCCTTGAGCCTATATAAAACTGACTCTATTGTGTAGTTCAGACACACAGTTTCACCATATGTCTCGCATTTTCTCTCATTCAACAAATCTTTCTTTTGAAATCATTTAGATGATGTTATGGTATATTTTAGATAATGTAATTAACACTTATTACTTATTAATTGGAACTTATTTAGAGTTAAATGAGTTTCACTAATGGATTTTGGTATTTTGTTTATTTTGAAAAAGAATGTCTTAAGGGCTAATTTGTTTGTAATTGTAATCCTTTTGGGACCTATTTGTTTATGCTTATAAATTTTAGATATCAAAATTGTATATTTTATATTTCCCAGCAACAATGTTACATAAACACATTCAAACTAAGTATTCTCATAACAATGGTTCAAAATACAAAATATTGACATTATCAGCATAAAATATACTTCAATATTTTGACTTCATTCCCTAATGACTCAATTTTGTCTATTAACCTTGCCTTCCACACTTCTTCACTTCTATGGTCCTTAGATAATGAGACTAATTTGTCCATCATTCTTTCTTTCATATTTTTTAACAGACTGTCAATCTTTCCCAACAGCTTTGCCTTTCACACATCTTGCTCTATTTCTCCATTAAGCAAACCTAGTTATTTTGCCTCATCAACTCATATAAAGAAGTTGCAGTTATATATATCATCCAGAAAAAATTAGAGAAATTTGAGAGGGTATGAGAAAATCATCTTCCAAATTTCTTCTTAGTTGTAGAAACTTTAACAACATTTTTTTCACAATGACATTTGAGAATCATCGGGTTCAAGCTTTCACCCATGGAGGAAGAAGAATAAGTGGCTTTTGATTTTTTTTTCATTTTCTATGATTTGAACACAGTAAAAGAGGAAGAAAGATGAATTATATAAATGAAGATTCTTGGAAGAAGAAGATATGAAATCATGGAGGAAGAATAAGAATAGTCGAATTGATTCTATAGATGAACATGTTACAATTGCAATGATGACAAAGTTTCGGTTTTTTTTTTCTAAAAAAAATGAGTTTCAATTTTGTTTACAAATCGAGCAAATTAGCCCCTCACATTTTTAAAATTAAGAAAATTAACCCTCTCTTATGTAACAATGAGTTAGCTAACATGTTGGGTTTGCCACGCAAGTAATAAGTAGTTAACGTCGACATCAACTTTATTAACCAATAAATTATATTACCCAACATTCTTCAATTCCAGAGTGTTATTTGTTTATTTTCAAATTTCAGGAGAATAAATGTCCAACCCCTACAATTTTATAGCACAATTTTAGTGATTTACTCATATTAAAAAACATAGAACCTTGAACAAGAAACCGTGAAATCACTAAATAGGATTTGAAAAGGTGTTGGAGAGCTTGTAGGAGTGAACACATGACGATGAAGATGGATACACAATGAAGATGGGATCACGAAGAAAATGGCTTGTAGGAGTGAACACATGACGATGAAGATGGATACACAATGAAGATGGGATCACGAAGAAAATGACCTGAATAAGATGGAGATGGCTTCACAAAACAAAATCTTAATTTTAAATTAATAAATAAAAAATTATTAGTTATTAATTAATAAACATATAATAATTATTAATTTAAAATTATTAATATATAATGAGTAATGTGTTGGTTTGCGACAATGCGTTCACATTTGGTTTCTTATTGTTAATGTCCATCGATGTCATATTTGATTTATTTTTTATACTAAGATATGATGATTATGATGATGGGTGATGATGAGTGAAGTGGGTGTTTCACCTTGTTGGATTCTTCTCATATAATTACTAAAAATATCAAACTTCTCATGTTGAAAATAGTAACTTGATCTATATTAGCAAATTCATTTTAAGTCATCATATTTGTCAATCTCATAAGGTGTTCAATTCATTTATAGTTTAAATATAATTTTGGTATCTGTAAATATAATTTATTTTGATTTTAGTTTCTGTAATTTTTTTTTATACTTTTATAATTTCAAAAAACATTAAAAATGTTTTTAATATAATTTTTTAATGGTTTAAATATGCAAAAGATTCATATAAAGAAGTGTTATTTTGATTTTAATCTTGCAAATTTTTTTTCTTTTCAATTTAACTTTATAATTGCCAAACACTTTTAATTTAATCCCTCATAAGAATTTTTAGGTAAAGTAGACTAGACATATTTTTTTTCTGACTCATCAAAACATATTACCAACCATCAATTAATCACTTATAATCATTTTTTAGTAAATGAAAAAAGAAAACTAAATTAAAAACAAGAAATACAAAGAAATTGGGAATTAGGGTTATAGTACAAACCCAAATTTCAATCTCCCAATTTCTTGTTTATGACCTAAAAAACATTTTCAATTTAAGTGAAAGAGAGAGCAAAGATGGAGAAGAGGATTGCAGTGTGCGTCACTTACTTCCCCTTTGTCACTTTCTTATTATGTTGGTGTTTTCTTCTTTGGGTTCAACCACAACACAACACTTTCAAAAAGCATGTTGTCTATTATGTGTTTTATAATAATGTCATGAAAAACATAAAATATTTTCTCTCATCCCTCTTTCTATTTTTCTCTTTTTGAAGAAGAATGGAGAAATGAAATTTTGTTGACGTGACACTCATTGACTCTATTAATATTGATGATTGGATTTTTTTTTAATATTTAGAATTAAAAATTATTTTATTAATTCATTTATTTATTTGGTAAACCAAATAAATAATATAAAAATTTTTAGTAATTTTCATCTTCAACTCTAAATTGCGTCTTCGCCAACACACAAACTATCATATCTAGATTTAAACCAAACAAATAATAAAATTAAAGTTGTTCTCATCTATCACCCTCACATTTCAAATGCTTTCTATTCTCCCACTCTACAAAGAACTCTGGTTCCATTCATGTTTTAAATGACATCGATGAAGATGAAGGTGCTGAAAAACACAAGAAATGAGGAGTTTGAATTATGTATACCATTTTTAAAGAACTATTTTCTTTTCTTACAAAGATCATTTTTTATCAAAATATTAACTTACTATTGGAAGAGGTTTAGTGAGAATAAGGTTGAATCATAAAGAACTAAAATGTGATAACAAAAAGAGACACATATATTTTTATATTAGTTCACAACAAATTGCTTCTACCTCTAGTCCTCTTTTTACAGAGAGATTTATCCAAAATACAGTTGAACGCTTAACCCACTATTTCCAATAAATAGTTGTACAAGTATTCTTACTCTGCCTCTTCAGACTTTGAGTATTTTTCTATAGTCTCTCCAGGCTTTCGTTTCAAGAACCATTCTTCAACATAATGTCATTCTACCGTTGAGGTTCACGAGGATCGTTGTACCTTTTCAGGTACCTCTTTGAGGAAGAGAATGTTGTGTCACTATGGGTTGATTTACATTAGTTATAGTTTGTGGCACAAAGTATGTTTCTAGGATCCTTACTCTTATTAAGAGGATGCTATATATTCAATCCTATATTAGTTCAAGTGTATAAAAACACTTTGACTTATTTACATCAATTCTAATAACTTTCTATTGAGAGGATTTCTCATTCATGTTTTTTTATGTGTTCTTGGCTTTTCCAAAATTGCACTATTTTGTTCTATGTTGTGCACTTCTTCTTGATAAAACCATTTCACCTTAAATACAAAGAGGAAATGTCTGTTGAGATGTTTCTATTGGAGGTCATTTAGGGTAGGGCCTTTGTACTTTATGGTCAGACTGTTGGAACCAAGTTGGTTCGATCAATCAAAGTTTTGATGTTAACAAAAGTATTTTATATGAATAGTATTTTGACTTAGAAGAACAAATCAGAAGCTGTGCAAAATCAGAGGATGACACCACCAGAGGATACATCAAGAGGAAGCAACCAGAGGATAGAAATGTCACCAGAAGGTTCGGCCAAAGGAAACATCCAGGAATACACCTCCAGAGGATGTCATCAAAGGCAAACATCAAAGGACAAATAACATCATTAGAGGATATCTTTCATGGCCCAGATCAGAAGGAAGCAAAGTCCAGAAGGAGACTAGGTCCAGACCAGAAGGAAGCCTATCAGAGGGAGACTTGTTCCAGACCAGAAGGAAACATAAGGCATACTTGGTTCAGACTTGGTCCTGACCAAAAGATAGCATGGTCGTGAATAAAACTCAGTCCAGACTTAATCCAGACATGGTCTAGACCAGAAGATAACTGATTCAGAACAAATGACTTAATCCAGACTTGATCCAGACCAGAAGATAGCTTGGTCCAGAACATAAGATATAAGTGTCCATAACATAAGACTAAGTCCAGATTTAATTCAGATTCAATCCAGACTCAGTCCAGACTTGGTCCAGGTCAGAGGATAAATGTCCAGATTAAAAGATCAATATCAGAGGATAAATGTTAAGATTAAAAGATCAATATCAGAGGATAAATGTCCAGATTAAAAGATCAATATTAGAGGATAAATGTTCAAATTAAAGTATCATGGTCCAGTATTGGTCGAGATCAAAGGATCACATAATTGGTACAGATCAGATCACATGGTCCAAAATTGGTCGAGATAAGAGGATCACAGAATTGGTGCAGATCAGATTATATCGTCCAGAGTTGGCCGAGATCAGAGGATCATACGGTCCAGATTTTAATCATGATGAAAATCAGTGAAGACTTGATTAAAATTCGAAGAAGACTTGATAAAATTTTGATAGAAATTTGATCAAAGTATTAAGGGGATTTGATTCAAAAATCCACTAAAGACTTGAAGAAATTCGAATGCAATCTGAAGCTTAAAAAGATATGGTTTAAAATTAAAAGAAACAAGATTAGTCAACAGAATTTTCAAATGCAATCTGAAGCTAAAAAGATACGATTTTTATTTAAGTAAAACAGGATTGGCCAACAGTATTTTCAAAGGAAATCTGAGCAAGATCTATTTCGAATTTAAGCTTGGACAAAGCCCAATTTGCAGCTATATAAGGAGGCTCCAGGCAGTGTAACACCCCGAGTTTAAAACACAGCGCGAGTGTATTTTTTTTTTTAAATAAATAAGTAAAAGAATTGTTTCCCGATTTAATTCAAAAAGAATTAAAATAAAGTTTTCGTAAAATAGTACATCGTAGATTAATCGATGAACGTAACGAAATAACTTCATCGTAAAATCAATTAAGACATTTTCAAAGATAACAATGTGAGAGCATTCCCAAAAGACAATATCAGAGTGCGGAATAAGTAGTACAACAATTTTCCAAAATAAAAACAAAATACATTTCCAGCTCAAATCCTATACATCAAGTCGAACTGATCATGCGCTAAAGCTACAATAGCACGGATTTCCTCCGCATCCCAAACAAGTCTCCTCCGACTCTCCCGCTCGCCTCGACGTGACCTCCTCCTCCTCATCATCATACAGAGAGGGGTCGGTCTCCTCGGAAGTCAGATCAGTGCATAGTCTCGGCCGCTTCGGCGATGCCAGAATCTCATAGCAATCATCGAAGATCTTAGACGGACCCAGAATCTCAACGGCTACTGGCTTCGGCTCATCATTCTTCTCTTCTGCCTCAGACTCACGTACATCTCCTCCAATCACCGGGTTAGGAGTCAGCACTCCTACGGTGCCCTCCGTCTCAACCCCTCTAGCTGGCTCCGCAGCATCATAAAAAATGTCGTGCGCCTCCAAAATCAAACGAGAAGGCACAGGAAAATCAATCCTCGCATAGCTGTGCTCCACGTAGTACGCCACTCCATTAGTCCTACAAGTCCTCTTCAATCTCCCCGTATAAGTAGCCCTACTTGAGGTGGGGTCGTAAACCCAAGCAGTAGGCAAGGCACGATCAATGAAGTCGAGCGACGTTTCCGTCGTCTCGGGACCCACGGGTGGCATGGGTTTGGGGGGCATCTGAGGGCAAAGCCCAATTTCCACAATATAATAGCAAGGGTCACCGACCGAAATTAACAAATAATCACATAGCATACATCTCACAGCAACAATTATATCCATGGTATAACATATGACGATGAGGAAAATAATAATGCTCATTTGAAATTTAATGACATATATGCCTTTTCAAAAACAGCAGCCAATTATTATGAAATATGTGGTAAGTACAAACAACACCTCAGCAAATCACAATCATTAAATCAGAAATTCAGATTCTGTACAGTACTCACACACATCAATTTCCAACCATTCATCATATAATCAATCGTGACCCACCAGTCAATTCCTCAATGCAATATGTACATGCTCATGTATACAATTTTCTTGGAATCACCAAGGTGCAGTCGCTCAACAGACCAACACAATATGTTTGACTTTAACGGCCCTCAAGACCAAGGTGCAATCGCTCAACAGATCAACACCTAGTGCAGTTGCTTAACAGACCAGCACTCGTGCAGTCGCTCAACAGACCAGCACATTTGACATATACCAAGGTACAATCGCTCAACAGATCAGTACCTAGTGCAGTCACTCAACAGACCAGCACTCGTGCAATCGCTCAACAGATCAGCACGTGGTTGCGCATTTCAGGATACAGACGCTCAATAGTCCAGTACCAATGCTGTCGCTCAACAGACCAACACCTATATACCAAAGTACAATCGCTCAACAGATCAGTAGTTAGTGCAGTCGCTCAACAGACCAGCACTCGTGCAATCGCTCAACAGATCAGCACGTGGTTGCACATTACTCTGTGGCCCATCGCGGGTACCACTTGACTATGCAATGCATGAATATGCAGTGTTTCATTTCTCTGGAAACAGTATGCAAATTCAGAAAATTCATGCCTTTCCATCATATTTAAAATATCTCAGCACAATCAAGATTATCATCATCACAAACATTACTAAACAGTCAAGTAATCATTAACACTTTGCAATGTTTTCCCAAACTCTTAAAATTCATAACACAGTGTTTAAAACTGAGATTTCTGGAAAAATACGAATCTGTATTCGAATACAGCTTCTCTGTATTCGAATACAGAAGCCAAAAACAGTACAGAATTACACTCTGTATTCGAATACAACCCTCTAGTATTCGAATACAGAGGCAGTCTCAGTGCACAAATCAACATTTTTCACAACATCAGTAAAGTCTCAAAAACTTCATCACCATCACTTCAAAATATCATCAAAAGTACCATTTTAATTCACCACAAACTTTCCCAATATTCCCTAACACTTAGGGTTTATAAAACACTGTTGAAAAACTTGGAATTTCTGAAAACTCGAATCTGTATTCGAATACAGACCCCTTGTATTCGAATACAGAAGCATAAAACTGCAATTTTAACATTCTGTATTCGAATACAGCATGCTTGTAGTCGAATACAGAAGACAAAACCTTGAAAAATTCAGCATTTTCTACCAGATCATGAAAGGTTTTCAAGACATCATCCTCTCCTCTTCAAAACTATTTCAAGGACCCCATTTTAAATCATTTTAACCTTTCTCAAAGTTTCCCAACACTTTAAAATTTACAAGGCAGAGTTTAAAACTTAATTTTCTGGAAAACACGAATCTGTATTCGAATACAGCTTCCTTGTATTCGAATACAGAAGCTAAAAACTAAGCTTCTAGAAAAACACAAATCTGTATTCGAATATAGACCCATTGTATTCGAATACAGAAGCTAAAAACTAGTGAAAATCTGCATTCTGTATTTGAATACAGCATGCCTGTAGTCGAATACAGATGCGAATATAGTGTTAAAATCTCACTTCTGTATTCGAATACGACATGGTCGTAGTCGAATACAGATGCTGAGTCAGAAGCAAAAATCCTTCCTCTGTATTCGAATACAGGGCCTCGTATTTGAATACAAGTTTGAAAACTTAAGTAAAACATAAACTTGGCAAGTTGTATTCGAGTACACCTTTGAAAACCAGTGAAATTTTTCCTGAGACTTCAACACATTTCAAACTGTTTCTTTTAAAAAGAACAACCAACATCAAAACAGATTCAGAACTTTTCCGGACAGTACTTTCCTCATTCAAAATCCGTTTTCTTTTTAAATCATCAACATCACCAGAATCACTCAAAACAGAAACAGAATCATCAACACCAAATCATCCAGAAACAGAAACAGAAACAGAATGATCAATCATCAGAATCATCCAGATTTTTCAAACCATCAGAATATCATGCAAGCATTTCAGCTTTCTCAAACATCAGAATAACATGCAGTATTTCAGCTTTCTAAAATCATCAGAATAACATGCAAGCATCACATAGTAGCAAAACACCAACATAATGCATTTTTGCATTTTAAAACCATTTTCAATGCAGTTTTATGACATGCATTTTAATCATATTTAAAATAACATGCAAGATATTTTTTCCACTTTCCATATAAAAAACACAACTTTAGTGCATTCAGCCCAAACAGCAATCATCACAGAGCTTTTAAAACATCAAAAAAATGCATTTTTCATTTCTTTCAATCAACAGGCAAACCAGTTTCTTTTTGTTCAAAACAGTAATGAAACACCAGTAAAGCCATTATAGTTATGCACTTACAGCCCTAATGCAACTAGAAAGTGGAAGGTGCCCTTACCCTTGTTGCGTGTTCTGCTTCTGCTCAAGTGTTTGCGTCAAAAACAACGAAAACTCCCACATGCGTTTGCTGCTACAAAACTGGGTTCTCTAGCTCCGTAATGATGTGGGGATTAACTTTAGTACTGTGGGTTTTCTGGTTTGATGCTTGGTTTTCCCGGTAATGACACTTTGAGGAATTCCCCTTTTTTTCTTTTGAAATCGTGACTGGAAATGGAGGAAAACAGAATGGGAGGGAAGAGTGTTGTTACATGCAGTATGGGCAGTGGGGAAGGAGGAACGGTGTTCTGATTTCACCATCCTTCTCACTCCTATTTATAGGTTTTTGTGGTGCCACCTCACCCGACACTTGTTTGATTTTCAGCACTTAACCAATCCCTTTGCAATTAGCCGCTAATCCCTTAATTAACTGTCCGTTAATTTTATTACTCGTAGTTAAATTAATTAATTCTTAATCCAATCATTTTAATTCATCCTCCAAAATAAATATTTATATATATATATATATATTTACTCAAAACATACATATATTAAATATTTTACAAATATCTCTAATACACTTAAAATTAATTCCATAATTTTAATTAAAAATTAAGGGTCTTACATTACTACCCCCCTTAAATTAGTTTCGTCCTCGAAACTACATATCAGTAAACAACTGAGGATATTGTTCCTTCATCTTACTCTCCAGTTCCCAAGTCGCGTCTCCAGTAGTCGGATTCCAAATCACTTTGACTAGTGGGACTTCCTTGTTCCTCAACTGTTTAATCTTCCTGTCTTCAATCCTTACAGGGAATACTTCAAATGGCAGGTTGTCCTTCAGCTGAATTGTATCTGGTTCGATTACATGTGACGGGTCTGCAATGTATTTCCTTAACTGTGACACAAGAAATACGTCATGAATATTGGACAGTATTGGAGGTAAAGCAATCCGATAGGCTAATGGTCCAATACGTGCAGTAATCTGGTATGGTCCAATAAATTTCGGAGTCAACTTTCTTGACTTAATAGCTCTGCCAACACCAGTTGTAGGCGTGACCATTAGAAATACATGATCACCCTGCTCGAATTCCAAAGGTCTGCGACGCTTGTCCGCATAACTCTTCTGGCGATCTTGTGAAACCTTCATTTTCTCTTGTATCCTCTTGATTTTCTCTGTAGTCTGTTCCACCATCTCAGGTCCAACAATCATACTCTCTCTGTCCTTATACCAGCATAAAGGCGTCAGACACTTGCGTCCATACAAAGCCTCATAGGGTGCCATTCCAATACTTGCGTGAAAACTGTTGTTGTAAGTGAACTCAATCAATGGCAACACCTCATCCCAGTTTCCTCTGTCATCCATCACACATGCTCTCAATAGATCTTCCAAGGACTGGTTTGTTTTCTCAGTCTGTTCGTCTGTTTGTGGATGATAAGTGGAACTCAATAGATCTTCAGTTTCGTTCCTAATGCTTCATGCAGCGCTCCCCAAAAGTCAGATGTGAACTTTGGGTCACGGTCCGATACTATACTCGATGGAACACCGTGTAACCTTACAATCTCAGCGATGTAGATTTCCGTCAGCTTATCTACTTTGTAAGTGGTCCTTACTGGTAGGAAATGCGCGGACTTTGTCAATCGATCCACTATTACCCAAATTGAATCATTATTTTTCCTTGTCTTGGGCAGTCCTGTTATAAAATCCATGGAAATGTTGTCCCACTTCCATTCCGGTATATCCAGAGGCTGCAACATTCCAGCAGGTCGTTGGTGTTCCACTTTCGCTTTCTGACAAGTTAAACAAGCCGATACATACTCCGCCACATCCCTCTTCATTCCTGGCCACCAGTAATTCTGTCTTAAATCCTGGTACATCTTGGTCGCTCAAGGATGAATACTCAACTTACTCTTATGAGCCTATTCCAAAATCGCTCTTCTCATCTCTGCAACTTCTGGTACACAAACTCTCCCATTACATCTCAGAATATTATCTGTTCCGATGCTGAACTCAGTTGTCTGTCCTTGCGCTATCAGATTCCTTTTTTCTTGGATCAATGCGTCATCTTGCAAGTTTGCAATCTCTTCAAGTAGACCACTCGAAATTGTTATCATTCCACACTTTAAAATTCCTGGTGCAAACTTTACGTCCAAATGTATATCTCTAAATGCTTCCCACAATTCCTGTTGTCTGGCCATTATCATTGAAGATACTGACACACTTTTCCGATTCAATGCATCAGCCACCACATTGGCCTTTCCAGGGTGGTACTGCAATGAAAAGTCAAAATCCTTAAGAGTCTCCATCCATCTTCTCTGACGCATGTTCAATTCCTTCTGATCGAACAGATACTTCAAGCTTTTGTGGTCACTAAACACCGTGAATGTGCATCCATATAAGTAGTGCCTCCAGACCTTTAACACAAACACTACAGCAGCAAGCTCTAAGTCATGAGTAGGGTAGTTCCATTCGTGAGTTTTCAACTGTCTTGAGGCGTAGGCTACAGCTTTCTTGTGTTGCATCAAAACACATCCCAGACCTTGGTGAGATGCATCACAGTAAACTTCATATGGTTCCTCCGGCTGTGGCAAAACCAATACTGGTGAGGTTGTCAACTTTTCCTTTAGCAACTGAAAACTTTCCTCACACTTCTCCGTCCATGCAAACGGCTGATTCTTTCTGGTAAGTTGTGTCAAAGGAGCTACAATCTTAGCAAATCCTTCAATAAATCTCCTGTAGTATCCTGCTAGTCCGACAAAACTTCGTATGTCTGTGATAGTCTGGGGCTGTTTCCAAGCAAGAATTGTCTCAATCTTTGCCGGATCAACAACGATTCCTTCTTTTGTTATCACATGTCCCAAGAAGTTCACTTTCTTTAGCCAAAAATCGCACTTCAACAAATTGGCATACAGTTGTTTCTCGCGTAAGACTTCAAGAACTTGGCGTAAGTGTTCTTCATGTTCTTCTTCATCCTTTGAATAAATCAAAATATCATCGATGAATACCACCACGAACTTATCCAGAAACGGGCTGAAGATCCTATTCATATAGTCCATGAATATCGCTGGTGCGTTCGTAACTCCAAAAGGCATAAGAGATATTCATCATGTCCGTAACGAGTCCTAAAAGTAGTCTTTTGAATATCTCCTTCTCTTACTCGAATCTGATGGTATCCTGATTTCAAATCGATCTTCGAAAACACTGTTGCTCCCCTCAATTGGTCCATCAAATCATCGATGCGTGGTAAAGGATAACGGTTCTTGATAGTCACCTTGTTAAGCTGCCGATAATCCACACATAAACGCGAACTTCCATCCTTCTTCTTAACCAACAACACCGGAGCTTCCCATGGCGACACACTTGGTCTGATAAATCCTTTCTCCAATAAACCTTCAATTTGGCCCTTAAGCTCGCTTAATTCCAATGGCGACATCCGGTACGGCGCAATTGAAATAGGTCCAGTTCCTGGGTGTAAATCAATGAAGAACTCCACCTCTCTTAGCGGGGGTAATCCTGGAATTTCTGTTGGAAATACGTCCGAATACTCTTTGACTAACATCACATCTTCTATGTTCACATCCATCTTCGTTTCCACGTTAGCCAATGATAAAAATTCTTGAGTTCCTTCTCTCAGTGATACTCCGAGTTGGTTAGCAGCCAAATACCGAACGACTCCAGGTTCAGGGAAAAGAACCAATTTTCGAGCGCAATCCAAAACTACATAATTATATGTCATCCAATCCATGCCGAGAATGATCTCGAGTGATTGTAGGGGTAGACAGATTAAATTGACCAAGAAATCCCTATTCTGAATTGTTACAGTACAGTGTAAACATGCAGAGTTTACAGTCAAAGTCTTAGCAGGTGTAGAAACAACCAAATCAAAAGGCAAAGTAGATACAGACAACTTCAAACGATGCACACAATCCATAGCAATGAAAGATTGGGTTGCCCCCGAATCAAAAAGTGCAGTTAGTGTGTTACCTGCAATCTCACAATCTTGCTGGATTAAATTTTGGGCTTGACTTCCAGCTTCAGCACCCATGTGATAAACGCGGCCTCTAGCAGTAGGACGAGTAGCCCTAGTTGCGTTCACAGTTGGCTCCACCTTCAGAACCCGGCAATCCCTCGTCACGTGTCCTGGCTTCTGGCAGTTGAAGCACATCAGATCCCTTGCAGTACAAGCAGTCGCAATATGTCCTTCCTTCCCACATCGATAACACCAGACTCCTTGTCCTAATTGCCATCCAAAATTCTGGTTTCCCGGTCGATTCTGGCCTCTCTTGTTGTTTGGTGGCCGGTTATACGGCTTGGCAACTTGCTTCCCTTTATTGTTCTGATTATGCATTCAATTAGGCGCTCCAGAGTTAAAGTTCCCTCCTCTGTTGGCCTTCCTGTTCTTCATCTCTTCAACCTCTCTACACTTTTCTACTAACACTTGGAAACGTTGAATTCCCAAAGGCAAGACCGAGTCTTGAATCTCATATTTCAGTCCATTCTGAAAGCGATGACACATAAACTGTTCATCAACTTCTTCCCGGAAGAATATGAAATGTCTGGACAACGATTCAAACTTAGCTGTGTATTCTCCCACTGTCATATTCCCCTGGTGCAATTTCAGAAAATTGTCACCCAACTTGGTTCTAGTGCTCATCGGGAAGTACTTGTCCAAAAATTTCTTTTTGAACGACTCCCAGTTTACTTCCTCTTGAGTTGACCCCATCAGTAATCTTGTACTTCTCCACCAATACTCTGCATCCCTTATCAGCAGGTACGTGGCATAATTGACTCTCACCGCTGCCCGAAAGTTAATCATCTCGAAGATTTTCTCCATCTCTTGGATCCACTGGTCCGCTCTTTCTGGACCCTCATCACCCTTGAACTTAGGAGGATCATGGCGACGAAAATCCTCTAGTCCTCTAGATTTAGCAGCGCGAATCTCTCTTTCTCTCTTCTCCAGATCTCGTTGAGTCTTGGTAGTCGTCTGTGCAGCAACAGACGCAACCATATTGTTCATTGCTTCAGCCATCCTATCTTCCCGGCTGACATTGGCTCTTGTGGTGTCGTTTCTTTGTGGAGGCATTGTTTCCTACAAAACCATCATCACTTCAGTTACACCACAACTTACACAAGACTTGATACTTTAACTACTTGCTCTTATGCATGATCAGCTAATAACTCAAAACAAATACTTAAATCAGAGCTTTATCCCAAAACTTTAACCAAATGCTCTGATACCACAATTGTAACACCCGAGTTTAAAACACAGCGCGAGTGTATATTTTTTTTTAAATAAATAAGTAAAAAAATTGTTTCCCGATTTAATTCAAAAAGAATTAAAATAAAGTTTTCGTGAAATAGTACATCGTAGACTAATCGATGAACGTAACGAAATAACTTCATCATAAAATCAATAAGTACTTAATTCTGGAAATTTAATAATAAACATTAATACATTTTCAAAGATAACAATGTCAGAGCATTCCCAAAAGACAATATCAGAGTGCGGAATAAGTAGTACAACAATTTTCCAAAATAAAAACAAAATACATTTCCAGCTCAAATCCTATACATCAAGTCTAACTGATCATGCGCTAAAGCTACAGTAGCACGGATTTCCTCCGCATCCCAAACAAGTCTCCTCCGACTCTGCCGCTCGCCTCAACGTGACCTCCTCCTCCTCCTCATCATACAGAGAAGGATCGGTCTCCTCGGAAGTCAGATCAATACATAGTCTCGGCCGCTTCGGCGGTGCCGGAATCTCATAGCAATCATCGGAGATCTTAGACGGACCTAGAATCTCAACGGCTACTGGCTTTGGCTCATCATTCTTCTCTTCTGCCTCAGACTCACGTACATCTCCTCCAATCACCGGGTTAGGAGTCACCACTCCTACGGTGCCCTCCTTCTCAACCCCTCTAGCTGGCTCCGCAGCATCATCAAAAATCACGTGCGCCTCCAAAATTAAACGAGAAGGCACAGGAAAATCAATCCTCGCATAGCTGTGCTCCACGTAGTACGCCACTCCATTAGTCCTACAAGTCTTCTTCAATCTCCCCATATAAGTAGCCCTACTTGAGGTGGGGTCGTAAACCCAAGCAGTAGGCAAGGCACGATCAATGAAGTCGAGCGACGTTTCCGTCGTCTCGGGACCCACGGGTGGCATGGGTTTGGGGGGCATCTGAGGGCAAAGCCCAATTTCCACAATATAATAGCAAGGGTCACCGATCGAAATTAACAAATAATCACATAGCATACATCTCACAGCAACAATTATATCCATGGTATAACATATGACGACGAGGAAAATAATAATGCTCATTTGAAATTTAATGACATATATGCCTTTTCAAAAACAGCAGCCAATTATTATGAAATATGTGGTAAGTACAAACAACACCTCAGCAAATCACAATCATTAAATCAGAAATTCAGATTCTGTACAGTACTCACACACATCAATTTCCAACCATTCATAATATAATCAATCGTGACCCAACAATTCATCAACAGACCAAGGTACAATCGCTCAACAGATCAGTACCTAGTGCAGTCTCTCAACAGACCAGCACTCGTGCAATCGGTCAACAGATCAGCACGTCGTTGCGCATTTCATGATACATACGCTCAACAGTCCAGTACCAGTGCAGTCACTCAACAGACCAGCACCTATATACCAAAGTACAATCGCTCAACAGATCAGTACTTAGTGCAGTCGCTCAACAGACCAGCACTCATGCAATCGCTCAACAGATCAGCACGTGGTTGCGCATTACTCTGTGGCCCATCGCAGGTACCACTTGACTATGCAATTCATGAATATGCAATGTTTCATTTCTCTTGAAACAGTATGCAAATTCAGAAAATTCATGCCTTTCCATCATATTTATAATATCTCAGCACAATCAAGATTATCATCATCACAAACATGACTAAATAGTCAAGTAATCATTAACACTTTGCAATGTTTTCCCAAACTCTTAAAATTCATAACACAGTGTTTAAAACTGAGTTTTCTGGAAAAATACGAATCTGTATTCGAATACAGCTTCTCTGTATTCGAATACAGAAGCCAAAAACAGTGCAGAATTACACTCTGGTATTCGAATACATAGGCAGTCTCAGTGCACAAATCAACATTTTTCACAACATCAGTAAAGTCTCAAAAACTTCCTCACCACCACTTCAAAATATCATCAAAAGTTCCATTTTAATTCACTACAAACTTTCTCAATATTCCCTAACACTTAGGGTTTATAAAACACTGTTGAAAAACTTGGAATTTCTGAAAACTCGAATCTGTATTCGAATACAGACCCCTTGTATTCGAATACAGAAGCATAAAACTGCAATTTTAACATTATGTATTCGAATACAGCATACCTGTAGTCGAATAAAGAAGACAAAACCTTGAAAAATTCAGCATTTTCTCCCAGATCATGAATGGTTTTCAAGACATCATCATCTTCTCTTCAAAACTATTTCAAGGACCCCATTTTAAATCATTTTAACTTTTCTCAAAGTTTCCCAACACTTTAAAATTTACAAGGCAGAGTTTAAAACTTGATTTTCTGGAAAACACGAATCTGTATTCGAATACAGCTTCCTTGTATTCGAATACATAAGCTAAAAACTGAGCTTCTGGAAAAACACAAATCTGTATTCGAATACAGAAGCTAAAAACTAGTGAAAATCTGCATTATGTATTCGAATACAGCATGCCTGTAGTCGAATACAGATGCAAATATAGTGTTAAAATCCCACTTCTGTATTCGAATACGACATGGTTGTAGTCGAATACAGATGTTGAGTCAGAAGCAAAAATCCTTCCTGTGTATTCGAATACAGGGGCTCGTATTTGAATACAAGTTTGAAAACTTAAGTAAAACAGAAACTTGGCAGGTTGTATTCGAATACACACATATTGTATTCGAATACACCTTCGAAAACCAGTGAAATTTTTCCTGAGACTTCAACACATTTCAAACTGTTTCTTTTAAAAAGAACAACCAACATCAAAACAGATTCAGCACTTTTCTAGACAATACTTTCCTCATTCAAAATCCCTTTTCTTTTTAAATCATCAACATCACCAGAATCACTCAAAACAGAAACAGAATCAGAATCATCAACACCAAATCATCCAGAAACAGAAACATAATGATCAATCATCAGAATCATCCAGATTTTTCAAACCATCAGAACATCATGCAAGCATTTCAGCTTTCTCAATATCAGAATAACATGCAAGCATTTCAACTTCTCAAACATCAGAATAACATGCAGTATTTCAGCTTTCTCAAAACATCAGAATAACATGCAAGCATCACAGAGCAGCAAAAGACCAACAGAATGCATTTTTGCATTTTAAAACCATTTTCAATGTAGTTTTATGACATGCATTTTAATCATATTTAAAATAACATGCAAGATATTTTTTCCACTTTCCATATAAACAACACAACTTTAGTGCATTCAGCCCAAACAGCAATCATCACAGAGTTTTTAAAACATAAAAAAAAATGCATTTTTCATTTCTTTCAAGCAACAGGCAAACCAGTTTCTTTTTGTTCAAAACAGTAATGAAACACCAGTAATGCCATTATAGTTATGCACTTACAACCCTAATGCAACTAGAAAGTGGAAGGTGCCCTTACCCTTGTTGCGTGTTCTGCTTCTGCTCAAGTGTTTGCGTCAAAAACGGCGAAAACTCCCGCATGCGTTTGCTGCTACAAAACTGGGTTCTCTAGCTCCGTAATGATGTGGGGATTAACTTTAGTACTGTGGGTTTTCTGGTTTGATGCTTGGTTTTCCCAGTAATGACACTTTGAGGAATTCCCCTTTTTTTCTTTTGAAATCGTGACTGGAAATGGAGGAAAACAGAATGGGAGGGAAGAGTGCTGTTACATGCAGTATGGGCAGTGGGGAAGGAGGAATGGTGTTCTGATTTCACCATCCTTCTCACTCCTATTTATATGCTTTTGTGGTGCCACCTCACCCGACACTTGTCTGATTTTCAACACTTAACCAATCCCGTCGCAATTAGCCGCTAATCCCCTAATTAACTGTCCGTTAATTTAATTACTCGTAATTAAATTAATTAATTCTTAATCCAATAATTTTAATTCATCCTCCAAAATAAATATTTATATATATATATATTTACTCAAAACATACATATATTAAATATTTTACAAATATCTCCAATACACTTAAAATTAATTCCATAATTTTAATTAAAAATTAAGGGTCTTACAGGCAGCAACATCAAGCATCGAAAAACACGCTTCATATTCAATACAATCAGAGAGTTCAAAAGAGAGAATCACTTGAGTGCAAAAGCAAAAAATTTCTAAGTGTTTTCGAGAGAGAAATTCAGTGCAGCAATCAACTTTTCAGAAGCAACTTTGCAGAGTTCCAAACCCTTGTAATCAAACCCGATAGTGGTGTAGATTCCTTCTTCAATCTGGGGTTGTCAGATTGGTAGGAGAAGACTTGACTTGTAGAGTCAAGGTGCTGTTTTCGTTGCTCAAAAGTCTGGGGTTGTCAGGCTGTTTGAGAAGACTGCTTGAAGGGTCAAATGTTGTAATTCAAAGTTTTTGAATTAGTGGATTAAAGCCTTCAGGATGAAGGGACTGGATGTAGCCAAGTTAATGGTGAACCAGGATAAATTGTTGTATTCTTAAGTTGTTATTATCCGATGCTAAGTCTGATCAATTATTCATTCAATAATTCGCATCAACACTCAACAAACAGTGCAAAAGAATTCAAGTTTGACAAACACAATTCAACCCCCCTTCTCGTGTTTGCACATTCACAGACCTGTATACTTCATTTTGCAGAAAGACAACATGAACCATTGAAGATAAATCTAACCATTGAGCTCAGTACTAACTCCTAGTGATCACTCCTTAAAATATGTATGTTAATTAGAGGAAATAGAGGGTACCGGATCAGAGAGTAGAACAATCAGAGTAATGTCTTACATACCATAAGAGCAAGTTATTAGAGGATGCAAATTATCAGAGAAAACATATTATGGATGAATATTAGAGTATGCACAAACAAAGGATTCATTGATCAGAGGATGTCTTGCGGATCATCAGATCATTCACTTTTGTCAAATCGTTGACTTTGTCAGAGCATTTACTTTCCCATAGGCGTTGACTTTATCATATGAGACATAAAAGGTCATAGGCAGAAGCTTGATAAGATTATCAGAGGCAGAGGCAGTCATTTGCTCGTTATGCTTGTTAGAGGCAGAAGAATACTTGTTACACTTGTCAGAGGCTAAGGCAGAAGAATTTTTGTTACGTTTGTCGGAGGCAGAGGAACATAATCCATTTGGGTTTATCCGAGGCAACTGAGGTACTGTGTTGCTCGCATCCAAAGTCAACTGAAACTTGTGACAACATGAGTGTGTGTCACCAGACTTTACGCGGTCAAGCTGAAGTAAAGTTTTGGTTTCTTTTGCCTTCGTCTAGTCATTAGAGGATAGACCTTATATAGAGATACATGATTTGCTGCGCTTGTTTTCGCAGTATTTCTTTTACATCTTGCTTCAATAAAAGATCTCTAAAGTACTTATAATTTGAATAGTTATTAACATAACTTTTTGTTTTTAATCTGCACACTTAACATATATAGTATCAAATCATCAACCAGGTGATTGTATTGAATAACAACTAACCTCTAAATTCTTTACCTCTTCGGCAACGACATCTCTAACGTGATACTGCCATCTCCACCAACAATATCCACTTCGAAATTCCAAAAGAACTCTAGGTCTTTCTTCTTCCCTGGTCAATCTCATAGAATCCACATCAATCCACATCAGAAACAACAAACTCTAAGGAATATTTACCCAAATTCATGTTCAATAATAATAGTTCTAAAATTGTTTCTTCAAACACTAGATCGTTACCACAAGCAAGTAGTAATAGAACCAATGCATCTAAAACTCCTTCAAGAAAACACAAATTGGTGAAATAATAATAATAATAATAATAATAATAATTGGCAGTTTATATTATTTTACAAATTTATCCATTAAATGAAATAATTAGTTGATGATACTTTAGTGATAGTATTTATTGTTAGTTACGGTAAACAAAAATGAAACGTTTTTTTGAATGGATTGATAAAATATAATTAAAAATTGAATAAATTCCGATAAAAATGGAACTATATTTAGAGACGGGGTATTTAGATATTATTTTTATTAATATTTAAAATTATTTTTTTTTTGTATTTGTACATTAAAGTGAAAATCACATTTTTTTATAAAAAAATTAATAGTAAAAAATGGTTTTTTAAATAAAATTCAGTTACAAATTTTTTAAAAAGACTACTAAAAACAATTTTTTATATGAAAAGACTACCATAATTTTACTTTTATACTATTGGATTTTTCTTATAATATTTTTAATAAGGTAGTTGTTTATTTTTCTTGTTTTATATATTTAGATTTTGGTCTAGTCCTTGAATTTTACTTCTTTTTCCTTTTTTTTATCAATAATATTTTGGGGTGTTGTATTTCAAAAAAAAAATATTTTTGGGTGTTGTAGTTTTTGAAATTAAAGGTGCCAATATAGTTATATTGAGATGTATTCTCTTTTACTATTGCACTTCCATAGTGTTTTAAGAAAAGAAAGTTTTACCTCATACTCCTACAATTATATTTATACTTTCACAAATTTTTTAAAATATCAAAATTATCATTTATTTTTTTTACTATTTTATTAAATTAAATTTTTTTTTTTACCTTTTATCGGAAAACTTTGAAAAAAATTTTCAAAAACAACGTAAACATTTAATACTACCGGAAAACTTGCCATGAAGTTGTCCGGTAGTATTTTTTTAAAATTTAAAAAAAAAATTAAAAAAATAAACTACCGGAAAACTTATTTGCAATTTTTCCAGTAGTTATTTGCAAGTTTTCGGTAACTACCGGAAAACTTCCTCACAAGTTTTTCGGTAGTATTAAATGTATGCATCTTTTCCCAGAAACTTCTTCCAAGTTTTCCGGTAGAAGATAAAAAAAATGTAAATTTTAATTTGATAAAATAATTAAAAAAATGAAGGGTAATTTTGGCATTTTAAAAAATTCGTGAAAGTATAGGTATAATTGTAGGGGTATGGGGTAAAAGTTTCTTAAAAAAATATATTGAGATTTTGATTCTTTAGTGAAATAACATTTTTTGAATCTTTAATCAATGAAAGGAATATAATAATACTGGAAATGATTTTCTTAATTACTTAAAAAATTTAAATTAGAAATTTTAAAATTTGATTTAATCTAATTTAGAAATTACAAATAAGTTAAACCATATTTTTAATAGTATATTATTCTTATTAATATTATAATAATTTTTGTAAATAAAATGTATATAATATTATTTAAAATTAATTCTTATTGTTATTTGTCTATGGTGACAACTGAGTAGTAAGAGATATTTTGTATTTTGAATTGTTTTGGATTATTTCAATTTAATGTAATTCTTGATTTTATATTTTTTTTATATTAGTTATTATTATTTAAAATATTTTTAAATTTGATTATCTAATTAATTTTAAATTGATTGCTAAAACGTTAATATAGGTCGTATGACTAAAATTTTGGTAAAAAAATATTGTATGAATAAATTATCATGTACAGTCATTTTATTTAATAACTTTGTTTGTGTAGTGACTTGATAATTTTTTTTATCAAAAGTAACTTGATAATTTTGTGTTAATAATCAGATTTTTTTTGTTTATTGAATATTTGAAATTGTTGGCTATGATATGATTGATAATCGACGATTTTTTTTTTTGTTTCTATAATGATTTTTGAAAATATGTTTGAAATTTATTTTGACAATTTTCTAATTTTTGAATGGTCTTGATTGGTGATTAATGGAAAGGATCTATGATGCCATTGGTAATATGTAAGATACTCCTTTGGTTTTATAACTAGAGTAACTCATTTCTAGTATATAAAGATTATGAATAATATATAAATAAAAGAAAGAGACTTACTAAAAAAAATAGAAGAGAGAATAATAATTTATTAAAATATTGGTGTGTGTTGGAATTCGTGTTATAACATATTAGATATCTCTATAAATTATTTGAGTCTTATTTATTGGGATAATGTATTTATTTTTACTATCAGTGCAAGTGAAAATATTAAATTGAGACTGATGTTTGTATAACTTCTCCGTGTCATTTTTATAAGAAATAGTTGAAGTTAAAATTTAGAACAAAAATTAATATATTATAAACTAAATATATCAATTTTTGTTAATCAAAATTTAACTCAATAATCTCTTTTGAAAAAACCAAACACTATATTTATTCATTCTAGCAACACTTTTTTCTGCAACATGTGCAAAATTGTTGCCTAAAAGTTGATTAGGTAACATTTTGGGTTTGTTGTGAGCTATGTTTTCCCACGTTAGCGACCCTTGAAAAATGTTGTTTATTATTTAGGTAATATTTGTAACAATTTTGATACTATTTTTCAAGTGTTGTATGAGACAATAAATATTATAGTGAAATGAAATATTAAATAAAGAGTCCAAGTGAAAAAATAATAATTGACGTTACTTTGAATATTGAAAGATTCAAAAAATTAAGACATTGTTTTTCTACAAATAGAGCACTTATCCTAAAACAGAGAAAATTCGTTTAATGCTCCATATGTTTTCGATTTTTTTTTAAGTTCATATTGGAAGTTTAGTATCTTTTTTAAGGATTTAATGGGTGATTAATGGAAAGATCCGATAATGGGTTCACACGAGCTCCCGTTCTGCGGCGTGGTGGCAGGACCGATAGGAGATTGGCTCCGGGTGTAGATAGGGTAAAATCCGCAGGAGTCATGCAAATACATAGGCCCCTTCCCCTCTCTTTTAGATGAATGGGGTGGTTTGGTTTATAACGTCTTTTCCTATCTACGGTCCCTCGGAGCGAGGGGTTAGGCAGGTAGTATGGGCCCTCTGACTTCCAGCTATGTGTTGTGCGGCTCCTGCGAAGCGAATGAAGGGAAGCTCGAAGAGCTTACGCTTACTCTCAGCCTCTTTGATCGGTAGGCGGGCGGGCTAAGCCCCCTACTTAAGATTCCATTCATAAGGGTCATTTTCTGTTGGCGTGACGCTTTGGTTAGGCCGACTACTAGACTACTAGAGGTGACTTCTAGCTTCTATAGGGGCCTTTCCACTTTGGTGTTGTTTTAGTTTGTATTGGTACTGAATGAACATATCAAACAAAGGCGAGCAGTATAAGCCCTTCTCCGGCCTGGGAAAAGCAGCGAACTCTAGAAGCTAGGGCGTTGTTCACCTTTGGACACGAACACTATTCCGTTCTCAGCGTAAACCCGCCTTAGAGATTGAACGGCAATAAGATAAGTCGACGTTCAATCTAAGACAACGCTGATAGCTTGTAGTGAACAGCCCCCTTCTTTACCAACCGAAAGCAGCCTTTGGTACTTAACTTAAGTAGTTCAGGTTTGGAACCCTTGCAACTATGATAGAAAGCCGTTTGCTTTTTGCCTTCCGGAATTGCGTTATCGGAGCCGAGCCAGGAATGGCCGTTAGTGGACACCTACCACTTTTCACCGGTTAGAATTTATTTTTCATTGCTATTTTTAAATTTATACCACCTGTTATTGTTTTAGTAAATAGAATTCTATTTAATGCTCCCAAATTATTTATTTTCCAATAATTATGGTTAATGTTAGAAATTAAAGTATAAAGTGGAGACTATTTTAATTCTTGAGGAAAATCCTAAATTCTAATATAGTCCCTAAAAAAATAATGGTAACTTTTAGTATCAAAAAATTAAATCGGGTCAATTTAATTTCTATTATTTTTACACTTTGTTTGATTGATGATGGATAGACAAAGAAAAAAAAAAGACAGTAAAAAGAAGAGAAAATGAATAAAATAATTTGATTATTTAAAAGTATGGTATGAGAAAATGACAAAAAATATTGAGAGAAAAAAGTGTATTTTAAAAATAATATAAATGTCTTTAAACAAAATTTATATATGCTAAAAAGATGACCATAAAAACCTACATAAAAAATATTTAAAACCCAATAAAATGATAATATTTGACAAAAAAAATCAAATTAAATAAATGATCGCAATTTAGATGAGAATAATCCAAAATATATTATTAGTTTTTGTTAGAGATAATAAGTTTATATTTCTTTATTACTTTAATCTTTTTCCTATGTTAAACCATCAAACAATTTTACGGATAATATGAAGGAAGAAAGTGTACTTATATCTAATATTAAAAAAATAAATAAACAATGAGCTGGTAGAAATATAAAAACATCAAAAAGTATGACAGAGGCAAAGTTAAACATTCTCAAATAAAAGCAAACACATTTGAAGATACAAATGAGTTGAAAATGTGAAATTCTTTATATTGATTAATACTATCCATTCAATTGCTTTATTATTTTTTTTATGTATAAATAAAATAATATAATTATTATTAAAAATTCATATTAATTATAAAATTTTAAGTTCGAACTAAAACATAATAACCAACTTAATAATTTTGATATTTGTTTAAAGACACAGTCAATTGTTTTGTTATTGTTAGAATATAATCTATTACAAATTAATGTTAAAATTGAAATTGATTCAAAATATTCATATTTATTTGAATTTTGATTTATTTATGGTAGGTTGTTTATGAGATGATAAAATTAAATAGGCGTCAGTCTTTATTTAATTTTGAAAATGTTCACATATACTCCACTTGGTCTTTATTTATTATTTTAAATATTCACATATACTCCATTTTTTCTTTTATAAACAAAAATGAGTTAATAAAAGTTGATTTCTTTTAAACATATCAATTTTTGTTGACTTATTTTAGTTAACAAATAAGAACGAAAGGAATATATTTTTTTATTGAAAGTTTCCATTTCTATTTTTATGAAAATTTCCATTTTTAAACTACTCAATTTATAAAGGGACAAATAAAAAAAATTATTTTCTGTAATTTTAAAAATATATTTAATGCTAAATAAAACCAAAGAGAATGATCATTTAGAGGATGCAGTATATTTTGCCTAATAAAATAGATCAGAATTAATCTTACATAAATATACAAAGAGTATTTTGGTCACATATAATCCATTCGTATCTATTTACAATTATAAATTAGTCAACACAAATAAATATATTTGTTTTACAACAAAAATTGATATATTTAT
>JBBPBO010000005.1:81315078-81344142 GCA_037974295.1 Cicer cuneatum
TGTTGACTCACTTTTGTTTATAAAATAAAAACAAATGAAAAAAAATTTATGTTTATATTTTTACGAAAATTTCTATTTTTAAGTTACTCAATTTATATAAGAAGCAAATAAAAATATATATTTTATTTTAATTTGTAAATATATTTAATACTAAATGAACCATAAAAAAAAATCATTTAGAGAATGTCATATATACATTTTACTCAATGAAATAAGTCTAATTAATTTTAATATATAAAGAGTATTTCAAAAACATCTACACATTTTTTTATGAAATGAACAACTACAAAATTTGAAAAATAAAATTAGAATTATTTTTATCTTTTTTAATTGCAATAAAGTATGTTTATAAATTTATTGTATTTTTTATATAATTTATTTTAACTTTAATTGTCATAAAGTACCACTAGAAACTATAAAAAGGAAACATGTGATTGAATAATTTTAAAAGAAAAAAAAAACTATTAAAGATAAAAATGGTATCACCCTTAATTGATAGAATAAATTATTATCGAGGGTAGTACTATGTTTTCAGATAATAAAAAATCAGTGAGATGAAGATCCGTGACCCTCTTTTCTAGGAGTGATCAAAATCAAAACCCATTTGAGAGAAGATATAATTTTTCTCTGAACAAACAAAAAATCAAACATTTTTGTTACTTATAGTAAAACTGAAAAAATGGGTATTTTTTTGGCAATTGGAGTGTTATCACCATTTCCATTGTACTATTACCTTTGGAATTATCCTCAATCATGGGTAGATATTTGTGGGAAAGGAAGAGATCCTTCAAAAATGATGGCTTATGTTGCTCATTTGTTGAAGCTAATTCAGTTCATTTCACTTTTCTCTGTCTCTTCTTTTCATTGGCCTCCTCCTTTTTGGTTTTGGCCCCTTTTTGCATTTGGACAGTTCCTTAACTTCAGGTTTTTTTCTTTTCCATTTTTTTGTTGTTGTTTTGGTTTCTGGGTTTGGGTTGGATTTTTGGATCTGTTAATTGGGTTTCATAAAGTTTGTTCCTTTTTTATTTTTTGTGTAATACTATTGTGTGCTGAAATTTTGAGGATGTTTTTGTTTTGTTTTGTTTTGTTTTGAAGATTTTGTTATTTGTTGAATAATGTGTGGTTAGTTTTATGATTACTTTTTTTGTCAAGTAGTCCGGTGGTCAGATTCACATACCTTAAATGTGGAGAACTAGGGAATCCAGAGTTCGAATCAAGACTCTGCATATCAAGGTCCTTACAACTACCGGTTGAGTTGTACTTGGACGATCAGTTTTATGATTTTTATTGGATACTGTTAGGATAAGAAAATTATATTAAGTTTTCTGTTTCAATTTGGGTGATGGAATGATACTTTTGAAGTTTTTTGCAACTCTTCCCACTTTGCAGTAGTTAGTTATTACTGTGTGTTTGGAATTACGGTGAATTTGACGACACCTGGTTTTCTTAAAGCTCGAAAGTGTAGCTTTTACTAATATAACGGTGTATAACCATGATTCGGTCAAATTCAATGTGAATCTAGAAATGCAAGTATATGAATTAGATCTTAAAAGGATTTTTTATTAAGCTGCTGATATTGTGATTGATTGTGAAATAAATGTCTCAGTTTGATATGTTAATTGGTGCAATGGTGTAAATTCATAATGCTAACATTTGGGATATAATTTATTTTCAAGATATTCAATCATGTGATGTGGAATTGTGTGTCTGTGTTCTGTGTGACTGAGCATAGGAGAATGCTATAGTTTTAACTTATGAAACCATGACGCATACACCAGGCACTGCACTAACTCTAGCACAGACACCGTTAATAATTTAAGAAAACAAAAATTAACCGCATATGTGGCTGCCTTGTCTGTATTGGACACCGGCCACACCTTTGATGTGAAGTATCAATGTTGCATAGGTTTTAAGGCACCTGCCTGGAATTTGATTATATCTTGTCTGAGAGTATCATAATTGCCGGAGTGATGTTTTTACTTTCTTTTTTTGTTATTACCAAACATGGTTATCAAGCACCCTGCAAAACATTACTCTTATATGTGATGTGATTTTACAAAAGTTAAAAACAAAATACATTATGTTTTAATTTGGGAAGTATTCCAGCAAGAGACTGTTATCTGCAGTTCATTCAGCAAATTATATATATCAACAAATTATGTAATATTTTGCAAATTAATTCCCCTTAGACAAAATAATAAATGAAGAAGAATTACATATATGAATACCATCTTTTTGATGATGTAACAGTGTATCCTTCATCATTGTATCTTCAAAAAAGTTTTGATGAGCATATTTTCACTGTGCCTTATTTTTTAACTAGGGATACCATTGTTTAAATCTATTGCTTTGGAATTTAACTAATCATAATGATGAATATTGTCACATGACAGGGTTTATCAGCTGCTTGGCGAGGCTGGCACATACTACGGCGTACGCTTTGGAAAAACTATTCCTTGGGTAACTGAGTTCCCATTCGGGGTCATCAGTGATCCTCAGTATGTTGGCAGTATCATGAGTCTTGTTGCATGCCTTGCATGGGTTCCTTTTCAGTACATTCTCCTGTGGATTTTAGGTTACGTGTTTATGATACGTGTCGAGTCAAAGGAAGATCCATCGACTCGCGCCAAGCCACTCATTTGATTTAGTTTCAGTAGATTGATTAGATATAACTTGGAAGATTCAGTAGCATCTGAGGTGCCAAATTCTTTGTACGTTTCTGTTTCTTTCCTATGTACTTGAATGTCATCTTATTTATATGTTATGATTCCACAAAACTATTTTGAAATGAACTGATAAGTGTAAACTTAGTCAATTTCTGACTCTTGACATGGACTTGGATTCTCTATTGCCTCTCCAGTCTTTCCAGCCAAAGGTCAGCTATTGGATTAGTCCAATGACCGAGAAATCATCTACACCGCTCTTGACATATGTATCTCAAGTGCGTCAAAGTGTAAACTGATTGAGAAATATTTTTCAGACACAAATATGGACACACAGATCGTATATTTATGCGGTTTCCGAGTTTTAAATTGTTTTTGCTCTCTTCTTGAATGCTTGATCTCTCACCTCGGGACTGATGTTCATTCTCAATGTATAAGGTGTTGAAAATCATGTGTTCAAATAACACATCTGATACTGATTTAGGTGATAACTTCAACTTCAATAAATGCAATCTTCTTCATGTGACAAGGATTCACATTTTTTGTTTGTTGTTTGGATAAAAAGGATTCATCTTTCGTTTTCTGTGTCACAAGATTTGTACGTCCGCATTTTACATGTGTCTTGACTTTTATTTTTACACTTTTGATTTTCACTTTAATGCACATGCTTTGTTATCTGTAGCACAAATAAAACCATGAATTTGTCGATATACATTCTGTCTTTACTAAAAGTTTTAATCACAGTTAGCACAACCACATAACATGAAACCAAGGCTATGCAAAAGCTAGAGAAAGATTGAAAGTTTGAATTGCATTTTTTACAGCCTCAACATCGATATCAATCAACTTTCCCGTTTTCGATGATATCACAATGCATTTCTTTTCTTCAGACTGTGGAACAAACTTGTTTCCCTTCTCTTGAGAGCTGAATAGTGCAACACTGCATAAAATGAGGCACAGTTTTATTGGAGCAATGTGATTGTTTTGTAGCTTGAAACAAAGCTAATTCAATGCACCTTTTAGGGAACTGTTGTAATTTATGTGAATGATAAGTACCTGGGTTTGTCGCGCGCATTTGCAAGCTGAATTGCAGCTGTATTGGTAGCTATGACTCCGGCCGAGTCATTAATAAGAGCAGCCATCTAAGCCATACAACAAGAGAATTAAATCACATTAATATCGTATCTGATCCAAATTCCATGCAATCACAGATTCAAAGTCACTATAGTCAAGGAATTAAAACTGCTAGATGAAGATTAGATGACTCGTATAAATTACAATGTATTAGATTCAAACAAAAGTTCACAATGCTAGACGAATCGCTAACTACATTGTATGTGTGAATTGGCGACTGCATATAATTCAAATTCGGATCGCATGAAGACTATGCCAATGGAGAAACAAAGACACTATTTATGCTCAAAAGCCTATTCCTCTGTCCCTGATTTTTGTCTTTCCCCTTCCTATGGTTTTTCTATATTGAAACAGCATAATTATTTAGTGATTTGATCATTCATTTTCATTACTTCACACTTCAATGTCTTGAAATTTTTTACTACCTAGTTTTTTCTTCAAGTTTGTTGCATGCAAAATTTAAAAAACTATAAGATACTTGAGTACCTGTCCAGGGGTGGTTATGAAGATTATGGAGGAATCTTCTCCAACAATTTCCTCAACATTTTCCCTTTCTTTCTCATGTGGAATGACAAAAAGTGGCGTAAAATCCCTGTTACAAGTATATTAATTTTTAAAAATATTGTCCCATAACATACATACCAGACAGTGTTTTAAATAGGACATCTTTTTTTTTCCCCCTCGGTGTAACAATAATAACTAACAAGTCTTAGCCTATGTTTGATTCAACGGTGAAATATTCACGTTTGGCCAACAATTAGTTATGTATGACTTTCCGTCCTAAAATAGATTTCATCGCCGATTCAATTTTACCGAAAAGTTTAGTGCATATTGGTATCATAGTGTTTTTCAGAATCACATTGAGCCATTATGAATATAAAAAGTTATAAGTTGTAGTTTTTGCAAAATTATTGTGGTTCACCATGATTCTGACAAATTCACCATAATATCAAATATACACTTAGGTTTCTTGGTAGAAGAAACAATTTTCAATTTTAATAAAAGTAGGAAATACAGATACATATACACACTCAAAAGTAATTTTGGTCCAAACATGAACTGCTAAATTTATTTATTTTTGGTAAATGTATTAAAACATTAATTACTTTACATTCAATTCACTTTTGACCAATATCAATTCATTCAAAAAATAATTCTCATCACCACAAAACCAATCATATACACTTGTATGTTGAGAAAAAAAAGTCTAAAAGCTTAAATGATGGCACAAGACAGACAATATTTTAGAGTGCAACATTTCATACCTTACAGAATCAGCAATTTCAGCCCACACTTCAAGTGGTAGTAAACTATCAGGATCACCCCTAGACTGCATTGATGCCTTTGAATCTGATTGTATCCCATGAATCACAACATATCTTCCTTTCTTTACACCTGCTTTTGTGTATTTTTCCTCCACAACCTCCTTCAACTTCCTCGAAATCGATACTTTAAGTGGCGGCACAACCTGCCGTGGAACACTTCGAAACGGTTTTCCTAACCAGTCTTCCATCTGATGGTACCTAGTAAGAAAAACTCATTGGAAATATTCTTCAGTTAAAGAAAATTTTCACTAAAAACTACCTAAGGTAAGTCTAAGCCTATGTTTGGTTCTACAGTGAGACATCCTGAATCATGTTGGGGCACGTTTAACCACAAATTAGTTATATTTGACTATCCCAAAATTGATTACATCCCCAAACTAAATTCTACTGAGTATGTGTTTGCATTCACGTTTAAAGGGCTGTCTACCGTGCGTCCAAGGAGAAGCTCCCTCTTGGAGCTTCATATCCGCCACACGATCATCACCTATTTCTAGCTTTTGCAGTGACATAGAATCAATTCTCAAATATTTTACAAAATCAATATTTGTCACTGCAGAAACAAAAAATACACTAAATCATCTGTGTTGTTACATTAACTCACTCACATGTGGTATCCTCCTTCTGAAAGATTTGGAGAATCAGGTGTGAATGTTTCAGATAAAAGCAATCCTGCTCCTGCAGCATTCACATTTGGGTAGACATAACTAACTCTATCTCTTGCAGTTGTCATGAATAGGTATGCTGCATGCCCAATTCCTGCCAATTTTGTGCTTAACACCATGTCATAGTATCTACTCTGTAAGCATAATGCAGTAATGCATCAGTTACTAGAGAATTTCAAGCAGGGAAGATTTGGAAGAGTTTTGAGGTTAGATTGCAAGGTTGCAACATTGTTGTAATAAAAATAAAGTATTTCTTAAGCTTCTTCATATGAGGGAAGTCCCTAAACTGTGTAAAATGCACATAAAGTTTTCACAATTGCATGACAGAAATCATGGAAACACCTATACTATACAAACAATTTAAGCTTAGTGTTCTGCACTAAATAGTGTTTCATTTCACATTGATTTTTTTTGTCTTAAATCCTCTGGTTCCTAAGGGAAATGAGTTCTAGTATTCGGAGTTCGGCTGAGAGATAAGTAAAATATGATCAATGATCGCTGCAGTCAGATTTCAAACTCAGGGACCTCTGATCGATTCATTTTTTAAGAAAACTCATTAACTATTTGAACTCAACCACTTGGTCAATGAATCTAATCATACAATTACTATTATATTGCTATTATTATTTTTTAGAGTATAATTAATAGCTTGGTTTGATCAATGTAGCCAAGGTTACTTAGTGCAATAAGGTTTGGTTGCTATTATATATATATGATTGTCTTGTCGTATCATAATATTATTCTTACAACTTGTTTACAAATATGACAATGATAAAACTTATTGGATTTTTACGGCGTCAACCAAACTCATTTTTCTACAATGTTCATGTAGAAAGGTATGATCAATTTTTTGTCCCAAACTTCTAAGTGCATGTTTAGAATCACGGTAAATTTGACAAAGTCACACACACCCGACAATGCCATCATAATTTTATTGAAGCTCAAAAGTATAGTTTTTGTCAAAATTACTATGATACATATTGATTCTGTCAAATTCACTGTCAATCTAAACATTCACTTAAAATAAATATCTAAACTCACTTTACACAGTATTTAGAAAATATATGGTGGCCAACCAACCTTTAAAACTCCAACAAAATCAGTATACTCAGCAGGCTCAGGAAACTCATCATCAGGATCAAAAACATTAGCCCATCTAACATTCTTATTCAACTCATAACACTGTTTCCCTCTCTCAGAACCAACCACATCAATCAAAACACCAGGGTACCTATCCTTAAGCAACTGTATAGTTGGAAAAAACAATAGGTTCTCATAAACACCACCAGACACCACACAACAACACCTCCTAACATCACCTCTAACTTTCAATCCAATTGAAGCTATCTCAACTGAATAACCAGCTGGAAACTTCAAGAATCCATAAGGGTTGTTTGGATTATCTGGTGGCCTTGGATCTTCATCTTGTTTACCATCTGAAAACAATGAACCATATTCAAGGTTGGGGTCTTCTCCATCATCAAAAGGGTCAAGCCATGGATTTTTCTTTTTGGCATTGACACTAAAACTTGTTCTTCTATTGGAATTTCTTCTGGTCTTAACCCTCCGGTTCTCAAGGGAATGTGGCACCGGTAATATAGAATTCTGCCTAGTAAGTAAAACCTGATCAACAATTGTTCCAGCCAGAATTCGTCTTTTATTGGAACTATATAATGGATAAGTTGAAGGAAAGGAAGGTGGGTTTGTAAGGAAATGTGAGAAAGGTTTTTGATTCATGAGAAGTGAATAATGTGTTGATGTTGCAGCCATTGATTGAGTTTTTGAAATTTGCTTCTTTTTTTGCTACAAAGATGGAACATATTGAAGAGTAGAATGTGTGGAAATGAGTTGGATAAGTGGGTCCCATCTATTCCTTTTTTGTATGTTCAGTTTATATTGGTAATCAATATTTTCTTCTGGTCACAAACAACAACTATAGTCTATAGTGTTGCCGTTTTAAAAGTACTAACATTTTTGTGTCAATCCTCCACCTTATCCTAGAAATTATTATTATTTTGTTAAAGTTAAAAATTAGTAGATTGCTTTAACATGATGTAATACTATAGAGTCTATTAATTTCTCTTGAGCCACGACAAAAGTGTAATGTTGTTTATAGTTAATTTCTCTTTCCTACGTATCACTCACTCATTGGTCAACCATCAATTTTCTTCTCTCTCTCTCTCTCTCTATACTGTTCTTCTTGATTCGTTGCTTTCTCCACCAACAAATTTCCATTCAAGTTAAACAAAAAAGAAAAAATTAAGTTTCACTTTCTCACTCTTTATCTGCAACTGTCTCATCACTCTTAACACCTCACTCCCACAAACAAACCTATTCAAAGCTTCTATCTTTTTCACACACACAATAAAAAACACCAAAAAAGAACAAAGAAATTTACCTCATTTTTCAGTTAAATTAAAAATCCTTCCCAAAAAAGAAACCCTTTACTCTTTCTAGGGTTTTGCGTTGAAATTCAAAAGTTTCAAAAACCAACTTAATTTTTTTGAATTGGGTGTTCGGCATTGAAATCAAACAGAGTTTGAGAAGAAAATTGTAGAATCTAGGGTTTGAATTTTGCAATGTCGGGTCCACCGAGAGTTCGATCCATGAATGTTACCGTCGGTGATCATGAGTCACGACCGGTGCTTGTTCCCGCCGGAAACAAGGTGCGTCTCTTCAAGGTGGTTAAGAAACCGGCGCCGGAAACGGAGAAGAAGGCTTCGGAGGTGGTTATGAATCCGCAATGTGTGGTGGTTACGCCGGAGATTTCGAAGCGGCGGGATCATTACCATCAGGCAGTGGTGAAGAATGTGTCGATGAATGCTTCGTGTTCGTCGGATGCTTCGTCGACGGATTCTTCGACTTATAGTAGTGGCGCTTCGTCGAGCGGGAAGGTGGCGCTGGCACGGCGCTTGAGGAAGAAACCGATTGGTTCAAAGATTGGGAAGTCGGGTACTGATGCTGTGGTTGCTCCTGTTGAGGTAGATTCGAGTGATGGCTTGGAGGGCAAGAAAAGGTGTACTTGGGTTACACCAAATACAGGTATTTTCATTTGTTTATGTTCCTGATTAGCTTAGGCTCTGTTTGGATAAAGATCTTAATTAAGTGCTTATCATATACTAGTAAGTTTCTATCACAAGATAAAATAAAGCATAACTGTTTCATATAAGTTATAAGTTGTTTCCCTTAGCTATACCAGAGAATTTATGGAAAGAAGCTGAAAATATATTATGGATATATTCATAAGTTTTTCTATAAGCTCTTTCAAATTGTCTTATAAATTATAAGTCCTTATGTGAATAGATTATCGTTTGAGAATTGTGACCATGGTACTACTGGTTTGAGCTTTTGATGTAATTGTAAGGTTGTAATTGACTGCAATGTAGAAAATGAGAAATTTGTGGAAAGGCTTGCAAGCACAGTGTTTATGAGAAATTTGTTTGGTTCAAATAGGACAGGGGAGGGAAGGGAGGGGAGATATTCGGTTTGGCTAGAGCAGGAGAGGAGAAGAGAAGAGATGGGAAATAACCTTCTTATTGTTTGGTTTGTGAGGAGGGGAGAGATTTTAATGGAGGAAAAATGTTAATTTATAGTCTACACCCTTATAACATTTAATTTAAGAATATCTTACTCAATGTAGTTAAGATTTCATTAAATCATATTCTCTCTTCTCTAAAACCCTCAAATATTAGTGTCGTGCTCAAGTTAGTTTTGTTCTTTCTGCCAATGTGTTGGGAGTTTCCACTCCTAGACTGATTGTTGTTTAGTTCTCTTTCTTTAGGCTTCGACCCTCTTTATTTCGAAAAAATACCCCTTAATATTGTTGGGAGACATAATTAAGTGAGGAATGATTTTGTTCCCATTCTCTGTCTTCCATTTACCTTCAACCGAACACTATGTAATGTATTAGGTTTAGCGAGCCACCTTATCATTTAGCAGTTTAGTGAGTTAGTCAGTCATTTGACATGGAAAACATGTGGAACTTTGGCTGTAGTAGATCGCATGTAGACATCATTTCATGTTTGAGCTGAGTATGGTGGCTTGGTCGTGAGATATATTCTTGGTTTTGATTTTCTTAGGTTGGAAGCTTTACAAAATGTGAAATTTGTTCTGTGTCTTTGTAAATTTCATTTTTAGGTTCTGTAGAACAATTTTATTTCCAAATAATGTTCTATATCACTCACTGACTGTGGTCTCTTGATCGATACAATGCTTATTCTGGTTCCAATTAAACGTTATAAACAAGTGATTAAGACTAAAATATAGTTAGCAATGCATGAATAGTTCCATGTTCATCCTTAATTTTGCTTGTATGTAATGCTTTTCTGCATGACATGACTGTCCATAGTAGCAATTAAGAGTTATACGTTGCAGCTGAAGGCAGTTTAGGGTTGCTACTAATATGCTTAGCAAGGGTTGCAATGATTTGCCTCCTTCCATAACTCTGCTTATGCATGCTCATTACTCAACCTTTTTTACTGCTAGCTTGGAAGATTCATACCTTTCGTAAAGGCAGCTTAAACACTCCGAAATAGTTTATTTATTGGTGCTGTACCAATGTCAGACCCGTGACAGAAACTTCAGAAATATCACATGCACTTTTTGAACTTTTATACCAATACATGTGGAAATATCACAATAATTGGATAAATTACAGCATTTTATTATGTCTGTAAAAACACTTGTTCATTTTTAAAACATGAATTCTCTCTTTTGATTTAAGATTTGTGTTTTCATTTTATACATTCTATTCAATCTATGCTCTTTAATTTTTAAATTTGTCATGTTCCGTGCTCGTGTCATCTCTCATCTGTATCCCGTCATGTGTCATCATATTAATGCTTTCTACCTATATTGGGAAGTCATCATTTGGCAGTTAGTCTAGTTCACATGGCTCATATGATTCTACTGACGTTCTCCCATAATTCTTCAATGTTTAATAGATCACATGCAACCTATAAAGCATGAACTCACCATTATTGTGATGTGCCTGTATGTTGATTTGGACAGATAATTGTATGTCACTTTGACGACATATGTACATCAGTGGTTTTTTATATTTAATAAAAAACAAAGAAGTATCTATTACTTCAACATTGTAATTGCTAATTTCTTGTTCATTTTCCCTCTGATTTGCTCTCATTTGTTTCAGAACCATGTTATATTGCTTTTCATGATGAAGAGTGGGGAGTTCCTATTCATGACGACAAGTATGTGGATTTGTTATGGTGTTAGCACAATCTTCTGTTTTTGCTCAGCTTCCAGGTTGGAACTATGTCTCAATGCGAGAATTTGGTTTTTGTGCAGGAAACTGTTCGAGTTACTCAGCTTCTCTGGAGCCTTGGCGGAACTCTCGTGGCCCACCATTCTTGGCAAAAGGCAGTTATTTCGGTACTGATATATTTTCTGTGATATATAATTCAATGGGTTGCATTTTACACATAAATCAGAAAAGGTTGCTCATTTTATGTGCTTCTATGTGGCTTTTGATGGATTCAGATGATGTTGTATGCAGAAAATACACTAAAAATTTAGCTCTGAATTAACGGCTGTGATGTATCCATAAACACAGGGAAGTATTTTTGGATTTTGATCCATGTGCGGTTTCAAGAATGAACGAGAAAAAGATAGTTGCACCTGGAAGTCCTGCCAATTCATTGCTGTCGGAGCTCAGGCTGCGGTCCATAATTGAAAATGCACTTCAGATGTGTAAGGTAAATACTCTGACAGCATAATTGTCTAGTCTTATGTACAGCATATGTAAAAGTTGCAATCTATCGCTTTCTTAATTTTTTTCCTTCTAAATTAAAAGACTTGCTGAATTTAATGAATCTAGAATGTTAATTTTCAAATTAATCTGCTACCTACCATGGAAAATTTTGTGAGATGACCAGGTTGAAAATATATAAAATATCAATTCAACTTGTTTTAACTTTTAAGGGTTGGATCATTGGTGTAATTTTCCTAGTCTACAACTTTCAAACATGTTTTATTTGTCTTTATCTACATTTTTTTCCTCATTGAAATGCACAGGTAATAGAAGAGTTTGGGTCTTTTGACAACTACATTTGGAACTTTGTGAACAATAAGTCTATAGTCAGCCAATTCAGGTACCCACGCCAGGTACCTGCCAAATCTCCAAAAGCGGAATTCATAAGTAAAGACCTCGTAAGGAGAGGATTCAGAAGTGTGGGACCGACAGTCATGTACACTTTCATGCAAGTGGCTGGGCTAACGAATGATCACCTTATCAGTTGCTTCAGATTTAAGGAGTGTATCTTCTCCAATGCAGAAGGAGAAGGCAAAGAGAGCGGCTCCATCAACTCTAAGGTCAAAGTGAAAACAAATGAGGATCCAACCAATGTGGATTTGTTGCTAGCCGTGAACAAGTTGAGCTTCTCCTCTTAAGAAATGGATTCCCTGTAGTCAGTGGTCACTATAGTTGATGATCTCAACCGTTGATCAAGATTGTATAGTTGAGATTCTTAGTTTTTGATTTGTCCAAGTCACGAAGTGAGCTGCTTGATCTCTATCCAACCGGAAATTTCGACTGCAGGGAATCACGGACCCTCCACTTAGTAGTACTATGGCTTTGGTTAAATGGCCTTGTTGTTAATCTGGTAGTTGTTAGGGAAGATGGGTAGGTTGTGTTGTGTACAAAATCCATACAGATATTGATGAATGAAATAGGCAGTAGAAAGTTGTATTTGAAAAGCAAAATGAATTTGGCAATTATTCATGTTCGTGTATTGAAAGATATGATGCAAAATAGTCTTAGTTGTTGAATTTCTCCTCTACCCTTTTGCTCTTACTTTAAGTATGTGGTCCTGAATAACTAGTTTCTTTATGTTCTTTACCCTATGATAGGAGGGACCAAACCCTACCTTGTGGTTTTTTCTTCACTCTTTGCACTTACTCTATCTTTAATTAAGTCTCTTGTGTCTCACCGTCGACATTGTACAGCAAGTATTACCTACTTGGTCCATGTTCATCAAGGTTAAGCGTTGGACTCTTTTGAACTACTTTTTCTCGAAATTGTAAGCATAAAAAGAATAGTATAAAAAAAAAAGTGTCTTGAGTTGTGCAAATTGACAAATTCATCTCCAAATTTGTAAAATGATCCTTCTATTGACTTTTATCGTTACACTGACATAACATGTTAAGTAAACATTTTATATTGCACATGATAATGCATTGTTAGTTCACTAGAGATTAATTTGCTCGTGATATTTAAGTTTCCTTATCTATAAATTTGTCATTAATTACAATTGTGCATTAACTAACTACGAAAATTTAGTCTTTAATAGATTTAAATTTCATAGGCAAATTAGTCTCTTGTTCGACGACATTGATATATGATCGAGTCACATAACTAGTCAACACGTTACATTTTAATCGTTACCGATAAAAGTTAAAAGGACTATTTTGACCAAAATTATACAAATTTAGGGATGTATTTGCCAATTCTAAAAAATCAGGGACTATTTTGATTGGGCTCTAACAATTTCAAGGAGTAATTTGCCACTTCAACTCAACTACTTTTGTTCAATAGTAGGTACCTTAGGATTAGGATACCTATTATTACATTTTACCTTCTACCTGATTTCATGAAATTAGTGTTAAAAACATTGCCTTGATAAGTTCTAGCTTCTGAACATTTAGGCCAATTTGGTTGAAAATGAAGTTGGATCACAACTACACCAATTGCTGTTGGTAGAATCAATTTTTATTACCTTAATTCCTAATTTTATCCATAAAAAACAAACATTATTATCAGTCTAGAGGTTACAGCTATAATTATAGTCCAAGAAGGTGCAAAATTTAGTCTTATTGGAAAGAAATATTCAGTTGCATATTTTGTTGCGCTCTTGATCAAAGATGCAATATAGCACTAGATTTTTGGTTCATATATTTAACTATACACTTATTTTGAATTTTTTGAAATATAAATTTTAATGTAAAAGTAGTGCTTTTTAAAATGATAAACTATCTGAATCTTGAAAACGTGTTTATTTTCACATATAAATTATACAAAAGCATGTCATATCCACATTATATAATTTGTAGCTTTCTTTTTGTGTAACCAAACACATGCTTATTAAACTCTTTCCCTGGAAAGCCTCAAATCTTAAAATAATAATATTTTTCAAGTGAAGATTCTCATCATGCACATTCTCTTTTTTATCGTCCATGCTTTCATGAATTATATTTCATTATTAAAAATACATGATTGATGTGTAACATATTTTCTAAAATTTAAAATATCAAGCTAGTAACATGAGATTGTGTACTAAACATTGAGATGTAAGAAACTCTTTTTTCATCCAGAAATTTTTCCAAGAACTATTTGGAAATTTAAACTTGATTTGCTATTGTTCAATATAAGCTCAACATGCTATCCTTAGGGGAACTTTATTTCCACTTAAAGGATCAAATTGATAAATATACTCTCAATCTTCTATGTTGTATTTACATAGAGATCCTACACTCTAAAAAAAATTCATCCATTTTATGGAATACTTAACAATTGACACTAAGTTAGCTAAAAATTCAAATTGGATCATCTACAGTCGGCTTTATGGTGCAGTCGACTCTCAGTTGCAGACCGTTAGATTAAGATAGAGAAAATTTATCTCTGTTAGTCTAACGGTTTAGTGCTCACTGTACCATAAAATCGGCTATAGATGATCCAGATTCCAAAAAATCACCAAATCTTCACTTAATTATTGTGCATCAATCTTCCTGATATGGCTGCAACAAGTGCTGCTCTAAAATTAGGATCAGTTGTCAAAGAAGTAGCCATTTGTTCCACCAAATTCTTTGGTAACTTAGGTGAATCTTTTCTTGGTTCATTATTCTTAGAATCTTTACTACTCTTAGAATTTGTTAAGTCAAGAGTAACAACTTTTGGAGCTGTTGAGTTGAGAGAAGCTGAACAAGGTACGGAACCAAGGCTCGTGCTACGGCCGGAAACGGATGTTGCCTCCATTGGAGATGATTGAGGATGATTGTGCTCCCCTTCATAAGTTGCAACAAGCACAGATTGATCATCCACACTTCTTTGCACCTGAATAAATAATTAACCAAACATGAGCAAAATCTTCTTAGTGTGTGTTTGGATGCACATCTGTTACACATAATTTTACAAGAATTGATTTATTTATCTAAGTGATTTATGTTAGCACTTAGATTTACCTTCTTTTTGACAGGGCAGCTTGGAGCAAAAGAGCATTTGAAATAAGCTCTTGGACAAGGGTTATCTCTAGTCACTTTTTGTCCATATTTCCTCCATTGATATCCATCCTTCACAATCTGAAATCACAAAAAGGAAAAAACATGTCAAAACTCCAATAGTTATACACACTTTAGTGCCTTTTGAGTCTATGCTATATATATATTTTCTATAATCATTTTATAGGTACGAAGTATCCATTGCTGTTTAGCAGTGATTAATCTTTGTCGGAGAATCTATTGTAAACACAAGGTGGATTCTCCACTCTCAACCGATTTTTCTCTACACAAGAGTCAGGAACCAACCACATGTGTTGGTTGGGTCTATGCTATATTACAACAAATAACCCAGCCCAAGAATCCAAATTAAAGAATGAATGAATGTTAGGAATCTAAGGGAGTAACTATAAAGAAAAATATTAAGAATCTTACAAGGCCTGTATCAGATACTTCAGTCCTAACATAAGCTCTTGAAATTTTGGCTTTGATGTTTTCTTCTTCCTTTGGTTTCTTACATGATTCTTCATCAGTAGAGCTACTCTCAGAGTTTCCATTGTTGTTAATTCCCATCAAATTACTATTATTGTTATTATTGCTGCTTTCAGATTTCCTTTTCTTTGATGATGTGCTAAGTTCCTTCTCAGGATTTCTCCTCATATATTCCATCAAATGGCTTCTCAAAGTGTTGTAGTTCTCACAAACCACTGAGAGCATTTCCACCAACTTCTTGTTTTCTGCAGTCACCCTTTTCAGCTCCTCCTCTAATTCATCAGTAGACTGAAATTTAGAATCAATAGCATATGTTAGAATCATTTTCAATTGTTTTAGCCAAAAGGGTCATTCCATAATGGCCTATGAGTTTGTTTCGATTCACTTATTTGATCTTATCTATAAACATAAGTATTTCTAAGACTCTTCAGAAGAACTTAGGAAAACAACATATGACATGTTTATAAATTATTTTCAACTTATTTTCAAAAGCTCTTTCAGATAACTTACAAAAACAAGTTATAGTTTATCTTATAAACTATTTTCATAAACTATCTTAAAAAACTTATGAAAATAAGTTGAAAACAATGTTCGAACACGTCATAAACTGTTTCAATAAATTCTCTCAAACAATTTCACAAATACTTACGTTCATATATAACATCAAAGTAAAATAAAAAATCAACCAAACTAACCTCTTCTTTCAAAGAAAACTTGGTCATCCCCAAGGAGAAAAGTTTGCTTCCAACCTCCTTCTTCTAAAAATCAACACAACAAAATGACAATAATATAAGCCAACCATTTCAAAACAAGAGCTTCTAGAAATGCATCCAATAAATTGAATGCTACATATAACATATAATTCAAATTAGTATATACTTACAGGAACTTCTTCATGAACTCTATAAGGATTAATGTTGAGATCCAATGAAGTATTGATATATGATGAACAATCCATTTTTGTCAAATAAAATTTGTTCTTCAGCAAAACACAAATAAAATATTAATAGAGATAGAAGTGCATGAACTAAGATAAAAGAATATATATAAATATAAGAGTATATATAGATAGGCACTTGAGAAACTCAAGTTGAGTAAGGAAACTGAGTGGAAAGAGACACATGTGAGAAATATATATCCCACTTGTTTATTTATTAATTAATAATTCAAGAGCTGTCATACACGAACATTAACATACAAACTTGGTCTTGTAGCTATCAGTGTTTCGATGCAATACGCGCATAATTATATATGATATATTTTAAATTAATTTCTTTTTCTTATAAAATTTTATATCAATTTTTCTATATAAAAATATATTATATTTTTAAAATAAAAACAAAATTTTTAAATATATTTAAAAAAATATAAATTATCCTAAATCTTAAATATATTCAAATTTAAATATAATTTTCTATAGATATTGAAGCATATTGTTCTTAATAATAAGATAAATTAATAAATTATATTTGATGTATTTGATAAAATTAGTTATTGAATTAATTGGTAAATATAAAAAGATGTTTTTAATTAATACTTAAATTTTCAAATAAAGTAATAATGAAAGAAAATCTTAAATTCTATGTACTTAAATGTTACTTAAAGTAACATATCATAAAACATTGTAAGCTTGGTACAAAAACACTAAAATCATAAGAAAATGATCTTATTATCAAATAACTTAATTTGTTTATACAGACTTATACATTATAAGCTATTGGCTAGAACAGATAATTAATGTGTTAATAAGTACTTTCTTTAATTTTAAATAAAAAAATTAACAAAAATAAATATGTGTAATCTAAATTATTAAATATATTAAAATTTTATTGATTCAATCTCTTTTATACAAGACTAGAGAGAATATAATTAAAAGTTGGTCTTGGTCTTTTTCTTTTCTCATCAAAAATAGTGAATGGATAAGAAGAACGTGACGGAATTATTTGTTTATACATAAATAATATAATAATAAAATATAAAAGGAATATAGGTGAAGACGGTGGATTCTTGATCATACAACAAAATGATGGGAAATCAAATTTCAAAGTCAAACCACACTTCTAATAAATCAAATGATTATTATAATAAAACAAAAACAATAGCTTTTTGACTTTATTGACCCACGTGTTACCGTGCAAGATGAGAAATTTGCACATTTTTATTTGGATTAAATAATTTTTTAATATTTATAAAATTTTAAAATTATATTTTTAATATCTAAAAAATTATATTTTAATTTTTATAAAATTATAATGAAATAAATTTAATTATTTTCAATTTTAAAATTTTAATAATATTTTATATGTATATTTAAAAAAGTATATCTTCAAAAAATTTAAAATTTAAAATTTTATCAATTCAAGATAAAAATAATAAAAATATAAATCTAAAAATTAAATTTTGATATTATTTTTTGTAAAAAAACTTTGAATAATAATATTGTAAACATATTTATAAAAAAAACGTTTAAAAATATACTATGACATTCCAACTGAAAGTAAAATTATTCATAGAATAATTTTCTAAAAACTAAAAATCTTATTTAACAATTTTTATTTTGGGATAAATTTATATATATAGGATTTGCCAACATACATCTGCCTATTTTCTTAAGGAGAACGTTAACAAATTTTAACTAAAAATAATTGAATACAAAGGTATATGTTTCTAAAACATTCCTTTTAAAAAATAAATGGTGTGTACCCAACTCTCTTATATATTTATTAGGTTAAATAGCACCTGTGGTCCCTTAACTTAATTTCAGTTAACGTTTTAGTTATTTATCTTTTTTTTTTTTCGATTTAGTCCTTTATTTTAATTTTAAGTGACAATTTAATTTTTTATATTTTAAAATGTTAACAATATTATCCTTATTTTTTACAAAAATTCAAAAAACTCATCAAAATTTTCAACCAAAACCCATAAAATTAATTATATTCTTTAATATAATACAAATTTCATCATATTCGTAACTCAAATATTCAAATAAACTCATATTTTTATTCTTTATTTGATTTTTAAAATTTCATCTCTAACAACATCAAATAAAAAATGAAAATATGAGTTTATTTGAATATTTGAGTTACGAATTTGATAAAATTTGTATAATATTAAAGAATATAATTAATTTTATGGGTTTTGGTTGAAAATTTTGATGAATTTTTTAATTTATTGTAAAAAAAAGGATAATATTGTTGACATTTTAAAACATAAAAGATCAAATTATCACTTAAAATTAAAATAAAAGACCAAATCGGGAAGAAAAAAAAAAATAAAAGACTAAAACGTTAACTGAAATTAAGTTAAGGGACCACGGATGCTATTTAGCCTATTTATTATAATACTTCCACTATTTGTAAGAAGGAATATGTTAATAAATTTTAATTAAAATATTGTGGAATACACTTGCTAAAATATTTTTTCATAAAAACTAGTGAGTGCATTATAACAATCTCATATATATATATATATATATATATATATATATATATATATATATATATATATATATATATATATATATATGAAAAATCCACTAGATGTTTGTTGTGCCTAGATAACCAGAACTTAATGAGAGGTTTTATTTTCTTTCTTGTTTTTGGGTTAATATTAGAAGTTGTATATTGACCGAGACATTGCTGTCTTTCTATCCAGCCTAATTATTTTACATTAACTTAGTAGTTTTATAAATAAATCAATTTAGAATAAGCAAGTGGGTGGGGTGTTCTGATATATGTGGTCCCCATTCTTCTTTGTTTACACGATTACTATTTCAAACGTTTCCCACGTTGCATCTATTATTTATTTATTTATTTTTCGATATTAAATCTTTGTTAATTAGTATTAATATTATCTCCTACGTGTAATACACACCTTTTACCCTATTAAACAATGATTTTCATATGACGTATTTTTATGGTTTACTTTCCTTCATACACTCATAGAGTGGACACTACAACAAATTTTTAATATTATGACATTTATGCCACCCATTGAACTATATCTATCAAAATTTAGAATAAATTTTTCTTATGATATCACACATATACAACTTACAAGAATGACTATAGATGATGATCCTGAAATTTTAAATGTTAATGATGATTTTGATGACAATAATGAAGATATTGATTTATGATTATTAAAAAGTTTAGTTCTAGGGGATTTATGATTTTGTTGTTTATTCTTACTCAATCTATGATTTTGTTATTTATGATATGATTCTCTTAGTTTTATTTTATTTGCTACCGTTTGTTGCTACGTTGTGTTTATTGTGCTCATTTTTTGTTACTGTGTTCTTTTTTGTTTTAAGCATAAGTATGCGCTGCTACTCATTTTTGTTTATTAAATTGGTGTATATTAACATCTTTGAAAATTGAATTTGTTTTGCTATTTGTATAAGTCTAACTTAGTTGTCATCAATTTTTGCAATATAATTGTGTTTGGAGTCTCGTTCTTATGAAAAAAAAATGACATCATATGAGAATATTCGCGCAAAACAATGGAAAAGTAATAATCTCTTAAAATCCTCACTAATTAGTAATAATCTCTTAATCTCACTTTATACTTTTATTTCTCATTCTCTTCATCACATCATAAATCATATTTGTTCAAAATTATCTTTTCCTTTTTTAAAAAATGATTAACCGTGTAACATGTTTCTTATTCTTGTTCATTGTCGATTTCTCATTTATTGTCATGGATAATAAATTATTGTAGCATTTTACAAAGGGTCACTTAAGGCTTACACTACCTAGAGATCTTGAAGCAGCCAATAAGAAGCGCATGCGGAGACATGGTTTACCACTAAGAGTCCAAATGACAGCTTCACCACCTACCCAGGTGACACCACCACCACTAGCAGTGCAAACGATAGAATCACCGCCTTCTCATATGATAACACCATCAGTTGTAGTGCAAGCAATACAACCACTACCTTCTTAGGTGACACCACCACCAGCAGTACAAGTGACATAACAATCAGTTTCCCATATGATAACCTAATGTCTAGTTATATTTATATAATTTAATTATTTTATGTGGTTGCGTTATTACATATTTCATTTACTTATTTTTTAGATGAGACGAGACATATTTCAAAGACATACTTAAGGGTATCAGACGTGCTTGAAGCTCCTCCTAATGTTAGCCGGATAATAATTAGATGGAATTCAGATGGTCAACTGGTAGGATCAGCTGTTGGTTTGTAAGCATGTTTTTTGGGGGAAATTGCAAGGAAGTTTAAGAAGTTTCCTATAATGTACGACAATTGAAAACTAGCTCCATTGAAAAGAAAAAATGAAGTTTTTAGGGATAAAATAAATGTATCATTGATAAACAAATAAATATTTTTTTATTGTTTCGATTGTTAACTAACTTTTTATTTTATGATTATATTAGTCAAAATTTGTTGTTGATGATGGAGACAACAAAAAATATATACTTACTATTACTAACATTGGAAAGAAATGGCGAGATGTACAATGTAGATTGTTTAAGAGATTTTATAAGTGGGGTCTTTCTTTGAAGGAAAACCTACAAAATTATCTACGTTCTTTTAACCAAGAACATTGGACTATTTTTGTCCAATATAGGCTGAAGGCAGACATAATGGTTGTCATTTGTTTTGTACTATTCTATTTTCTAATATCATTTGTTATCAATACAAAAGATGATTGATAATAATGCTGTCAATCGAGAAAAGCTAATGATCCATCATACATTAGGCTCTAAGACGCCTTCAAGAAAGATGAATGAGTTGGTATGAATCATTCAATCTACTATTGATTGTATACTTAGTTGCACAAGTACTTATTATATGTGTTTGCGTTGTAAAGATGAAATGTATTCAATTTGCCATAAAAATTATGATGAGTCATTTGTCTATGAAGAGGCTAAGAAAAAAAATGTAAATGTAAAAAATAAAAATGTTATGCGATTGTAAGTGTTGCTTGTTGACCACTTTATAATAATCAAAGATGTAATTAGTTTAGTGTAACACCCCGAGTTTAAAACACAGCGCGAGTGTATTTTTTATTTATTTTTTTAAAATAAATAATTAAAATGATTTTCCAATTTATTACTTCAAAAGAATTGAAATAAAATTTCCTTTAATTTGTTTCATAAAAATAGTACGTCGTAACTCCATCGATGAACATAATTAAATAACTTCATCATAATATCACTAAGTACTTAACTTTGGGAATTAATAAATATTAATACATTTCAAAAGAAAACAGTGTCATCTCCTCTCAAAAGGAAATATCAGAGTGCGGAATGGGTTAGCGGAAAAGTGGTACAATAATTTCCAAATTAAAACAAATTACATTTTCCAACTCAAAATCTTATACATCAAATCTAATCGATCATGCACTAAAGCTACAGTAGCACGGTTTACACCGCATCCTCTGCCAGTCTCGTCTTCACCCAGTTGTCCGCCCCTCTGCGTTGTCTACAAATACGTTGTGCGTGAAGATCAAGGAAAACTAACGACGTCTCCGTCGTTAGTGTAATCGTCGGTAGGAAGGGTTCGAGTATCATCTGAGGGCAAAGCCCAATTTCCACAATAATAGTAAAGGGTCACCGACCGAAATTAACAAATACCACATAGCAATTATGTTAACAATAACAAATATATTCATGACATATCATATAACAATGATGAGAAATAAGGATGCTCAATTTTGAAAATACATGACATTTGTACCTTTGCAAAATAGCAACCATTTAATACGCAAAATCAAGTTGTAAGTACGAATAACAATTCAGCAATTACACCTATTCATCAGAAATTCAAGATTTCATAAGTTACTTACACACATCGATTTCAAATCATCAACACATATCCAAATCATAATTCACTGGTCAGCCACCCCGATGCAATATGTATATGCTCATGTACTCAATTTCTTAGAATTACCAAGGTGCAGTCGCTCACAAACCAGCACAATTTATATATGTTTGACTTTAATGGCCAACATGACCATGGTGTAATCGCTCACAGATCAGCACCAGTGCAGTCGCTCAACAGACCAACACGTTTTACATATACCAAGGTACAGTCGCTCACAGACCAGTACTAGTGTAGTCGCTCAACAGACCAGCACGTTTCACGTATGTTAGCCTCTCACAGGCCAGAACATACAGAAGTTAAATCCTCGCACGGATAGAATGGACCGTCTAATACACGCGGAACCACTCTGTAGCCCGAGTAGAATAGACCGTCTAATACACGCGAAACTACTCTGACCCCGGATAGAACATACCGTCTAATACACGCGGAACTATTCTATAACCCATGGTTACTACTTAACTTCGCGGCCCATCACGGTCATTGCATCAACTCTGTGGCCCATCGCGGTCACCACCTAACTATACAATGCATGAACATGCAATGTTTTCTCTTCACTGAAAACAGTATGTAAACATCAGAAAAATTCAGCCATTCCATCAGTTCCCCAAAACCATCTCAACCCAAATAATTTCATTATCATCACATCAACAAAAATATTCAAGCACCACATCATTACCACTTCACACTATCTCAAAACCCCATTTTAATTCATCACAAGTCTCCCCAATATTTCCCCAACTCTTAAAGTTTATAAACACATGTTTAAAACTGAGATTTCTGGAAAAAAAAACGAATTTGTATTCGAATACAGAAGCTAACACAGTGTAAAATCAACATTTTTCATAACATCAGTAAAGATCTCAAAAACTTCATCACCACCACTTCAAACTATCACAAAAACTCTATTTTAATTCATCACAAACCTTCCCAATGTTCCCCAATACTTAAGGTTTATAAAACAATGTTTAAAACTTTGGATTTCTGAAAAACACGAATCTGTATTCGAATACAGAAGCTAAAATAGTGCAAATTCCACACTCTGTATTCAAATACAGCATCCTTGTATTCGAATACAAAAGACAAAACAGTGTAAACTCAGCATTTTTCCAACATCATTAAAGGTTTCCAGAACCTCATCATCTCCTCTTCAAAACTATTTCAGAAACTCCATTTTAATTCATTACAAACCTTCCCAATGTTTTCCCAACTCTTTAAGTTCATAAACCATTGTTTTAAACTGAAATTTTTGAAAAAAAAACAAGCTGTATTCGAATATAGCTCCCTTGTATTCGAATACAGAGGCAAAAACAGTGAAAAATCAGCATTCTGTATTCGAATACGAGGCTGTCGTAGTCGAATACAGATGTGAATACAGTGACAAAAATTGCAGTCCTGTATTCGAATACGACAGGGTCGTAGCCGAATACAGAGGCTAAGTCAAAAGCAAAAATCCCTTATCTGTATTCGAATACAGAGGCTCGTATTCGAATACAAGTTCAAAAATTTGAATAAAACTGAAGTTTTGCAGGTTGTATTCGAATACACTCATGCCGTATTCGAATACACCTTCGAATTCAGTGAAATTTTCCTGAAACTTCAACACATTTTCAAATTCTTTTCTTTGAAAAACTAACACAACACCAGAACAAAATCACCCTTCTTTTGAAACCACAAAACTCAAAACATTTTTCATCATCAACAGATTTTCCAGAACACCTTCACCCATTTAAATCCTTCTCCTTTAAAAATCACCATCAACATGATCAACAAATGATTTTTAACAACACAACCGAAAATAAAATCATCAACACCAGAATCACCTCACTGTTTTTCTTTAACCACAAAACTCAACATTTTTCATCAACCACAGATTTTCCAGAAAACACTTCCACCATTTTAAATCATTTTCTTTTGAAAACCATCATCAACACCAGATTGTTTTCAACATAACAGAAACATAATCACCAACACCAGAACAACATCATAGGTTTGCTTAAACCATCAAAACAGAATGTCAATCACCAAAACAGTACAACACAAACCACTCATGCATTTGGATCATCCTCAAAACGACATGCAAGAAATTTTCAGTATTCTTTCACAATCAAAACAACACGCAAAGCATTTTCCAGCTTTCCCACACAAACAGAACAACATTAATGCATTAAGCCAAACATCAACATCACAGAATCATCAAACATCAACAGGATGCATTTTTCGCATTTTATAACAACATGCACAATAGTTTCGTTTTTCAAACCAGAAACTAAAATATGATCACACATCAAACATGCATTTACAGCCCTAAAATGCAAACTAGAAAGTGTAAGGTGCCCCTTACCTCTATTACGTTTTTGCTCTCGTTCACGTTTTCGCGACAAAAGTCGGCGAAGTTTCCGTTTTCCGCTACCAAATTGGGTTCTCTGGCTCCGTAATGAGGAGAGGAACAACTTTTGTTCTTGGTACTTGGTGGTTTGGTGCTTGGATTTCCAAGTAATCTCACTTTTGAGCAACTTTTTTTTTTTAAACGGGAAACAGAAATCAGAATGGGATGAAGAAGGGGAACGTTACTGTTGCATGCAGTATGGAGGAGGAAGTGTTTTCTGTCTTTGCTCTTCCTTCTCACTCCTATATATAGGCATATGTGGGTGCCACATCATCAAAAATAATACTATAATATTGTTGGACCCTCCAGCACTTAACCGGTTTAGTCGCAATTAGCTGATAACCTCTTAACCGGTTTAGTCACACAAAACATACATATATTAAATATTTTATAAATATCCCCAAAATACACTTAATATTAAATCCATATTTTAATTCTTAAATTTAAGGGTCTTACATTTAGCTTCAACTTTGTTATTAAATTCATTGGTGGTATTGGTGTACATTACGGCCGAATGTAGTTAGTTTGGTGTCTGTACCAATCCAGTTCCTCTATTATAAGTTATGTGCATTATAGTTTTTTCCTGGGTTGGTCATTACCTTATGTTTCTATCGAGTGCTATCAATAAATTGTGTTGTTTTTCATAAAGAAACGTTATCTAGAATAAATCTATTTATTTTCTTAGATGATAAAAAATAGTTTTTTCTTTTGCTATACACACTTGAATGTACTACATGGTGTTTTATATTGAAATGGTTGGAGTATTTCAATGTTAAAAAGATGAATTTAGTTTGCTTTATATTCGTGTGAATGAACAATTGCAAGTTGAAATTGAGAAGACTCATTCTCCAAATGAAGCGTTTGTGAATGTATTTCGAAAAAAACATCATGGATATGTTTGTTGTATGGGACTTGGATAACGCCGTCTCAAATCACTAGATCTACTTCTCACTTTACACGATTAGCGTCTTCCGTCGAGGCTAATGAGAAGATGGAGAAAATGCAAATTAAAATCGACAGGCTTAAGAAAATTGATTCAAAATTTAATATCTTGAAGGAGAAAATTGCTTTCTTATTGCAAATGCAAAATTCTAAAGAAAAACAAGTAAATTTTTTTTTTTAACGAACCTGTTTAAAATCTTGTTGATTTATTTCTCTATAGTTAAAAATATCAACTATGTAATGAGTTAACAGTGATGTACACTTAATATATAAGTGTGAATTGTCCTATCTCATGTGCGAATTATCCAAAATTAACTGTAATGGTTGGATCAAATTTAGAAAACCTACATTGCTTCAACACATGTCAACAATCAAATTATTCTAAAGACAAAAACTTTTGTAGTTTTAATTTTGGTGGTTATTGTGCATTCCTTTGCATCATAACATAACATGATTGAATCACTGTTTTTGGTTAATATGCAGCAAATTCCTTGATAATAATGATTGGTTCTAGCTGTATGAGAAATTTAACTAATTGGTTTTTGGCAATATTTATCAAGATTAATCGAGGTTAATATATACTTTTTTATTCCAGGATATGGACTTAGAAACGTCAATAGATGATAGACATTTCTCTAAGTCTAGTTACCAACATGAAGATCATGCAGCAACATCATTATGGATTATTTAGATATTTTTATGAACTTACAAGTTTGATGGAGTTGTTTTATATGTTTAGTCACTCCACTAATGTTTTTGATTTTGAATATTTAAATAACTTTATTTATTGCTTTAATCAATTCGATGTATCAATCAATGTTATTACTTTTGAAAAGATTATATGAATATAATTTAATCACTATAGTTATGTTTCTACATTCAATTATATGTTGATATTTATGAATATTTTTATTTTAATTTAATTAATAAAAAGTAGAAAAAAATACAACATAAGCTTGTGACGGTTCAAACTGTCTCAAAATGTATATAGGGGAGATATATAGTGGCGGTTGTCGTAACTCAATAGAGACAAATAAAATATAATGCATTTAACGACGGTTCTATTGTCGCAAAATGTATATAATGGCGGTTGATAACCGTCACAAATATTTTTGGCAGTTGGAACGACAGTTTTTTTAACTGTCACAAAGTGGCCTTGTAACACACACATCTGCGACAGTTGAAGAATCGTCTTAGATGCCCGTTTAAGGCGGTTGTAATTGTCGCAGATGTATTTTTAACTGATGCAAATAAACTTTTTTCTTGTAGTGGAGGAACGGCATAACAAGGATTAAATATTTAATTTAGTATTTGAATATATATGATTGTATCAATTTAATTGTTTCCTTGTAATAATATTTTAAAATGATTCATGAAATTACAATAAAAGATATCAATACAATTCTATCAAAGTTGGCCCAACACATACCAAAGGTTAAGACAAATTTTAATACTAAGTTTTTTAAAGTTTATAATAATACTTATGTAAAATTACAAAAAAAATCATCAAAAATTATTTTTCATACAACTTAGAATACAAAATCATTTATTAAACTAATATAATCAGCTTTTTATAATATTTATTTTTTAATTGATAATAAAATTAATTAATTTAATATAGTTGAAACTTATTAACTTTTTATAAAGATTTTATTTTAGTATTAAAAAATATAAGACATTTTTAATAAGTAAAAAGTTTATTTTAGTTTTAATTTGGAGGCCTTTTAATTAAGTACCAAATTTATATTCTTAAGGTCTAGAGTAATTTCCTTGATAATTTTACCTTCGGGCCAAACATTTTATAGGCACAATTTGATACATAATACAATAGCACATATGTCAGTTTTATTCTGGTTCATTACATAAAAAAGACCATGAAATAAAACACTTTCAAGGCTCAAATGAAGGGAGAAAAAGAACAGTTATGTAAAATGATTTTCATTAATTATGTAATTTTTATATGATACTATAATCATACAACTCAATCAAATAAAATTTATGTATAAATTTAAAAAGTGTCACATAACAATTGCAGCTAAATATGTAGTTAGAACATTTGGAAGGAAGCAACAACAAATTTCCTAAAAAGAAAAAGAATGCAACAACAAACTCTGGAATCATATTACATATGTGAAATTTGTATGTCCCTTTATTAGCAGCAACATCTAGTGCAATTATATGTGTCTTCTCTGACATGCACAATAAAGTTGGGATCAGTATTTATATCAGTATTTATTACTATCATGGGTTTGGGAGTTACAATTGGGTCCACAAAATTTTGAGCTTCATTTGAAATTTTTTGTTGATCACTTCTTCGACAATAATTTTGATGCCATAGTTTGGTGATAATGTTAGAGATTGTAGGTTTTTTTTTAATCTTATTTTAGAAACTAAAATGTTGAATTTATACTTACTTACACGTCTTGTGTAAGTGGTCACATTATGCAGTTGATTTTCAAATTATTATTGATATCTCAACATGTATTCAATACATTAATTGTGAATTTGTTGTTGATAGGGATACCGACAATATAATCATAACATAACCTAGCAGCTCAACCCCTCCTCTTTTTTGGCTTAAAATTACCAATCCATTTCATTTTTCTCTCTTTATATGTCTCTTTATATTTATATTTAAATAAGTGGTTTCTACATATTTTTATAATTTTTCCCTTCATTTTGCTTTGTGATTTCGTCATCTAAGTGTGATGTTATTTTGCATGTTTAGTGTGGTGTTTGATTTCTCGTCTTGTTGCCATATTTTAGTTTGCTTCAAGTTTGTATTTCATGTATTTGTTAAAATACCCGAGAAAGACTCGTTTAGCCGGTACCACATTTTGAGTAAGGAACTAATAGAGGCTATCACCAATTTCAACTGTCTCTCAGTCATACATATGATTTGCCATCATATGATTGAATCGATCATGTCATAGACAATCTATAATCAATATGAACGAACACCAACAAATATTTTTTCCAAAGATGGAAGACATTATAGAATGTGGATTTTGCATTATTCTTGGCTACTGATTATATGTGGAAGAAATTAGGTTAATTGTTAGGATTAAAGTTTTGGTTTGATAATTTTTCACTAACTTCTTAATTATTTGTGTATCATTATAGTATTTTTATCTTTCTTGTTGATATCAAAATATAGATGGAGAATGTCTCAATCTATGATCAATTTGATTGTACTATTTTCATTTTAGCATTTTAATGAAATTTATTTTTCTATAAAAAATATACATTATCATGCATGAAATGCTATAGTCCATATAAGTTTTTTGTTTAATTTAATCTTTATAAATATTTTTTTATCTTTGTTATTTTGTTTTAGTCCCTATAAAATTAGTTTTTATTGAGATGAGTTCTTGTAATA
>JBBPBO010000005.1:81344378-81411949 GCA_037974295.1 Cicer cuneatum
ATTTTACAGAAATTAAAAAAAAAAAAAGAATAAAAACTAAAAACAAAATAAAAATATTTACAAGAACAAAAATCAAATAAAAATATAGAAACTACATAAGCAAACATATATTTACAGAAATCAACCATATATTTAAGTTTTAAAAAAAATCACAAAATATGCGAAATTTTAATTTTTACATAATTCAAGTATCATGTAAAGGATTCCAGAGAATAAAACGAATTAATAATAAGATTTTTTTTAATTTTAAACAATAAGATATTTAAATCTCTTACAACTGCATTAATATGGTGATGTCGACGTTAATAATTGAGCGATACTACTACTATTATTATTATAAACAAATAACTACATGATTATAAAGGAAATTTGATAAATACAATTAATTATTTAAATTTGATATAAAATATAATTTAAATTATTAAATTATTTATTTAAATGTCAAATATTCAATTACTGACGTTGAATATTTTTATTAAAATAAAAATATATTAAAAATATTAATATTAAATTAGTCAAATTACTAAATTACCCCAATAATAGTTATTGTATCCGACTCATTAAAAAGTCAGGGACATATTGGAAGAAAGTACATGAATTGAGACCCAGTGATGGACCATGACCAAATTAATCAAGCACAACCATGTTCAGCCATAGTCAATTTCTATACGTATTTAGATAATTAATTATTGGGTAGTCCATTTGAATTAATTGAACCTAGAAAAATAAGCAATGTGAACATAATTTCTCACGGTATGTCCACGTCCAATTAATTACAGCCCCCAAATATGGACAATTAATCCATGGAATTCAAATGTTGTGGTCACATTTATCAACACATGCTTGAGAAAAAACAACTAAAAGAAATTGGATTGGTTCAAGTTCAACCACAAGGTGTTTCTTAATTTGTCTTTTTATAGAAAAGGAGACGAATCAAAGTGTTCAATTGCTACTACACTACTTGACTATTAAACCTGACAAAAAAAGGTGGGTGACTTTGACTTTCTTTTTTTTTGGTTTGGTTTTAATCACAAATAGGGTTTTGGTTGATTTAGGTTTAAAAAAAAGAGGGAAACACATCGAGTGTGTTTGTTTTTTGTTTTTCAACTCAAGGAGAAGCAAAAGGTGTTAAAACAATGGGTAAGTTGAGAAACTATTGCACATTATTTGACTTCAAGCCAACTTTGGAGATTCCTTTTTGTGACTTTTAGTCTTTGTTTTTTTTAGTGATTGATTGGTAAAAATTTGTTGATAGTTTATAGTTTATAGTTGATAAGTTAATTAAAATATTTAATATAATTAACGATTTTATTAATTTAAAAATATAAAATGGTATAAAAATATATTTTTAATTAATAATAAATTTTATATCAATTCATGATTAAAATATTTTAAAGTTCATCATTTGAATTTAAAAGTTTTATAATTTAAATTTTTTAATCTGATATATTTTATTTATTTATTTTAAATTATTTACTTTCAAATAATATTTATTTGGATTTAAAATTAATTTAAATTTTAAATGATTTATTTAGCTAGTTTATTTATTTAAATTATAATAAATTATTTATTTTAAATTTTTTTACTAATATAACTATATTTATTTTAAATTATAATAAATGAATCATAAAAGGTAAAAAAGATTTTAGTTAAAATAATAAAGATAACATTAGTAGAAAAAATAATAAGCTATAAGTCTAAAAGCTACATGAAGTAGCTTATCAAAAAACACTTAAAACTATAAGATATAAATTGATTTTACATCTTTAAACTTATTGAACCATTAATTTTACCAAACATTTTAATTAGCTTAACAACTATCAATTAATTTTATCAATCAAATCCTAACTGTATTTTTAATTTTTATATTAGAGATAATAAAATTAGTTAGAGATAATTAAAAGTAATTTATTTATTAATTCTCTATTAACTCTAAAGCAATGTTGTGGTGACATAATATATTATCTTTATTGGATAAATATAGTTGGTTATGAAAAAACTTTTTATCTATAAAAATATATATTTATAATTGCAATCTTAAATATAAACAAATATAAATTAATTTTCCTTTATTTATTATTGTGTGTCTTAAAATATTCGGAAATTGATATAAATTTTATATTTTAACCATACTTTTTTGTATCGTTATAGAACAAATTTTTATGAAGGATATTTTAAAAAATGCCCTTATATTTTTTATCAGATGAAAAAAATTAATTACATTCAACTAAAGTTCTTACCAAATACCCAGGTAATTAATTATTTTTATTTAGGATTAAAAAGAGCTAACAGTGACTGGTGTACATCGGTTGGGTTGAGTTGTTTTTTTTTTTAAATTTGATTTCTGAATCGATCAATTTTATTTGGGTTGTGTTGGATTGACCTCTTAACCTATGATTTTTTTCCATCAAACCCGATTCAAACCAACTCGATTATGAGCGGGTTGGGTTGAATGGGTTCACAGGTAATAAAAAAAATTTTAAAAAATATAATTACATTTAAATACTTGAACATCTAAAACTAATAAAATTATATCGCAACATATCATTTAATTCTTAAAATACATATACAAACATAACAAAACACTTAAATTAATTAAATTAGCAACAGATTCTCAATCATAGTCTAACAACTAAATTTTAACTATACATCAATAGTAAAATAAATAATATATATATATATATATATATATATATATATATATATATATATATATATCACGTCAATGGATTGGGTTCGCGGGTTCATGAGTTCAAAAAGTTAAATCCGATACTCAAACCGAACATAATTGAGTTTCAATTAGTTGGTTCAGGTTAGTCTCGAACTTGAATGAGTTGGGTTAAAATGCGAATTGGATTAGATTGAATGATCAGGTTCACGGGTTTATCCATACTCATGTATACCCCTAGTGAACAATACTCCATCTCATATTAAGTGTTTCACGCGAATTGTTCACAATTCTTAAGAAAACAATTAATTGTGTTAATTTTAATGTTAAAGTAAGTTTGATTTACTAAGATATCCTTATCAATAATAGTTAAAAAATACTTAAAAGAGTTGAGTTGAGTTACAATAAATAAAGATATATTATTGAAAAATGATATTTAATACTTATTGGTAATATAACGTCATAAAAATAAGATGAAACAAATAAAGATTACAAACAAAACACACTTAATACGTTAAAGAGTATTTATCTAGTAAAACATGGTCTACACTACATTTACATTCAAGTCACCTGCCACCTATACTTGTACTAGTAAATATATGAAAATGGATACTTTTCATCAGGAATCCTCTCAATTTTTCTGAAGTGAAATATCAACCATCCATTTGTGACAGAAAAAAAGGAGTTAAAATTTAAAGAAAAGTGGAAGTATGTTATAGCGGTGGAGATTAAAAATGGAGAAAAATTAAGTGAAAAAGTACAGTCGAGAGGATCCCAAATTCGTGTGTATATATATCAACTTTAATATAATATTATTTTTGCTTATATTTCTATATAGAGGGGTATAATTATTGTGTAGTCTAAGTTGAAGAATGATCTATATCCAAGAAAATCATTGAAAATCAAATTTCATGGACCTTATTTTGAGCACGCATGCTTATGAATTATTCTCCCTAGCTAGATATAAACAAACATTGTTTGGCTCCACAAGTAGCATTGGTCGGTGTTTCACATGGAAATTGTATGTTACATTTGAAATGATAGAATGAGATGGAATTGAGGAGACTGAAATAGAATGATGCGGGTACTCTTTTTGGATATTAAAAAAATAAATTATTTTCACGGATATTAAGAAATATAATTAATTGTAATTAATTTTTGAATGTTTGTATAAAATATAAATTAAATTTATTAAATTATTTTTTTAATATTAAATATTTTAAATTAAATGAACGATATATTGAAATAACAATATTAAATAAGTTAGAAATAGTTCATTTTTATTTATAATAATGACTAAAATATAAGATTTATTTATTTATAATAATGATTAGAGAGAGTATTTTATTGTTTGGATATTTAAAAAGAATGATGGAATGGAATTGAATATAACTAACACTTGGTTTTGGAAAAAACCGTCGTCATAGTATGTTATTGTTTGGATATAGAGAAATAAATATATACTGCTTCATTGATAATACAAATAGATATATATGAGACAAATAAATATATAAATGAAACACTTAATATGACAAAGTGATAATATTTATTTGGTAAAATATGGTCCATGATATTTACATTCAACTTACCTAAACTTAGTACTAGTGGTGGCAGTCTTGAGCATGCGTAGAGTGCGATTGATTGTATAGGGATCTTAAATTTTTAGAGACACCAAAATATATTTTTTATAGTATACCAAATTATGAAGTAAAAGAAATGTAGCATAAAAAAATGTCAAAATTAAGTGGTTCAATATTTTTCTTCTTAAACTCTACATTCAAAATCCAAAAATTTATAAATTGTTAGGCCATTATGATTGAATATGTATAAAAAAATCGATACTTTTTCTATTCTTATACTACAATTTTTTCTATTCTTATACTACAATTAGAACCTTAGAAAAAAATACTTTCTCAATTTTCATATTTTTGTTACTCTTTCGTCCCTCAAATTTCTGAAAAAGAACAAAAATATTATATTATTTTCTATAAGAATTTCTTTTACCAACAATTATTAGTCACTACTCTTATCTCAAATTTTTCTCTCTTGTTGAGATTATTGTTGAATGTGATATTGTCATATATAAACATGTTTAAATATAATGAAATTCATTATCATTATCATTATCTTAGTCATAAAAACTAAAATAAATTGATTAATATATGAAGGAAAAAAAACATAATGAACACCATTAATATCACATCAAACATAATTAAATTAATTCATTATATGACTTTTAAAAAAAATAAATAATATGTATAAAAAAAAGATAAGGCACCAAATTCAAACATCGGATAAGACACCCAAATTCTTAGGTACAACTCTAAGTACAAGAGTGTGTGTGTATGCATAAAAATTTGTGTGATTAATGACTAATATATTATGTCAATAATCAACGGTTGTATTAATAAAATTCATTGTTTATAACAAATTATTAAGCAGAGTAACTCATCTTAGAGTTATTCATGAAGTCAACAGATCTCCACCCTCAAGGTCAACTATTGAACTATGCATCCAACCCAACAGCACACAGCACCCAATTGGTGAGGGCCCAATTTTTTATTTATATTTATAATATAATAAAATGTGAGTTAATTTATTTTTTGTTAAATATATTTTAAGTCCCTATAAAATTATGACATTTCAACTTTAGTCCCTAAAATAAATTTTATTCATTTTTAGTCCATATTTTGATTTTACAGAGACAAAATATCAATTTCTTACAAAATACTTTTCAAAATAGGGACTAAAAATAAACAATTTTTTTTAATGACTAAAAAGTTGATAATTTTTTTATAGTGGCTAAAAATAAAATTTTAAAATTTTGTAGGGACTAAAATTTATTTTACTTTTTTTTTTATTAAAATTGCACTTCCTTTTTATTAGGGCCAAATTTTTAAGATTAAAACAAAGTCTCCGTTGTGTAGCCTAGGTTGACGAATGACCAAGATAAAAAAAATCATTGAAAAGATCCCCGTTACATCAATACTTTCCAAAATAAATATCTAAACTATATCTCACGACACTTTAAAACAAAAATATAAGAGAAAAATAAAAAATTATATACAAACTTAAAGTGTTTATGATTGATACACATCTTGTAGCGAAGAACAATAGCCTATATATATATAGCATTGGTCTCCCTCTTCCTTTATAATTAATTCTAAACAATGTGAGATTTTTTTAATATTTTTCAATTTCAAGCAAAACCAACATTAATTCTCCACCTTGATTGAAGTTGATGCATCTTCAACTTCAATTGTCTACGCTGACAATCATAGTTCAGAAAAACTATAATGCTTCACCATAATGAGTATATAATACACTTAAAACTAAACCACACCAATAATTTCCACTTGAAAGTAAACCCTTTCAAGAATTTCCACTTGAAGAAAAACCTCTCTAAAAATATCATTAATTTTAAATTAATGGCTAAAAATTAATATTAAAATTAAAATTAAAAGATCAAAAAGAAAGTTGGAGCGAATCATTCTAGATGTTAGATTCATCTCTATTCATATAGGAGAAAACTCCTAGAGTATCGTTAAAAAAGAGCTGATCCACACTCCTAAAAATCCTTAAATTAGTGAGTGGAATTAAGAGAGGAAAAACTTAAAAAATGTCAATAAATTATAGAGGAATTTCTTTTTTTTTTTTTATGTCACTACTTGTCGAGGTTTGATAAGATATGATGATCTTTCAATCAACTAATGTCAGCTTTTTGTATGATCTACCTTGATATATCAAGAGTTTCTCTCGAAATGGTATACCCTAAACAATTACCAACATAGATAAACTCTAACACAAATAAAAATAAAAGTAAAAAAACTAAATTAAAAGAATTAAAAGTGAGATTTTTCTTATACTTTTAAAAAAAGAGTATATTCTTAGCTTAGTCACTCAAATATTACTCTCTCTCTCCTACATAATCCCTTATGAAAATAATAAGTAAATCTCACTATATTTCGTGAATTACTAAAATATATAAAAATTTGTCTCGTTCTCAACCTCATACTAAAAGAGACTAACAAATAAATTTTCAAATACTTTAAAGATTAATTGTTTTTATATACTTTCAATGCTCACATAGTTGCAAGAATGATAGAAAAAAACCCTTAAAAAAACATCGGTACAAAAATGATTAAAACGAATGTTTATTATAAAAGAATAAGGGCGAAAATATCAAACTAAATGGTGAGAGTAACCGACAAATTTAATTTTGCTAATTTCATTTTATGTAATTATATTCATTCAGCTCCCATTTTTATAATATACCAACAAAAACACGCTTCTCGTAGTATATTTTACTCATTTATTAAACATTGATATGAAATTAACATCAAACTCTCTTATTGAAAAATTCTTCTAATTTAATTATATATATATATATATATATATATATATATATATATATATATATATATATATGAAAGTTTTACCTTGTATTCCCACAATTATACTTGTATTCCCACAAAATTTTTAAAATGTCAAAATTACCTTTCATTTTTTATTTATTATTTTATCAAATTAATTTTTTTTTACCTTCTACCGGAAAACTTGAAAAAAGTTTTTCGAAAAAGACGCGAACATTTCACACTACCGGAAAACTTTTTGGCAAGTTTTCCGGTAACTACCAGTACGCCTTTTTTGGAAAACTTCCTCCCAAGTTTTCTGCTAACTACCGGAAAACTTCATGGCAAGTTTTCCGTAATGTTAAATGGTATGCCTTTTCCAGAAAACTTTCTCAAGTTTTCCGCTAACTACCGGAAAACTTGCCAAAAAGTTTTCCGATAGTGTTATATGTTGGCGTTTTTTCAAGTTTTCTGGCAGACGGTAAAAAAAAAATTTAATTTGATAAAATAGTAAAAAAAAAGTATGAAGGATAATTTTAGCATTTTGAAAATTTTGTGGGGTATAGGTATAATTGTAGGGGTATGGGATAAAACTTTCTATATATATATATATATATATAACCCAACTTTTTCAAATTACAATGTAAAAAGCCCAATAAATATTTAATGCCAATAATTGAAGAGCCCAAAAAAGTTAAAAACCTATAATTGAAAAGCCCATTTATTACAAACTGAAAAAAAAAATAGCAATCTGATCCAAAATACTTGTTCCACTTTCACTTCTCTCTCTCTCTTGATCATTCTTCATTCTCGATCTCCGATCAGCAACTTCAGGTTAGTCGTCACTTACATCCTCTCCCAATCCTCAATTTCAATTTCATCAATTTCATACTGATTATTCTTTTTATTTTAATTTCAATTTCAATCGTTCTATGCATCGAGTAAATAAATAAAATTCTATTCATTTAATTGATATAGTCGATACTCATTTTTTTTAAATCAAATGGGTTTTTCATTTTCATCTTCAAAATTGAATCTTGTTCACTGATCTTCGTTTTTTCGTTGGTATATTCAATTTAGGTTTTTTTTTAGTAGAAGAGAGAAAAAAAAAGAAGAAAAAGAAGAAGAAAAATGTCGGGGCAATCACAGCGTTTGAATGTGGTCCCCACTGTGACAATGCTTGGTGTTGTAAAAGCGCGTTTGGTTGGAGCAACAAGAGGCCACGCGCTTCTTAAGAAAAAAAGTGATGCTTTAACCGTTCAATTTCGTCAGATCCTGAAGAAGATTGTTTCAACAAAGGAATCAATGGGTGACATAATGAAAACATCTTCATTTGCATTAACTGAGGCTAAGTACGTAGCCGGCGACAACATCAAGCATGTCGTCCTTGAGAATGTTAAAGAAGCTTCGCTCCGTGTACGTTCTCGTACTGAGAACGTAGCTGGGGTGAAGCTTCCGAAATTTGATTACACTAATGATGGTGAGGCCACGAAAAACGACCTCACTGGATTGGCTAGAGGTGGTCAGCAGGTGCAGCAGTGTCGTGGCGCTTATATTAAGGCGATTGAGGTTCTTGTTGAGCTTGCTTCGCTTCAAACCTCTTTCCTTACGCTTGATGATGCTATTAAGACTACTAACCGTAGGGTTAATGCTCTTGAGAATGTTGTTAAGCCAAGGTTGGAAAATACTATTAGTTACATTAAGGGTGAGTTGGATGAGCTTGAGAGAGAGGATTTCTTTAGGTTGAAGAAGATTCAGGGTTATAAGAGGAGGGAAATTGAAAGGAAGATGATTCTTGCTAGGGAACAACAGCTTGTTGAAAAGTTACAATTGCAGAAAGGGGTTTCTTTCGATGCCTCTCACAACTTGTTGTCTGGTACAGCCGATAAAGACGAGGATATCATTTTCTAAGCATTTATAGAGATATATATAGAGAGATAGATGGGTTCTTTCTCCTTCTTCGAGAGGGTGTCTGGCTATGTCTCGATGTTGATGCTGGTTCGTTCTGCACAATTTGTTTAGGTGAGACATTTTGTTCTGTATCATGAATAAAGATGCTTGATATGTGTTTATTTATTTCTTTGTTATTTTAAGGACATAAATTTTTATCGTGTTCAGAGGCATTGTGACAATCATCATTTCAAACTATGGTTATTATCTGATACTGTGAAAGATTTAAGTTGTTGTGATTAGCATTAATTCTCCTTTTGAAATGTATTACATCAGAGTTCAGACATGTTGAATAAGAAATTTCATTTTAGGACTTTAGACCTATGATTCTGGCTGCCTTGATTCTAAAGTTACCTTTTCTTTTGTATCGAAATTGTATTCTTAAGCTTGTAATTTGCCTTTTGCTCATATATATACATCAGTGACTGCTGAATTTTTGTTTATTAGTTTGAGTCTGAGATTAAGAATAGGCTTTAAGGGTTTGCACTTCAGCGTATGAAAGCTGAGGTTGTGTTCACAGCTCTTGATGCCGTCTTACTAGTTACATTTCATTTGTTGCTTTTTCTATACTGGTTATAGTGTACATTTCATTTGATCTGTTTTAAATGGTGGGGTGGTTAGAAGCAGACTTACTGGATTGATGCGTGCTTTCATGTTGAAAAGTGTGATTAGATTAATGATAGTGAGGTATAGTTTTTAGAATTTTAGGCATACTTGTATAGTAGAGTACCGAAGACTTCCTTTTCGTTGTTGTCCTAAAACATAGTCACAGAATAGGATGTAAACATTTAGGGTGCATTTGATGCAAGCATGATCAAAATAGCAAAGTATAAATAGCTGTTTTAGAGATGCTTATGTTGTTTGGTAGTTGATTAATAACACAATAGTTTTGAGGAATAAAAGGGAGAAAAAGTGTGGTGGAAAGTTTTGGGGGGTTAATTAAGAAGGATTTATCAAATTGAAAGTGGGACTTAGAAAATGAATGCTTTCCTCTCCTTCTCTCATGTCTCTCCATCACAGAAAATAAGGGTGGAAGGAGAGAGATGATGATTATTATAAAATTAAGAGAGAGAGAGAGAGAGAGAGAAGGGTTATGATCATTTACAGCTGTTGTATGGTGCAGTTGTCAGAAATACTGTTAGATTTAGAGAGATAATTTTTTTTTTTTATATCTAACATTCTCTACTGTTGCTGCAACCATACAACAGTTGTAGGGGATCCAATTTTGAAAAATTAAGAAAGATAGAGATGAAGAGAGATTGTGATGGAGAAGATTCAAATCTAGTACGAGTTTCAACCAATGTCAAAGGATGTGTTGTTAACATTTCCTCCAGCAAGAGGAAATTTACAAGTTTGAAATTTGCATAAGTACCCAAGTAGTAGTAAGCTAGCACAAACCTTTTTGTATAAATTCCTACAGAATTGGAAAATTTATGTACTATGGTATGACAATGTGTGAAAATAAATCAAGGGGCTGTGCTACATATGAAGTAGAAATTCTTGTGTACACTCAAGTGACTAAACTCACTTAGTTTTGAGTAAAAAAGAAAAAACTCGCACTTAGTTATCAATGCCAACACAACTGCTGTTTTGTCAATTCTTCGAATGAAGCTCATATAGAGTTCAAATGGCTAATTAAGTTTAGGAGAAGATATTACGTATGATTGGAGTTCCTACTTGTGCCCAGGGAAGCTTCAAGATTAACAGTGCTGTTTTATTTTGATGTATCACTTATTTTGATTGGAGTATTACAACAATAAAATTAAGAAAATGATTAACAGTGCTGTTTTATTTTGATGTATCACTTAAAGCTTTGGTTGGAGGTAGATTTGTGCATGTTTGAATTGACGGTGAGTTTAGTAGAATCACACTGAAGTGCATTTTTGATAGAATTATGCTTTGAAGTTTCAACGAAATCGCGGCACTATTGTGATTATGCTAAATTCATTGTCATTACAAACATGCATTTAGTTCTTGAGATGACACAACTCCTATATGCAAGTAAATTTTATTTTATTTTGTCCTGGTTATTGCTTAATATTGTTTCTTTTTATCCTAGTAGTTTTAGTTATGTATAATTTAGATCCTTGTAATTCCAATTATTTAAATCAAGTCATCATAGTTTTTAATTAAACAAATTTGGTTGGGATGTTAATGTTTTGTCAATTGCTGATAGAAGATGTTGACATGAATCACGGTTTTGATGTGAAAAAAATATTGAATGGCATGGATTTCAATATTTTATGAGTCTGGATTATCACACAACCATAAATTGAAAAACAATATTTGAATTTTTCATCAATTTGTATTGATAATTTATGTCCTTTGTTACTTTTACCATGTTCAAGTCAGCATATTCTGTTAGCACTTGAACAAAATATTGATATTGAGACCAAATTTGTTTGATTGAAAAAGTATGAGAACTTGATAAGCAATTAAAACTACAATGGGCCAAAATTACATAGAACAGAATTATTATTTTAAGCCTAAATTTTAAGTGATGAATAGTTTTTGATTTGATGGGTGAGTTTGGCATCACATTCACATCTGAAAGTTAGACAACATTTTTTTGGTCTTCACAATATTTTCTTTATGCATTTTTTCACATCGTTGTTCCTTAGTAAATGCTTGCTAGTATAGTTCGGAAAAAAAAGAGATATGATTGCCACTTTGACCAACATTGGACTATGAGATATATATTTTAAAAGTTGACTAGAATCGTAGTTCAATTGGTAAATTTTGAAATTATTAGGTTCAACATCATGTTTTAGGTTTGAACTCGAAATTTCGCGGTCGTGTGACGTGACTTCTCAATTTGATTTACATTACCTTTTGGTCCAATATTTAGTCAAGTAATTTTTTTTTTGTTTTCTTGTGGGTTTGCTATGTAATTCTATTTGAAGTGCGTTGAATAGTAAATATGAATATCTCTCTCAGCGGAGATTCAAACTCGAATTTATCACATTGTGGGAGTTTAGTCCCTTTTGTTAGACTTAATCTCTGTTGGAGATCGTCTACTCATCTTTTCTCATAAATAAATATTTTTAGTATCCAATTTTTTAAAAAGAAAGTATATTGTGACTAACATAGTAACGAAGGTTGTTGTTAATATTTGAATTTAAAATGACTTTTATGATAGAATACATTTGCATAAAATGAGTTAAGCAAAAAATTTGACCGTGAAAAGTCACGTTTGAAGTAAAAAAATACAAATTTTATCTTTAAATTAAAATCAATTATGTAAGCAATCAATTTTACTAAATAACAATTAAATATGTTAAAATTAATTTTTCAAAAAGTAGATCTAAACCACCAGGGAGAAAGACAATTTTTAGTACATTGGTCAACTCTCTCTCATAGGTGAGTTCTTGTCGCAGCCTAAAATTTCGAGCATTTCTCAAATTCAATGGAGTTGTTATTAAAGTTTATTTTAAAATAAAGAAAACATTAAAAAATCCTTAAAAATCAGAAAAATGGTATTTGAAACCAAATTTTGGATTTGAGAGTCGATTATGCGTATGGAAAACATTAGCACTCTACAACATCTGTTAAAATGAGGTTATCTATAATTAATTGTGCAAAATTAATGTTAACTTGTATAAATTTATTTCTCCTTTTTGAAATGCAAATATAATCTTTTTTTAAGAAAAGAATCTAGAGATAAAAAGTGTATTTAAAATATAGAGGAAAAAAAATTTATTATTATGTTTGACAACGATCTTGCTCGTACCTATCTTCCCGTGCGATAGAAAAATCAAAACTACGTAGTTCTTGGATAGAAAATGCGGATGTGTTGATTGCTTTTAAAGAAATGCGCTTGTGTCGCAATAAAATGGTTTGAAAAAAATGTCGTTGGTCTGAAGAAGAAAGAAAAAAGATATTGAGTACAAAGCGTTTAAGATGAGTTTAGAAATAATTACCACACATAATGAGTATTCGTTACCCTCCTTTGATTTGCTCTGATTGGTATTTGCTTTTGTTTTGAATTATTGTATTATTCTATAACTCAATTCATGTTTCAGATCACTTACTAACAAAAACTCTTCCTAGTCTCAAAAATGAAAAAATCCCTTCTCCCATTGTTTGATCTTTTGCTCTCAATTTATAGACTAAAATAATGAATTTTTGTATCAATGAGATAAAATTGAGTTTTGGATTATTGCTTGTTTTTGCATAAAAATTGGTTTGCTAAGGTAAATCTACAAAAGAGAGGATGAACTTTTTAATTGTTTGTATACATGGTAAAAATTGTAGTCGTATTAGGAAAAAAAGAAAAAATCAAAAGAGGCTAAAAAAGATGGCTGAAGAGAGGATGTATTTTTTTAATTGTGTGTATACATGGAAACATTGCAGCTGTAAGAAAGGTGAAAAACAAAGAGGCTGAAAAGATGAAGTGCTAATGCTGCCACAAAATAAATAAATAAAAGAGACAACCATAGGCAACTAGAACAAGAGGCAACCATAATCAAAACTAGAACCAGAGTTACAACCAGAACAAAAGGGAACCAGAACCGGAGGCAGAGGGAATTAAGAACCAGAACCAAAATCAAAGGAAACTAGAAACCAGAACCAGGAACCAGAACTAAAAGCAACTATAGGCAACCAGAACTAGATGCAATAAGGAACCAAAATCAGAACTAGAGACAACTAAAAACCAGAACTAGAGGCAACAAGAACCAGAAGGAACTAGAACTAAAGGCAACCAGAATCAAAGACAACAAAAAACTCTTTTTTATGGCAAACTTTAAAATTAAACATATGACTTATTTTAGTATTTTTAATGGGTCGAACAAAATTAAAGTACTACAGTTCCAACACCTACTTGTTGTGCCCTACTTTTGCACATCTCATATATAATAATCTAATCATAAATTATTGTATTACATCCTATTCTCTAACCTACTTTAAACCTAATTTTGGCTTAAAGTAAATCTATTTAATTTCGCTAAATGAAGTGCTCTATTATTAAGAGTTGATGTACCCCTAATTCTTTCGGGAATTTTTATCAATTAGACCGATCTACATTAGCTACTTGTTTGACTATTTTATATACATAATTGTATTAAGTCATATAGTTAATAGTTTTGAACTATTTGTTTCTTGTAATCCAACTTTTGTGGATGAATTGAAGTATCTCTTATATTATGTTTACCATATTTGAAATAATAAAAAAAATAAAAATAATTAAGCTAACCAATAGTATTATAATAAAAATTAAAAGATAACAAAGTAAGGCAACGTCTCATACTAATAATAAAATAAATAGATATTAAAACTTATATATTTAGTTGGATTCCGTTTGATCCGATTTTAAAAAAGATTTTGAAATATTATCCGATTTGAGCAATATTCATAAAAGAATAACCAAGCACATGTAATAAAAATTAATGATTTAAATATGATATTAGTGTATGTAATTATAATTTCTTTTGGTTTTGATTCCTATAATTTTTTATTTTAATTAAGTTCTTGCAAAAAAATTTATCTTGAATTTTAAAAAATTAATATTAAATTTATCTCAAGTTAAAAAATTATATTTTTTTTTAGAGAAACCTTTTATAACATTTTAAATATGATTTGTAGAAAATTATTTAAATTAAAAAACATTAATTATATTTCGTTTCAACAAAAGTTAAAATTATTTACTAGATAATTTTGTAGCGAATAAAAATTATATTTATTTTTACATGAACTAAAATTAAAATAGATTTAACCGAAAAATCTTTACACTATCACTAAATATAAATTAATAAATACCAATCACGATGGTGTGGATGTCAAATGAAATCTATGTTGGTTGGGTTTGTGTGATATTTGCTGCAAAAGCGATAAACACGAAATTAATCTCACACATATTAGGAATTGATATATCAATTCTCAACACTATTTCATGTTGGAAAAAGGTTGGTGTACACATATATACTAATTTTACTTTTTGAGAGATAAAAAATAAATTGATATGATATATTGAAAATGTGATAGAAAGAGATATAAAAAAATTAAGAATATTTAAATATAAAAATTGTTAATTTCATATTAGATCATATGCGTCTATTATTGTGCATTACATTACGTAATCACAAGAGTATACATTTACATTCAATAAACCATGTCAATGTGACACATACCTATTGTTTTTTATTTTATTTTATGTACATGTCTTAGAGTATATCTCTAATGGGGAATACTTTGGTTTTAGAGCATATTTTATTTTAGACGTTGGGTTGTAGTGATAAAAATGTAAGATGTAAAGTTTTCAGTGAGATCTATTTAATATTTCATCCGTTTTAAAATAAACATTGTTTAATATTGTTTTACACATGTTAAAAAATATAATTATTAAAAGAAAAAAGAATAATTATTTTATAAAATTATTTTTATTAACTATTGATGATTGATTTTTCATTTATTATAAATATAAAATATAATTATTAAATTGGAATGGTATATATAATAAAAATTGAAAAATAGATTTGAAAAAAGTAATTATTTTTACTAAATATTAATTGATTGATTTTTTTTATAATTTTTTTAACAATTGTACTTAGAGCGTTATTAATAATAATCATAATAATAATAGTTAAATAAATTTTTAAAATAATAATTCTCGTGTTCTCTTAACTTAATTTTAAACAACTTTTTAGTTTTTTATTTATTTTTTAATATTTTATATTTTTAAATAATTATAATTTTATTCTTTAAATTTTTTCTTTATTCAGCCGTGAGTAACTCACTCCAAATTTTGTTTATAGAAAAATCATTTAATTTTTTTTTAAGTTACAGAAAAGCAATGACATATATTTAATAATAGTTGACTAGTTATCTTTCTAGAAAATAAAAAAGAAAAACAAACTTGAACGGCAAAAACAAGTAGCTAGCATATTATATCATACCACAATTGGCTTTTGCCCCACGTCACATCTACTCATGTCCACATCCTCACCCCAACTAATCCAATTTTTTCTCCATTTTTGGGTTTTTCTTTATTTTTTTTATCAATTTTCTCCAATCCATTGTTTTGTTCCATTCATTCTCTCTCTTCACACCTATATAGGTTGTACATAATTAAAAGTGTACATAATTATACATTCAACCTTTCGATTTGGATTAAGATCAAACAATTTATGATTAAAACGGATTTTGTTTTTTGTTTTAATTTAAATTTCTACTTTTAATTATGACAGCTCAATTTTAATTAAATTAGGTGTAATCCAAATCCCTTGGTACACCTTTTGTTAAAGTACCCCTTAATTAAAGTATTAAACCATCTTTTCTACACCTTTCTAGACCCAACACAATCATTCAATACCCTTTTGCTTCACTTTTCAACATTACATGACATATACATCTTCTTCCATATAGTAAAATAAATATCTTCTCCCTCACCTACAATTCATATCACACACCCCAATTCTCTACATATCAATTTCCTTTCCCATCAAATTCCAATTTTTCATTTTTTTTTTTTTTGCTTTCAAAATATATCTATTAATCACATATCATTCTTTATCATCATCATATATAATAATATGCAACGATGAAATATTTTAGCTCTCAAAATCCACAAACTTTCTCATTTTCCCCAAAACAACATAATTCAATATCTTCACCCTTTCTTTAATTTTCACAATATGGATCAACAAAAAGAACAAAGTTTCAAAAACCCAAGAAACATAATCTTCAACAAATACGAAATGGGTACAGTATTGGGTCAAGGAAACTTTGCAAAGGTTTACCATTGTAGAAACCTTTCAACAAATGAGAGTGTAGCAATTAAGGTGATATAAAAAGAGAAGCTTAAAAAAGAGAGGCTAGTGAAGCAAATCAAGCGTGAAGTTTCGGTTATGCGTCTAGTTCATCACCCTCATGTTGTTGAACTCAAAGAAGTTATGGCAACAAAGAGAAAAATCTTTCTTGTAATGGAATATGTAAAAGGAGGTGAACTCTTCACCAAAGTAGAAAAAGGAAAATTGAAAGAAGATGTTGCTAGAAAATACTTTCAACAACTCATTAGCGCAGTTGACTTTTGTCATAGTCGCGGTGTCACACACCGCGATTTAAAACCAGAGAATCTACTCTTGGATGAAAATGAAGATTTGAAAGTATCTGATTTTGGACTCTCGGCGTTGCCAGAACAACGCTGAGAGGATGGTATGCTTTTAACTCCGTGTGGCACCCCTGCTTATGTGGCACCCGAGGTATTGAAGAAAAAAGGGTATGATGGTTCTAAGGCTGATTTATGGTCTTGTGGAGTTATTCTCTATGCTTTGCTTTGTGGATATCTTCCTTTTCAAGGTGAGAATGTTATGAGGATTTATAGAAAGGCTTTTAGAGGTGAATATCAATTTCCTGAATGGATTTCTCCACAAGCTAAAATATTGATTTCAAATCTTCTTATTGTTGATCCTAAAAAAAGGTATTCAATTTTTGATATTATGAATGATCCTTGGTTCCAAATTGGGTTTGTTAGGCCCATTGCATTTTCAACGAATGTATCGAGTATCGAACACAACGATACAAATGTTGATTTCAAGGAGGATTTGGATGTTCCTGAATTGATAATGACAAAACCATCTCGTCCTTTTTATAATGCTTTTGAGATAATTTCGTCGTTGTCACATGGTTTTGATCTTAGGAGTTTGTTTGAGACGAGGAAGAGGTTGCCATCGATGTTCATATCAAAGTTTTCGGCTTCAACAATGTTGATGAAGCTCGAGGTGATGGCGAAGAAGTTGAATTTTAGGATAACGGGGAAGAAAGAGTTTGTAGTGAGAATGGAGGGAGCAACGGAGGGGAGAAAGGGGAAGGTGGCGATGATGATGGAGGTGTTTGAGGTGACGCCGGAGGTAGTGGTGGTTGAGTTTTTTAAGTGTGGTGGAGACACAATGGAATATGTTAAGTTGTGTGAGGAACAAGTAAGACCTTCACTCAAAGATATTGTTTGGAGTTGGCAAGGTGACAATAATAATGATGATATATCTCAATAGTAGCTCCTAGTATAGTTTGAAAATTGATTGTTTTTCAAATGTAATGGATAATTCAATAGATTTTGATCGGATGACTCAAATTTTAAAGTTTAAGTAAATATTTTAAAATATGTTTAAATTTAATTTATCATATTTATAATATGAGTTATCCTATGAGATGAGATTTGCTATTGGCAAAATATAGGGGTATCTAAATTTAAGTTGTATCCTATGTTGCACCAACAAAAAAAAGTTAAGTGATACCTTACCTAAGAAGCTCTTTAGAACAACATCATTTAGGGTAAAAATAGGAAAAAGAAAGGGAAGTGATGGGGATTCCGAAGACGAAAATTGCACATTTTTTCTACTTTCATAGAGTTTACCTTTTAAATTTGTAATAATTAAACATGCCCCAACAATCATATTATCTTTCATGTTAAGTATCTATTTCTTACGATTTTTTTTCTAAAAATATCACCTTTTTAAAAATAAAAAAAATTTACTTTTAGGAGTTTTAGTATGTTTTTTTAATGATTTTTAAAAATGAGAATTCAAAGAAAAAGAAATCTGCCAATTGCTTCAAATGAAAAGCTAATTTAAATTGCTTAGCTTCTTGGAAACAAATATCCTTAATGTACTTTAAGATCAAAACATAGAAAGAGAAAAATGAACATACATTTACAGTGTGAAAGAGTTTTATATTATCATCTAATCACAATCGTATAATTATCAAATCATCTAACTTTACATTGACAATATATGTTCATTACACTCGAAAAAAATATTACCTTGAAAGTGTGTTGAAAGTGGGTGAAAAAAGGGACATATACTCAAAAATCACAAACAAACGAGTAAATTGTAAGACAGCTAGCAAGAGTTGAATTTTGTTTGTCCTCATCATTGTTATTCATCATTTTATGATATTTTGGTTGTGCTCTTTTTGCAAGTGTGGCCACCTACTCGTTTTAAACAAAAAAGAAGAAAAAGAAATTAAAATATTAGTGATATTTTGCTATATATTTATTTTCAAAAAATTATTCACTTTTATAGAATATTATTAATAAAAAAATCAGTTTCAATCTAAAATAGACTTGATGTGACGACCAAAGTATAAAAAATATAGTGGATATAGATTTTATTTCTTAAATATCACAAAGCTCAAGTCGGTATTTAAATAAATAAAATTAGAAATTGTTAAAATAAATTGTGTATCTTTTGTGTTTGACTGCATTTTCTTTTATAAAAAGAATTAAGTTAAATGTTTATTGCAATTTATCTAGAGCATTAGGTCTAGATGACGAGTAGATGAGATGACCCGTTTATAAAAATTTGTTATTTGTTGTATAAAAAATTAATAAAATAAAAAAAAAATATTAAATAATATATATTTATATTTAAATAAATGAAAATTATATTTTTCAATGAGATTCTCGTGAGAGCATTTGTGAGAAAAAATAAAATAGGTATAGATATTTTTCTACCCATTTGATCCGTACTATGTAGTGCCAATGGAAGATATGGAAAAGACATGCAAGAAAGAAAAAAACAAAAAGGAGATCATATTGTTGCATTGTGGGACCTATATAACTAAGAACATACCATCATCTGACTCGGATCATACTCAGTTTTGATAAATATGTCTCCAAATTATAATCCCTAATATATGCAATAGTATTAGGCACATCCCAAAACTATATGATTAATACATCTTGAGCCCACCTAAGTTTAAAATATATACCTAATTGATTCATGAGTGAAGAATTATCAACAAATAATAGTAAATACCAATTAGTTTAGGTTGGATCGGATATAAACTCAAGTGATTTGCGATAAGCGTTTAATGAATAAAAAGATCAGAGTTTAAACTCTAGTGAAGTAAGATCGATTTAAATATTTTGAAGATTATATTTTAATATTAAAATTTGGATTAATAATAAAAAGAAAAACTAAAAATTCAAAAAGAGTCATTATTTATCAAAAACTTGTAAATAACATAAAAAAGAGCCAAAAACTCAAATTACTTTATTTAAATTGTAAAATAACATCAATAATATAAAAAAGTGTATAAAAACTCAAAACAATTTTGGAGACCCTTATGCAAGTGTTTTTGGATCCTAATACTTTAAAAAATAAAAACAATTTTGATTCCTTTATTAATAATGATAGGTGAAAGTTTATTAATGATAGGTGAAAGTATCATATAAAAAAAAAAAGAATGATTGTGTGTGAAAGTCATTTATATGCTTAATGAGATGTAAAATTGAATTCAGTTATGTTATTACACAAATATATTAAATGCAATTATGTCACTACTCATTTGATAACACAATCGTTGATATTCACGTTATCATTATCATGGCATTACATTCAAGGTTTCATTATCATATAATTCACATTCAACAAAGAAGAAGGATAACTAAGAAAGTGGCATAAATCTCACTTTGAGTATTCTAAATTAGGGGTTAATTTAGACGTTGTTTTATCTAATCAAATTCTACATTAAGCACCTAAGGAATTGCTATACTTACAAGAGTTCAAAGGATGCAAACAAATGTCAAAACTTCAAAAATATCTCTCAATAGATGTAACAATAATGAAAAGTTAATATTATTTTATAAATTATTTGTGCATTATGAAAATAATTAAATGGTTTCAAAGAATTCAATGTTATAAAATTTGATTTTGATTCAACTGTTTAAATATTTTTTATGAATTTTAATTTTCCAATTAAAATTTTACCATTTAAATTGTGAGAACTATTATATTTTAGATAAGTATGAGATTGTAAGTATAAAATTGGTTTTACTACAATTATCAGATTGATGTTTTAATGATAACAAAAATAATAAGATAATTATTCCTAAACTATATTTGCTAGTGTGCAAATTAAGTTAGAAAATAAAATTTATATTATTAATTATCTATTTTAAAGTAGTATAAATTATGATCAATAATAGTCCGAGTGTTATTAACACAAACAATATTATTATCTAATAAACAATTAACTTTAGATAATTATAAATGACATATTTGGGATATTTACTTGATAAGTTTTCTTATTTTTACATATTAATTTTATTGCTATTCTTTAATATTTATAAAAGTTTATGAATATTTTATCTTATATCCTCACACTACGCCAAAAATTGCATTTTACGGCGCGCATTTTAAAGCGCTTCATAACTAAAAATGATGTTATATAATATTTTAAAGTTAACGGAGGATACAACAACGCTTTAATGACAAGCGCTTTAGAAAAAGCGCTGTTATAGGGTCATAAAGGGTTTAGGATTTACAACGCTTTTGCGAAAAGCACTGTTGTAGGGTCACATAGCGCTTTCACATAATGTTTACAGCGCTTCGCATAAAAGCGTTGTAAAATATAGCGCTCTCACATAATGTTTACAGCATTTTTTTATAAAAGCATTGTAAAATATAGTGCTCCCACACTATATTTACAGCGCTTTGTATATAAGTGTTGTAAACGCTGTAAATGTTTTGAAATTTAATTTTTAAAAGCCTTTTACAGCGCTTGTGGACAAAAGCGCTATAAAATTACAAGTTCATTTCAAGTTATATATACTTGATAAATAAATAAATAAAAACATATTTAATACATTCTCTCCCTTCGAACCCTATTACGAACCTTCCTCTCATCTACTTTGCGCCCATTTCTACTGAGTGATTGTTGTCTCAGGTATTGTATTTATTAATTTGTTGTTGTCTCTAAAACTGATAAATTGTTACCTGATAAATCATATAAAATGTCAGATGATAGCAGTTGGCATATCCTTGATAAATCTATTCTGTTTTCAAATTTGTTCGATCTGTTCTGTTTTGAAATCAGACTTGTATGCATGACCTTGGACATTGGTTTCCATTTTCCAATATTAGACTATATATACTATAGATTGGTATGATGTTATAGATTGATAAATTTGTGTAACACTGCATTCATAAATTCTTACATGATAAATCATATAAAATTTGTTCGATCTGTTCTGTTATGTTTTGAAATTAGACTTGTATGCATATATACTATATATTGGTATAATGTTATAGATTGATAAATTTGTGTAACACTGCATTCATATAGGTCATATAAAATGGACCGGAAATGGATGTCTGTCAATCGATTGTCAAAAGAGTATGAAAATGGCATGAATGAGTTTGTTGAATTTGCAGTGAAGAATGCAAAAGACCCATATCGAATCATTTGTTCTTGTTTAAAATGTTGCTTTAGAAAACGCGTTAGAGCAGATGAATTGGAAGGACATTTAGTATGGCATGGAATTGATCAAAGCTATACATGTTGGTTAAGACACGGTGAGAAAAAACAAGGGAATACTAATTTTGAGAATGATGCGACATATGCTTCAAATGATTTCGACACAGATACATATGAGCGGGATCGAGTTGAGGATATTGCAAAAGCAGTTGAAGAAGATCTTCGGGATTGTCCTAAAATGTTTGAGAGTTTGTTGAGTGATGCAGAGAAACCATTATATAATGGTTGTACTAAATTCACAAGACTTTCGGCGATATTAAAGTTGTACAACTTAAAAGCGATTAATGGATGGTCTGGTAAAAGCTTAACAGAATTATTAACACTCCTAAAAGATATGCTGCCAGATGATAATGAACTTCCTAGTCGAACTTACGAGGCTAAACGAATTTTGTGCTCTATTGGCATGAGTTACGAAAGGATTCATGCGTGTCCTAACGATTGCATTTTATTTTGAAACGAATATGAATCACTAAAGGTGTGTCCGAAATGCAATGTCTCTCGATATAAGAAGAAAGAATCTACTCCAGCAAAAGTCGTGTGGTATTTTCCTATAATACCAAGATTTAGCGCATCTATCGCAATGAAGAAGATTCAAAATACTTGACATGGCATGCATATGAAAGAATTAGATATGGAAAGTTACGACACCCTATAGATTCTCCACAATGGGCAAAAATTGATCACGAGTATCCTGATTTTGGTAGAGAGTCAAGAAATCTACGACTTGCACTTTCTACTGATGGAATAATCCACATGGTCTTCAAAGCATATCACATAACACGTGGCCTGTGATTTTGTTGATTTATAACCTACCAACATGGTTATGTATGAAGCGTATGTTTATGATGTTGTCTATGTTAATTTATGGACCCAAACAAACGGGGAATGATATCGACGTATACTTGGCTCCTTTAATTGAAGATTTAAAAAATATATGGGAGACAGGTGTGGAAGTTTATGATGGGTATAAGAAAAAATGTTTCAATTTGAGGGCTATGTTGTTCGGCATAATGAATGATTTTCCAACATGTGGTAATTTATCAGGATATAGCATTAAAGGTCAGTGTGCATATCCTATATATGAAGAGAGTACAAATTGGATGCAGTTGAAACAATGTAAGAATAATGTCTTTATTGGACATCGTAGATTTTTACCTTTTAGTCATCATTATCGTGGCTGGAGAAATGCATTCAATGGAAAATCAGAGGAAGGTACTGCTTCTTCAGCACCGACTGGATATCAAATATTGGAAAAAGTAAAATTTTTGACCAATAAATTTGGCAAACCATTTACGGGAGAACTTGTCAAAACTGGGTGGAAGAAAAGGTCAAATTTCTTTGAATTGCCATATTGTAAGTCATTGTATATAACACATTTTCTCGATGTGATGATTATTGAAAAAAATGTATTTGATTGTGTTATGGGTACGTTACTCTGTGTTCCAAGAAAGTCTAAGGATGACATCAATGCAAGATTACATTTGGTCGATATGGGAATAAGAAATGAATTGGGTCCCGTAAAGAAAGGAAATCGCACATATCTACCTTCAGCCGCCCATACTCTATCTAGAAAGGAAAAAATTGTTTTATGTAAATTTCTACACGAAGTTAAAGTTCCAGAAAGATACAGATCAAACATTAAAAATTTAGTTTGTATGAAAGACCTCAAGCTAAAAGGTTTGAAGACTCATCATTGTCATGTTCTAATGGAGCATTTGCTACCAATAGGTATACGTTCCATTTTACCTGAAAAAGTTTGACGAGCCATATCTAAATTATGTTTCTTCTTCAGGGAAAGTTGTAGTAAAGTGATTGATCCTCAGAAATTACCGACATTGTAGAGGGAAATTGTTGTTTCTTTGTGTGAGCTTGAAATGTATTTCCCACCCTCGTCTTTTGATATAATGGTTCACCTTACTGTTAATCTTGTTAAGGAGACACAACTTTGTGGGCCAGCTTATATAAGATGGATGTATCCGATAGAAAGATATATGAAAATATTAAAAGGGTACATAAAAAGTAGAAGTCGACCAGAAGGTTGTATTGCTGAACGGTACATTGTGAAAAAGCTGCTGAATTTTGTACTAAATATCTATCCAATGTTGAATCCATAGGACTTCCTATGTCTCGTCATTCTAGAAGAATAACAGGAGAATGGATGATTGGAAAGAGAGTAATGACTATATCAAGGACAAAATGGGAGCATGCATCTGCATAATGATGATGAGGTTCAACCGTATGTTACAATACACATGGATCAGTTATCTAGTTTAAACATGAATAGGAATAAAAATTGGATAACATGGGAGCATAGTCGAAGTTTTATAACATGGATAAAAAATCACATTAACTTAAAGTTTGATATAGACCCCACTTCAATTTCAGAGAGATTGAGGTGGCTAGAAAATGGCCCGAGTTTACATGTCTTTTCTTACACCGATTATGTAATTAACTTGTTGGAACCAAGTTGGTTCTTTCACTTAAGGTTTTGATGTTAACAAAAGTATTTTATGAAATAATATATTTGACTTCGAAGAATGCAAAAACCAGAAGATGACGTCACCAGAAGCAGAAACCAGAAGATGACGTCACCAGAGGATGTCACTAGGGGATGACATCACCAGAGGATACCTCTAGAAGATAAAGCCAGAAGATGTCACCAGAAGATATCTCCATAGGATACCAGAGGATACAAGAAGATATCACCAGAGGATACTAGAAGATATCACCAGAGGATACTAGAAGATATCACCAGAGGATATAAGAAGATGTCATTAGAGGCAAAAATCAGATGATATCATCAATAAGAGGATATCATCAGAGAAAAAATCAATGACATCATTAGAGGATATCATTCATGGTCCAGATCAGAAGGAAACATGATCCAGAAGAAGACATGGTCCAAATCAGAAGCAAACATGGTCCAGAAGATAACATGGTTCAGATCAGAAACAAACATGGTCCAGAAGATAACATGGTTCAGATCGGAAGATAACATGGTCCAGATCAGAAAAAGACATGGTCCAGATAAGAAGAATACATGATTAGAAAAAGACATGGTCCAGATTAGAAGTATACACAGTCTAGATTTAAAACGTGATTCAGATTCATAGAAGACTTGATTCAAATTCAAAGAAGACTTAATTGAAATTTGAAAGAGATCTGATCAAAGTTTTAAGAAGATTTGATTCAAAAATCAAAGAAGACCTGATGGAAATTCGAAGAAGATCTGAGCAAATAAGATTTGGTTCGAAATTAAAAAGAAACAGAATCAGGTTAAAAGAATTTTCAAAAGAAATCTAAGCAAGATACATCTCGAAATTAAGCTTGGACAAAGCCTATAACATCCTCTAAATTTATTATTTAAAATAATTAAGACTTATAAATATATATATTTCATTATTAATATATATATATATATATATATATATATGTTTTTTTTAGTACAAGAAGAATTTGAGCTAAGGGTTTGTGGCTAGGTGTGACCCAACCCGTAATAGAAATTTGGGCTTGGAGTTGGTGGCTTAGTTTTTGTATGATCAAGGTTAAGAAAAAAAAATAATATTTTCTCCCTTCTTTTCTTTATTTGGGCCCAACACTATCTACCCAATAATCTCTACTTTAAATTTTCCCTAAAGTCCACAATATTTCGATACTAAGTAATAGTAAGCAGAAAAGAATACCGAAACCCTAGCTGTCATCTTCTTCACACCTCATCTCCTTCGTACAGCAAACTTTTCGTGTGAACAACTTCGTGGGGGCTTAGAGCTTCGTACTAGGAAGAAAAGCGGCCAAGGTAAGGGCTTTTCCCCACACAAATTTGAGTTAGACCGTTAGTTGGATGACATAGAACTAATAATTGTAATTGCTTGCTTTTGAAAGAAATAAATGTAGACTAACAAAGTAAAATAATGGAATATGAAATCCTTTACGTTGAGTTCGATATGTAATGTATGTCTTTTTAAGAAGTAAAATATGAATTTTTATATTATACATGATAGAGTTTTAATTTTTATGATGGATATGAAGCAAAATATGATTTTTCTTATGTTATATATATATGATAAAGTTTTGATTTTGATGATGTATTATGAGTTGGAGTTTGAAGTTTCTTGTTATATATAAAGTTTTAATCATTATGGTGTGAATGAAGTCAAGTCCCGATTCTTATGCGAACGTGGTGAAAATTATTATTGAATGATTTTTTTGTCTATGAATATATGATTCTCATGATAAGGATGTGTGATATGTGATCTTTGTGATGTGAATAACATGATGGTTTTAAAAAGGTGATTTTTTGAATGTATATGACATGATTCTTAGTGGGCTGTGTGCGAGTATAATTGTGAAAATATATGGTCATGTAATGGCATATGCATCTTCGTGGGAGTTGCCTTAGTGGCAGGTTTATTTTCCCCATTGGTATGAGTGATCTTTCTGTGTGGAAGTTGCCTTAGTGATAGGTTTATATCCGGATCATATAGTTTTAGGAGCATGCATTATGCATATTTTTTATATACGATTTACTGTATGCGCTTTTTTTTCTTCTTTTAAATTACAAGTTTTTACCTTTATATGTTTTGTGTTATTCTTCTATATGTTTAGCTTTGGTTTGATGTGGATGATGGAAAAAATTGACCATTACAACAACATTTTAGGTACTAATGAGTTCGAGGAGATTCAAGAGTAATTGATGAGTATTAACGTGCGGCGAACGTGGGGTAAAAATGGGGTTTTCAAGACAATTTTGTAATAATAAGTATTGCCGCAAAATTTCTATGTTTATTTATTTTTTTTTAAATTTTTGTCACTAAACTTATAAATGCATTCGAATTCTATAAATACGGAAGTGGATTTTTGCTTCCGTTAGGAATAATTGATTTTTCCTTTATTTTAGCTTGAATAAACCTTTTTTTATAATATTAAATAAATGTGATTGTTACTAATGATTTAAAAGCATAAATGTGATTGTTACTAATTATTTAAAAGTATAAATGTAGATATTCTTACCAAAAAAAAAATTATCGTAAATTTTTCTAAAAGTATTTTTTTTAGTAACGTTTTGGACCAAAAATTCGGGGCGTTACACTATGGTATCAGAGCAATAATCCTCGAAAATTTTTGGGTGGGACAATTTTGTATGACGCATGCCTTGATTTATGTGTGATGCTTGATTTTAGTATATTTTATCATATGATTTATTACTAATTTGGTTATATATATTCATATAGGGAAAATTTACATTTTGCATTGATTATTTGGTCTCTTTTAATACTGATTGATTTTTTTTCTTTCTTCTCAAAAATAGAAATTTTCCTTCAATTAATTGCAATTATGATATGCCTTAAATTCTTAATCCTATGATTTGAAATAATTTTAATTTGATTCAATGCAATAATTAATTACGATTTTATGATGGTATAAATTATGAATTTATTGCATTATAATTTGAAATTATCTTGATTTAATTTGATTCAATGCATTATAATTTGAAATTATCTCGATTTAATTTGATTCAATGCAATAATTGCTTTTAATTTTATGACGTTGTGAATTTACTCTTGTGATTTGAATTTTTAATAATTGTTGTTTGAATGTTATGAATTTATTATTCGTGAATTAATGACGTTCTGAATTTATGATGTTATGAATTTACTCTCGTGATTCGAATATTTTTTTTTATAATTGTCGTTTGTATGTTATGAATTTATTATTCGTGAATTAATGACGTTATGAATTTAATATTATGATGTTATGAATTTACTCTCGTGATTTAATTTTTTTTTAATTATTGTTGGTATGTTATGAATTTATTATTCGTGAATTAATTACGTTATGAATTTAATATTATGGTGTTATGAATTTACTACTCGTGATTTAAATTTTAATAATTGTTTGTATGTTATGGATTTAATAATCGTGATTTAATGACATTATGACATTATGAATGTACTATTATGACATTATCTATTAGTTGAAACTGATTGATGTTTTTTTTAAAAACTATAAATGATTAGTTGTTATTTTGTTATACAGTGAAATTATTGCGTAATAAATTAGATTGGTTTGATTTGAAAACGACATTTAATTGGTCTCCACCTTAATTATGAAATTAATTAGGCCAATTGAATTTATAATGATTATGAATGTTCCTTAATTACTTAATTTTGTGTTATGATCTAAAATTTTATAATAAAGACAATGCGGTAAATCTCTAACTGGTATAAAATTGTATGATTCCCACAATATAAGTGAAGGGTAACACCGTAAAAAGTTGTATTTGTGGAATTCTGGCTAAGGAAAGACTTGGTTATTAAGTGGTCCATTGACCCACCTCTCTTTCCTGGGAACTCCACTAGTACACGACTTATCGTGTGACCTAAAGTTATTGTCCCCATAATAGAAGGGAAGGGTAATACCGTAAAAAGTTGTAGTAGTGGGATTCTGGCTAAGGAAAGACTTGGTTATTAAGTGGTCCGTAGACTCACCTCTCTTTCCTGGGAACCCCCTTGTACACAATTTATTGTGTGACCCGAACCTACTATATAGTCGTGAATAAAATATTCCTTACGACCCTAAGGCTACAATGAGATCGTAGTGTCATCCTGATTAGATAATTTGTAGGAAGTATGGCTCATCGCGCGAATCGACCAGTGCCCCAGGGAGAAAGTGACATGACTGAAGCAATCCAAGCCATGAATGCAATGGCTGCCGCAATGGCCCAACAAGCTGCAGTTCAAGCTCAACAAGCTGCAGACCAAGCTCAACGTAATGCGCAGAGGGACCTGAGGGAGGAAGGAACTATGGCAACAAGAGGACTGATTGAATTCCTTAGGCAAGATCCGCCAAAATTTAAAGGGGAGCATGACCCTAACAAGGCCGACCTCTGGTTGCAGGAGATTGAGAAGATCCTTGAGATCCTCCACTACCCAGATGACACGAAGGTGGAGTATGCCACCTATTTGTTGATTGGTGAAGCTGAAAACTGGTGGCGAGGGGCGAGGCAAATGATGGAAGGAAATCACGAAGAGGTGACCTGGGAAGTTTTCAAGAGAAAGTTCTTGGAAAAATATTTTCCGAAGAGTGCCAGGGCTGAGAAGGAGGCCCAATTCCTGAGACTATATCAGGGAAGTCTCACAGTGTCCAAGTATGTAGCAAAGTTTGAGTCCCTAGCAAAACATTTTTGCTACATTCATAACCAAATGGATGAAGAGTACATGTGTGAGAGGTTTGAAAGCGGGCTCAGATATGAAATTAAGGAGTCTGTGGGACCTCTAGAGATACGTCAGGGGGACCAACGAGACATCAGGGAAACGGTGACCAACAAAACAAAGGCAGTCAGTTCCAACAGAAAAAGCCGTATGCCCGCCCACAAGGGACTACTGGAGATCGACCGGGACCCCAAAATTGGGGAGATCAGAGACATCAGAATCCTACACAAAACCAGGCGCATATTGTTCGATGTTATCACTATGGACAGGAGGGACATAGGCTGACTGAGTGTCCAAAAAGAACCAGGATATGTTATGCTTGTCAGAAACCAGGTCATATGGCAAAAGATTGTCCGGAGAAGGATACTGTCAACAACAAGGATATGGCACGCCCTACGGCTCGAGGACGTGTTTATTACATTAGAGGAGAAGAAGCACCATCTTCCTCAGAACTTATTCATGGTGAGTGTTTTATTGCTGGAAAAATACTTTCTGTGATATATGATTATGGGGCAACACACTCGTTCATTTCATTAGATTGGGTGGAATCGCTCCAACTAGATGTCACTACCTTACCATTTGATTTAATGGTTACCCTTCCCTCTGCTGAACCAGTAAAATGTAATTTGGCGTGTTTGCAATGCTCGCTGACTGTGTTTAAAATGAATTTTAAGATCGATTTAATTTGTATTCCTCTGAAACATCTTGGAGTAATTTTGGGAATGGATTGGTTGTCTAGCAACTACATCATGTTAGATTGTGCCCGACGGAACGTGATATTTCCAGATCCCGATATTTCGAAGTTCCTTTCAGCCAACAAATTGAAGTTTTCTCTGGAGGGAGGAGTCCAGAAATATGTGTTTCTCAACTCAGTAAGCATGAGTCCAGAGGTTGTTGTCGATGAGATCCCGGTAGTGAAGGATTTCTTTGAGGTTTTCCCACCAGACGTACCAGGACTACCCCCAGTTCGTGATGTCGAATTTGCTATCGATTTTATTCTAGGTACTGGACCCATCTCTATCGCTCCTTACAGAATGGCCCCCTTAGAGCTATTAGAACTAAAGAACCAATTGGAAGACCTTCTATCTAAGAAATTCATTCGGCCTAGTGTGTCACAATGGGGAGCCCCCGTGTTATTGGTCAAGAAGAAGGATGGAAAGTCGAGATTGTGTGTTGATTATCGACAACTCAACAAAGTCACAATAAAAAATAGATACCCTTTACCTCGCATTGATGATTTAATGGACCAACTCAGAGGGGCAGAGGTGTTTTCTAATATTGATCTAAAGTCGGGATACCACCAAATTCGTGTGAAAGAAGATGATATATCCAAGACAGCCTTTAGAACACGATATGGGCACTATGAGTACTTGGTGATGCCTTTTGGAGTAACCAATGCGCCAACTATCTTCATGGATTATATGAACCGTATCTTCCGTCCATTCTTAGACAAGTTTGTGGTGATCTTTATTGATGACATCTTGATCTATTCCAAGAGTAAGGAGGAACATGAGGAACATTTGCGTCAAGTTCTGCAAGTACTGAAGGAGCAACAACTATATGCCAATATAGGAAAATGTGAATTTTGGTTGGAAGAAGTGAAGTTCTTAGGACATGTAATTTCTAAGGAAGGGATCGCTGTTGACCCATCCAAGGTAGAAGCCGTGATGGCATGGAAACAACCGCAGACAGTCACAGAGATTAGGAGTTTTCTGGGCTTGGCTGGGTACTATAGGAGATTTATTGAGGGATTTGCCAAGATTGCTACTCCGTTGACACACCTTACGAAGAAGAACCAGATTTATGCTTGGACTGAGGAATGTGAGAAAAATTTCCAACTAATGAAAGAGAAACTAACTACATCTCCAGTGTTAGTGTTGCCACAACCAGAAGAGCCTTACGAAGTTTATTATGATGCCTCATACCAAGGATTGAGTTGTGTACTGGTGCAAAACAAACAAGTAGTGGCCTATGCTTCGAGGCAATTGAAGGTGCATGAAAAGAATTATCCCACTCATGACTTGGAGTTAGCTGCAATTGTGTTTGCATTGAAAATTTGGAGACATTATCTGTATGGGTGTAGTTTTGATGTATTTAGTGACCATAAGAGTTTGAAATACTTGTTTGATCAAAAGGAGCTTAACATTAGGCAGAGGAGATGGATGGAGTTTATTAAAGGTTATGAGTTCACATTGCATTACCATCCAGGGAAAGCGAACGTGGTGGCTGATGCCCCTAGTAGGAAGCGCGTTCATCTCTCGTTTGTAACAACGAAGGGGTTGGAGTTGTTAGACCAGTTCGTTGACTTGAATCTTAATTTGGATTCTACATTGGGGAAAGTACACTGTGGAATGATCATTATAGACAGTGAACTGATGAATGAGATTAAAGTTCTCCAAGTTACATATGTGTTTACTAAAGAGAAAAGGAAGTTGATCGAGGTTGAAAGGGCACCTGAATTCAAGGTGGGCCCAGATGATATTTTGAGATGTAATGGACGTGTTTGTATACCCGAAAATACCAAATTAAGGAGGACTATCTTGGATGAGGCCCACAAAAGCAAGCTGAGTATTCACCCTGGTACCACCAAAATGTATAAAGACCTTAAGCAGAAGTTTTGGTGGCTAGGAATGAAGAAATAAGTAGCAGAATATGTGGCTTCGTGTTTGACTTGTCAGAAAGCTAAGGTAGAACATCAGAAGCCAGGGGGACTATTAAGGCCATTAGACATACCAGTATGGAAATGGGAAAGTATATCCATGGAATTTGTGGTAGCATTGCCTAAGATTCAACGGAAGTTTGACTCCATTTGGGGGATTGTCGACAGGTTAACCAAATCTGCCCATTTCATACCCGTGAGGACTAATTATGATGTGACTAAGCTTGCAGAGATATACATTGCAGAGATTGTTAGACTACATGGGGTATCTTCTAGCATTGTGTCAGATAGAGATCCGAAGTTCATTTCTCATTTGTGGGGAGCATTACATGAGGCATTGGGTACTAAGTTGAGATTGAGTTCGGCCTTTCACCCTCAAACCGACGGACAAACAGAAAGAACTATTCAGACCTTGGAGGATTTACTGAGAGCGTGTATGCTAGATGAGCGAGGAAGTTGGGATAATGTATTGCCTCTCATTGATTTCACCTACAACAACAGCTATCATGCAAGCATTAGAATGGCACCGTACGAGGCTCTGTATGGGCGTAAGTGCCAAACCCCCTTGTGTTGGTATCAGGATGGTGAGAACTTAATTATGGGGCCAGAATTGGTACAACAGACCACAGATAAGGTCCGTCTGATCCCAGAAAAGATGAAGGCAGCACAAAGCAGACAAAAGAGTTATGCCGACCAACGGAGGAAACCGCTGAAGTTTCAAGAGGGTGAAGATGTATTTTTGAGAGTGATGCCTACTACTGGAGTTGGTAGGACACTGAAGTCTAAGAAGTTAACTCCTAAATTCATCGGCCCATACCAAATCCTCCGACGTGTGGGTCTAGTAGCTTATCAAATTGCCTTGCCTCTGAGTTTGGCCAAGCTGCATGATGTGTTCCACGTGTCACAGTTGAGGAAGTACATGGCTGATCCTTCCCATATTATCGTGCCAGATGATATCCAGTTGAAGGAGAACCTTTCTTTTGCAGTTCCACCATTGAGCATTGGAGACAGGACTACTAAGCACCTACGAGGTAAGGAGATCACATTGGTCAAGGTAATTTGGGACCAAACAATTGGAGATGCAACTTGGGAATTAGAGGAAAAAATGAGAGAGCTCTACCCTAACCTTTTCACGTTAGACTAGTTTCGAGGACGAAACTGTTTTTAAGGGGGTGAGTATTGTAACATCATCTAAATTTATTATTTAAAATAATTAAGACTTATAAATATATATATTTCATTATTAATTTAGGTGTGATAATTATTTGTCTTGTTCGATTTATTGTAGTTGATAAAATTATTAGTAAGAATTATTTAATCAATGGAGAAGTTTTATATAATTATATATATATATATATATGTTTTTTTTAGTATGCCGATGGTGTTGAAATTCCAAGAAAAGATATGGATGCTGACCAGAAGAAGATGTACAAGATGCATCACAAATCCAGAACGTTCATGATCAATGCAATCACATTCAAGGAATTCGACAAGTGCACCAACAAAGAGACAGAAAATAGCATCTATGATAGTCTGACTCTGACTTATGAAAGCAACAAGCAAGTTCAAGAAGCAAAGGCAAACATCCTAGTCAAAAAGTACGAGCTGTTCAAGATGGAAGAAGATGAAGATATTGAAGCAATGTTTTCCAGATTCCAGAATTTGGTTTCAGGAATAAAGTTACTCAAGAAGAGCTACACGACTGCTTGTTGGAACCAAGTTGGTTCTTGCAATTAAAGTTTTGATGTTAACAAATGTATTTTATGAAAATCATATTTTGACTTAAAAGGATACACCCGAGGATGACGTCACCAGAAGATAAAAAATGCCACCAGAATGTTCGGCCAAAGGATACATCCAGAGGATGCCAGAGAATACATCCAGAGGATGTCATTAGAGGTTACCAGAAGATACCTCCAGAGGATGTCATTAAAGGCAAACATCAGAGGATAGCATCAATTAGAGGATATCATCAAAGGGAAGGAAAAATAACATCATCAGATGATATCTTTCTTAGCCTAGATCAGAAGGAAGCAGAGTCCAGTAGGAGACATGGTCCAAACCAGAAGATAACTGGTCCAAAACAAATGACTTGGTCCATACCAGAAGATAACATGGTCCAGAACATAAAACTTAGTCTAGATCAAAAGATATAATTGTCCAGAACATAAGACTTAGTCCAGATTGAATTCAAACTCAATCCAGACTTAGTTCAGACTTGGTCCAGATCAGAGGATAAATGTCCAGATTAAAAGATTAATGGTCCAGACTAGAAGATAAATGGTCAAGTTGAAAAGATCAATGGTTCATATTAAAATATCAATGGTCTAGATTAGAAGATCAATGGTCCAGATCACAGAATGGTACAGATCAGATCACATGGTCCAGAATTGGCCGAGATCAGAGGATCACATGGTCGAGAGTTGGTCGAGATCAGAGGATCACATAATTGGTACATATCAGATTACATGGTCCAGAGTTGGCCGAGATCAGAAGATCATACGGTCCAGAATTTAAATCATGATGCAAATCAGTGAAGACTTGATTAAAATTCGAAGAAGACTTGATTAAATTTTGATTGAAAGTTGATCAAAATATTAAGGGGATTTTATTGAAAAAATCACTGAAGACTTGAAGAAATTCGAATGCAATCTGAAGCTTAAAAAAATATGGTTTGAAATTAAAAGAAACAAAATTGGTCAACAGAATTTTCAAACGCAATCTAAAGCTAAAAAGATACGATTTTAATTTAAGTGAAACAGGATTGGCCAACAGTATTTTTGAAGGAAATCTGAGCAAGATTTATTTCGAATTTAAGCTTGGACAAAGCCCTATTTGCAGCTATAAAAGGAGGCTTCAAGCAGCAGCATCAATCATCGAAAATACAAGAACTCAAGCTTCATATTCAACACTATCCGGGACTTCAAAAGAGAGAATCACTTGAGTGCAAAAGCAAAATTTTCTAAGTGTTTTCGAGAGAGAAATTCAGTGCAACAATCAGCTTTCTAGAAGCAACTTTGCAGAGTTCCAAACCCTTGTAATCAAACCCGATAGTGGTGTAGATTCCTTTTTCAATCTGGGGTTGTCAGATTGGTAGGAGAAGACTTGACTTGTAGAGTCAAGGTGTTGTTTTCGTTCCTCAAAAGTCTGGGGTTGTCAGGCTATTTGAGAAGACTGGCTTGAAGGGTTAGGTGTTGTAATTCAAAGATTTTGAATTAGTGGATTAAAGTCTTTAGGATGAAGGGACTGTTATTTTCCGCTACTAAGTCTGATTAATTACTCATCAAGTAAATCACATCAACACTCAACAAAACAACAATAAAATTCAAAGTTTGGCAAACACAATTTAACCCTCATTCTCGTGTTTGCACCTTCACTGCTGACCACATGAAGAAAATTCTTAGAAGCTTGCCAACCATGTGGAGACCAAAGATCACTGCCATTCAGGAAGCAAAGGACTTGAACATTCTGAAGCTGGAAGAATTAATCATCTCCTTCAAATCACATGAAATTGAGGTTGAAGAAGATGAGCCCAAGAAGAAGAACAAAACTCTAGCATTGAAATCCAAACAGAAGAGAGTTCTAAAAGCAGAAGCAGAATCAGAAGACAGTGATTCTGATGACCAAGAGAAGGAGAGATTTCCTTCATAACCAGAATAGTTCTGAAGATGTGGCACAACAGAAAGAAGAAGTTGTTGAGGAAAAAACCTTTTTGATATATTTTTTAATGACAACAAACCTTATGAAATAAATGATTAAGTTTTATGAATGGTGATCTACTAATGATTGCACTTGAGTTATATTTAAGGAACATGAATTGCAAGAAGTCATTCACATCATCAAAGTACATAAGTTTCTACTGAATATTGTAAGAATCTAAAAAAGAATATATTTTATATCATTCAAGAGAATGATCATTACATCTTCAAGATAGCATCTTCATGAAGAAGGTGATCAAATACATTCATACAACAAAGATCAAATAAGAAGAAACAGATCAAATTGAAATATCAAGTCTGTTCTGGTTATTAAAACAGAAAAAGAAGATTGATCTGGCTTTCACAGCAACAATTCAAGAATGATCTGGTTTACTATAAGAACAAAGCCTTCTTAATTTCAAAACTGTTCCAGGCTGCGAAAATGCAACAAGCTACATGGAAAAACATCATAAACAACATTATATACTCAAGGTCACTGTTTGGACAGATTCATCAAAAGAATTCTCAAAGTCAAAGCAATGTATAAAATGAAACTTGCAAGTTTAATCTTAAAGATTAACGACATAGATAAAGCAAGTACATCATGGATAGAAATGATAAAGTCACTGCATCACTGACACTCGTACAGAACATAAAAGCTTGGCACGCAACAGCTGTCAGAAGATAAAAATCCAGCAGAACACTCAAAATAGAAATGAAGATCGTTCTGGTTTTCACAGCTATAATCCATGAACGTTCCAGTTTACAAAGGACAAAATCTGCTATAATTTAATATCGATATGGGCTGCGAAAGTATATCAATCTACATTGCAAATTAACGGTATTTACTACAAAGTAACATAATTATATACTTAAAGATTATTTTGGACAGATTCAAAGAGAAAAAGAATCAACAAACCAAAGTAATGTACAAAGAGTAACTTGCAAGATTGATGGCATTGATAAAGCAAGTACAGCTTGAACAAATGAGGCACTACATCAGTGATACAAGTACAGTATAGCTGGTCTACAAACAGCTATCAAAAAGAACAAATTCGTCAAAAGATTAACAAAGGCAAAAGCTAAGTATCATGAACTAACAAGCAAAATTAATCTCCAGATTGATAAAGCAACAAGTACAGCCATGATAAGACACTGCAACTGCACCTCTGAACAGCCTGCGCACAGAGCAAAAAATAGCATGATACATAACAGCTGTCAAAGCTCTAAGTCCAGCTCTCACTCATACAAAGCAGAAACGAAGAATGTTCGAGTTCTACAAAAGAACATTCTGATTGTTGTCTTTTAAAGACATAATTGAAACAAATCATTTTCCACATTCTAAACCACAAATTAAAGAGTACCAAGAATGCTCAAATCAATTGTGAAGCCAGAACTCGAGCTGGATGCCCAAAGGAGGAAAATAGCCTCAAGATTGATCTCCAAATTGATGAGTTGTAAGCAAGAATGCAAGTACATTGTACTTACATTATTCTGCAGAAAAGTTCTGCACGAATATGACATGAAACAGTACTTAATGTCATTTGATAGTCCATTCATTCACTCATTCACGTTTTCCATGAGACCCAAAAGCAATAACGTTCTTCTTTTGTCAAGAACGTTCTGGACAACAATTGAAACACATGTTTAAATTGCTTTAAAATATATCTAACACTTGGGAAGTGTGTCCAACGGCTATATTCATTTTAAAACTGAATATTCAAAGCCTTCTATCATCTATAAATTGAAGATCAATTGGAAGATGAAGACAAGAACTTAATTTACAAATCTACCAACACTAGTTCAAGTAAGAACAAGTCAAAAACTCTTCAAGCAAACTCCAGCTCTCTTCACTATATTTGTGGATCATCATTTACTGAGTTTGTCTTTATTTATCTCAAACAAGTGTTGAGAAGTTTCAAGATCCCAAACACTTTTATCATACACATCATTTGTACCTCAAGTCTATCTTTTATGTTAGATTGAGTGTGTTGGTAAAAATCCTTTCAAGGCTGAAAGGTGATTGTAAAAATCCTTTCTAGGTTGAAAGGTGAAGATTGTAATTGATCAAGGTGTGATCAAGAGAAAAGGTGTGAAGGAGAAAATTCTGGTTCTGAAGCACATAGTGAAAATCTCACAGTTGTGAGGACTGGACTAGCCCAATTTGGGTGAACCAGTATACTTTTTGTGTGTGATCTTTCTATCCCTTATCTTTAATTATTTGCACACACAAATCACACTTCATTATAAACTAATTTGTTTTATTTACTTCTAACATATCTAGAATATTTTGGACATTCTATTTCAACCAAGATTGATCTTGAGTTAGTTTAAATTAAGCACAGGAATCAAAATTTTAAAAGGATCACAATTCAAACCCCCCTTTCTTGTGATTGACATTGCTACTTCAGAAGTTTCCCCAAAGGTATTCCAAGCATTCCAATAGAGGAAATGATGAACACAACAAGAAGAGTATCATCTTCTATGGATGTAATGATCCTGGGCACATCAAGTTAGAATGCACAAACTTGGAGAAAGGAAAACACTAGAAGAAAGACTCCAGACCCGAGAAGAAAAATTTGATGGCTACATGGGATGATTCTGATGAATCTTTTGATGATGAAGAAGCATAATTGGCTATGACGGCCCACATTAATTCTGCCTCTAGATCCCCCACAATTTCTGACCCTGGTAGCGAATCAGCAGATGAAGAAAAAGAGTGGAAATATTAGGATGATTCTATTGAATCGTTTGATGATGAAAAAGCAGAATTGGCTATGATGACTAACATCAATTCTGCCTCTAGATCCCACATAGTTGATGACTCTGGAAGAAAATCAAAAGATGAAGAAGAAGAACTGGCTCTGACGGCTCACATTCTTTTTGCCTCTGGATCCAACACACAATCTGACTCTAGAAGAAAATTAGAAGATAAAGAAGCAAAACTGGCTCTGATGGCTCACACTCATTTTGCCTCTGGATCCAACACAGAATCTAACTCTGAAAGTGAATAAGAAGATGAAGAAGCATAATTGGCTTTGATGGCTCACACCACACTGCCTCTGGATCCAACACCACACTGACTCTAATTCTGGAAGTGAATCTTTAGATGAAGAAATAGAGATATTTTCTGAACTCACCCGATCTGATTTAATTACTGCAATGAATGATATTTTAAATGTCAATAACAAACTGTCTTTAAAACTGAAAACACTTAGGAAAGAAAATACAATTCTAACCAAAGAAGTTAATGTTTTAAAGAAGCAAAGTGTAGAATGTAAAATAGAAAATACAACTCTTAAAACTGAAATTACTGAACTTAAGGTTGAGCATCTAACTCTAAAAAGTAATCTTTGTTCAACATCAAGTGAAAATACTGTATGTAATTCTGATATGCATGAACAAGTATTACAAGATTTTATTGCTAATGGTATGGAAAGAAGCAAATATGCTTCTATGATCTATGGAGTTAGTAACAATGGTAAAAGAGGCATATGATTTAATGAATCTATAATTGTAACTAAACCTATTTCCTCTGATATTTTGTGTGCTATTTGTGCTAAGAAAGGTCACTCAAAATTGTTTTGTCCCATGATAAAACCAAGGAAAGACAAGAAACATTTCAAGACTAACAAACCTTGACCCAACCAGATTTGGGTACCAAAAGATAAAATTGTCTATGCTGCAGATGTTCTCAGCAACCAAATTGAAACACCAGTCATGGTGCCTGGTCAATGGATCCTGGAAATATATGAAGGGAAAAAGGTCTATGTTCCAACACTTACCAAATAGAAGCAAATTGACTTTAGTGGAAGAAGAACTGGTCAACACACTACCTATCAGAACCAGAACCATATGAAGAACAGGAAATATCAAAACAGACAGAGAAATCACAAATATCAACAAAACTGGAACTACCAGAAGAATCAGAAGTATCATAAGTTTCAGAATTATCAAAGGAGCCTGAAATACCAGTAGAAAGAGAAATGTCAGATTTACAATCAGAATTAGGAGACTTCTTTGAATAGTTCAGTGGAATTCATCAAGACTACAAACCTAGATGGGAATTCAAAGCCCTTCGTCCAGACTCTCTAATAAAAGAATATGCAGATTCATAATCTGAAAACCAAAAATAAGATAATTTTCAGAGTGAAATTGAAACAATTGACATAAAGGTTATATCTTTCTTTAAATATTATTATTGTTTTGATATTATACTATAATAACAAAAAGCTTGATCCAAAAAATCAAAGCTAGATAAGTATGTTGCAGGTTCTCAAACAGTTAGAGGAACCAGGTGATCCACATAATATGAACACTTCAGTAGAAACAACATACTAGTGGTTTCAAAAACAACTTGACCCTGAAAAGTCAAAGCAAGATGATGATAGTGCAGGTTTACCAGAACCAGAGGAAGCTGATGCAGGCAAGAGAACTTGAAAAAACATAAGATACAAGAAAAACAGAAGAATACTACAAATCTTCAAAGGTTGAATCTGAAGATAAGTCAGAAGAAAGATGTGGATGGAAGTCATTTCATCCTGAAACTTTAATCGTTGGAAGTGCAAGGGATCCTTTAAGGACCAGATCATCACTTAAAGACACAAGTTTTTTTAGATTACTCTCATTTATTGAGCCTTCCTCTATTGATGAAGTATTGGCAGAAGATGGATGGATTCTTGCAATGCAAGAAAAGTTAAATGAATTTGAGAGGAATGATGTTTGGGATCTAGTACCAAGACCAGAAAAGAACATTATTTGAACCAAGTGGGTTTTCAGAAACAAGCTAAATGAAAAAGGTGAAGTTGTCAGAAACAAGGCAAGACTTGTTGCACAAGGCTACACTCAGCAAGAAGGTATTGACTACACTGAGACATTTGCTCCAGTGGCCAAGAATTTCAAATGAGCATGATGGGAGAACTTAAGTTCTTCCTAGGGATACAAATTCAGCAAAGTCAAAAAGGTATATACATTCATCAAACGAAGTATACAAAAGAGCTTCTCAAGAATTTTAAGATGAGTAATTGCAAACCTATGGCTACCCCAATGCACCCTACCTACTCACTTGAAAAGGATTACTCAAGCCAAAAAGTTGATCAAAAAACCTATAGAGGTATGATAGGATCCTCACATTACCTCACTGCTTCTAGACTTGACATCATGTTTAATGTTTTTATATGTGCAAGATTTCAGTCTGACTCTAGGGAATCCCATTTAACTGTTGTTAAGAGAATCCTTAGATACCTAAAAGGCACTACCAACCTTACTCTGTTCTTCAAGAAAACTCCTACTTACAAACTGAGTGGATACTATGACTCTGACTATGCTGGAGAAAAACTTGAGAGAAAGAGCACAAGTGGAAACTGCACCTTTCTAGGAAACAACTTAATATTCTGGTCAAACAAGAGACAAAGCACAATTGTCATGTCAACAGCAGAGGCTGAATACATTTCAGCAGCCGAATGCAGTTCTCAACTCATTTGGATTAAACATCAGCTGAAAGACTACAAAATCATGGAAACCAACATTCCCTTATATTGTGACAACACTTCAGCCATCAATCTAACCAAAAACCCTATACTTCATTCTTGAGCCAAACACATAGAGATCAAACATCACTTCCTAAAGATAGGTTTGACTTTATTAAGAAAAACCTAAACCATACTTTCATCCCTGACCGATAGCTCAGTAAATTTTTGTTTTATTTTATTTGTAATCTGTTATGTTCATGTTATTAAAAAAAAGGTTTGACGAAAAAAAAAACTCCTTCATTTCTTTTTGTCTGATGACAAAAGAGGGAGAAATATATTTGATAAAGTTGAAAATATGGGGCATTAGACTTAGGGGGAGAAAGATTTAAAAGTGGAGCTTAGTCTCAGGGGAGTCAAAGAAATAAAAAAGAAAAAATAGTTATAAAAAATACAAGTTTTGTCTTCATAAAAAAGGGAGAGATTGTTGGAACCAAATTGGTTCTTTAACTTAAAGTTTTGATGTTAACAAAAGTATTTTATGAAAGTAATATAGTTGACTTCGAAGAATGCAAAATCCAGAAGATGACGTCACCAGAAGCAGAAACCAGAATATGACATCACCAAAGGATACCACCAGAGGATAAAGTCACTAGAGGAAACCTCCAGAAGATAAAGCCATAAGATGTCAACAGAAGATACCTCCAGAGGAAACCAGAAAATATCACCAGAGGATACCAAAAGATATCACCATAGGATACCTCCAGAGGATACCAGAAGATGTAGTCAAAGGCAAAAATTAGAGGATGTCATTAGAGGCAAAAATCAATGACATCATCAGAGGATATCATTCATGGTCCACATCAGAAGGAAACATGATCCAAAAGATGTCATCAAAGGCAAAAATCAGAGGATATCATTAGAGGCAAAAATCAATGACATCATCAGAGGATATCATTCATGGTCCAGATCAGAAGGAAACATGATCCAGAAGAAGACATGGTCTAGATCAGAAGCAAACATGGTTCAAAAGACAACATGGTCCAGATTAGAAGAAGACATGGACCAGATCAAAAGAATACATGATCAGAAGAAGACATGGTCCAGATCAGAAGTATACACGACCAAATTTATAATGTGATTTAAATTCATAGAAGACTTGATTCAAATTCGAAGAATACTTGATTCAAATTTGAAAGAGATCTTATCAAAGTTTTAAGAAGATTTGATTCAAAAATCAAAGAAGATCTGATGGAAACTCGAAGAAGATCTGAGCAAAGAAGATTTGGTTCGAAATTAAAAAGAAACAAAATCAGGTTAAAAGAATTTTCAAAGGAAATCTAAGCAAGATACATCTTGAAATTAAGCATGGACAAAGCCAATATTTCAGCTATAAAAAAGAGGCTTCAGGATGCAACAAAAAGCATCGAAAAACACAAGAACTCAAGCTTCAAATTCAAAGTCATCCGAGAGTTCAAAAGAGAGAAACACTAGTGTGCAAGAGAAATATTTTCTAAGTATTTTTTCGAGAGTGAGAGTCATTGTAATAATTAGCTTTCCAGAAGCAACTACTCAAAGTTCCAAACCCTTGTAATTAAACCCGATAGTAGTGTAAGTTCCTTCTTCAATCTGGGGTTGTCAGATTGGTAGGAGAAGACTTGAATTGTAGGTTCAAGGTGTGGAAGTTCCTTCTTCAATTTGGGTTTGTCAGATTGGTAGGAGAAGACTTGACTTCTAGGGTCAAGGTGTTGTTATCGTTCCTCAAAAGTCTGGGGTTGTTAGACTGTTTGGAAAGACTGGCTGGGAGGGTCAGGTGCTGTAATTCAAAGTGTTTTGAATTAGTGGATTAAAGCCTTCAGAATGAAGGGACTGGATGTAGCCAAGTTAATGGGAACCAGGATAAATCGTTGTTCTTATGCTATTATTATCCACTCCTGAGTCTGATTATTTATTCATCAAGTAATTCACATCAACATTCATCAAAACAACAAAAAGAATTCAAGTTTGGCAGACACAATTCAACCCCCCTTCTCGTGTTTCCACCTTCAATTAACGGCTATACATTTTATACCACAAAACAAGATGATCAAACCACTATGCAAAATATGCAAATCTATCATATTTTGGGGTTATCGGGCACATATGTGAGTTGGATTACACAATGTTTCGTGTTCCCATCTTTGGTTGCAAGTGGGTCGATAATAATAATGGCGTTCGGATTGATGATTTAGGGTTCTTGCTTGTCGATTTTAATAGGGTGGGATACAAAGTGAGCCTTTTATTTTAGCGTCGCAAGCTCAACAAGTGTTTTATGTCATTGATTATGCTGATGATAAATGGTCTGTTGTCTTATCGACAAATAAAATAAGTGATGATAACAAGAACGTTGAAGATGTTGGTAATGATAGTTTCTTTGCGACATTATAACCACGTGAAATTGATTCAACTGATGATGGTTTATATATTAGAGATGATCATGATGAGGGAATTTGGATTAATCCATCTTTTCGTATCGTTAAGAGACAAACAAATGTGAGTCCCACCAAGAAAAGAAGAAGGGCATCTTAAGGTGTTTATGTGTATTATATAAGTCATGTAATGATCTGTACTCATCATGTAATTTATACTAATTTCATGTAACTTGAACTGCCAGAACTAAGTGTTAAGACAAACTCTCATTTTTAAAGTTTTGATGAAAATAAACAAAGGTTAATTAAATATTGTTAATTATGATAGGTTTCAAAAGAATCAAAGAAAACAGCATAAACAAAGGCAAAGAACATTATTCACATATGTTGGAAAACGGAGAATGTTCGTCAGGCTGTGACAGCATAAAGACCAAACTTTCTCCATCACTTAGTTGAAGTTATTGTCTCTGGTATTTACATCAGTATTAAGAGTACATGACAAGGAACAGATGTGATTAATTACAATCAAAAGAAACCATTCGAATCACAAAGAAAAAAGGCCATTAATCAAGCTGCTCAAGCAGAAATTGAACATTCTCTAGTTCTGCTGTCAAGACTGATAAACAATCTTGACAATGTACAATGCATCAAGACAGCTTCCAGTATGTTCAGAAATCAGTCCAGATTGATTATCAATCTCCAGGAAATCCAAAAGCTAAAGCTCCAGATTGATCATCAATCTCCAGCAACTACACTACAGTTTTCTGCAACAACATTCTGTGATCATTTTCAATCTGTTTTAAATGATCCAAAGCTTCAGTTCAAGCCAGCAATATTATCACTTATCAGAAGCATTAAAGGATCATTAATTACTCAAGAAAATTTGATTCAAAACGCAACACACAGCTCAGTCTGAACAGAAAATAAAAATATTCAAAAGTTGGATTATTTTTATTCAGAAATAATGCCTCTGGTCAAGCCTGACAAGGGCACTACCAAAAGCTCTATTGACCTCCATTTAATGCTCTCAAGCCTATAAAAGGAAGGCCACAGCTCAAGGAAAACGTAGAAGTTCAAGTGCTAACAAATCTCTCAAAATCATTTACATTTACATACTTGAAATTCTCGAAATCACTTACAAGAATCAGTTTGGTTAAATTCGTTTTACTCTGATACATTTATACTGATTTCTTTGTAAAGAATCGAATCTCAAACACGAGTTGAGACATCTCAGATTCTAAACAATCTCATCATTATTGTAAAACTCAAACTATAAGAGTTAAGTATAGTTTGGGGTAGATTGTAAGAAATCCTATCAAGATTTATAGGTGATTTGATAAATCTCTTTCTGGGTGGAATTAGATTAAGTTATGTAAACAAAGATCAAGGTTGATCTAGGCTAGGTGCTGTAAAACCAAGAAGGTTCTTGTTTTAAACACTTAGTGGAAAATCTCACAATTGTGAGGATTGGACGTAGCCCAAGTTGGGTGAACCAGGATACATCTGTGTGTGGTATTTCTTATCCTTAATTTCTTTATTAAGTTTGATTGTTTTTCAAGATTAAAATACAAAACTGTTTTTTCTGTTTTACACACTAATCTGAACGTTCTCCGTTTTCTGATAAAACCAAGAACGTTCCCCGTTTTTCTGCTTCCTTAACCAAGAACTTTCTTGAGTTTAAAACTGAAGTTTTTCAGGAAATTTTAAAAAGGGAGATTTATAATTCAAACCCCCCTTCCTTGTAAATCAATTTTTCTACTTCACTAAGTTCATGTAATTTATACTAATTAGCAATTTGTTTGATTTGCCAGAACTGAGTATTTAGCGTTTAGCTTGAACTGTATTTGATTTTATGCTTATAGTGATTTTCTGTCATAACTTGAACTGATCATGTAATTTAGCATTGATATACAGGTATTTAATTAATTATTTGGAAGATAAATTATTTTGCCCATAAGTCATGTAATCTGAACTTATCATATAATTTTTTTAACTATATTATTTAATTATTTTATAGATGACAATTTGATAAATTTTTTAATTATAATCTGAACTCATCGTATAAGTTGATATGAACAATTTGATAAAATTATTTTAGAAATGACAATTGGTATCCATGAGTATGAATAATATTATCTCACTACTCTATACGTAAGATTTATAAAATAATATACATATTCTATTTTATATCCATATGTTTGGTATTTTATAGCGCTTTTTTCCAAACACTGTATAAGGTTTTTAAAAATTAAATTTCAAAATATTTAAAGCGCTTTTGTCCTTAAGCGTTGTAGAAGGCTTTTAAAAATAAATTACAATTACAATTACAAAACAAAACATTTACAACACTTTTGCCCATAAGCACTCTAAAAGGCTTTTAAAAAATAACTTACAAGTACAAAATATTTACAGTGCTTTTTCCCATAAGCGCTATAAAAGGCTTTTAAAAAATAAATTACAAGTACAAAATATTTACAGCGCTTTCGCCCATAAGCGCTGTAAAATGCTAATATAGCGTCTTTTATATAGTGTGTCTATAAGCGCTGTGAAAGACTTTTTAAGGTGCTTTTTATATAGTCTTTTAAAGCGCTTTTTGGAAGAGCACTGTAATAGGTTAGGTCTTTTAAAGCGCTCTTTAGAAAACCGTTGTAAAATGGTTTTTTAAAATATTATGTAAACTGATAATAAGAAACCGCCTCTTCATTACGTATTCTCCCTACAAACAACTTGGCAGTGTGAAACCCTTCTTCATTACGTACTCCCCATCTTCATTACTCTCCACACGAACTCGACCCTCTTTTCCATAGTGCAAACCTTGCTGTCCATATCTTCATTACGTACTCTCTGTTTTCATTATTCTCCATTTTCACAACGTACTATCCATACGAACCATAAAGGATTTCAAGGAGTTTTTTATTAAGTTTTTTAAAGCGCTCTTTGTGGAACCCTAGTGCTCTCTTCTCACTACACAAGACATTTTGTAACACCCCGAGTTTTTAAACAGCGCGAGTGTATTTTTTTTCTCAACCAAAATAAATAAAAGAATTTTCCAATTAATTCAAAAATAATTAAAATCAATTCAAATTAAAATCGTTTGACATCGTAATCCAAAATACAAAAGTAATTAAATAATTACATCATGATTATAACCAAGTAAGATAGTTTTGTGAAATTGATCTTCAAAATATCCCAAAATAAAAATACCTCAAAAACTGTATCCTGGACCCACCAAAACATTATCAGAGTGCGGAAAATATTCAATCGTCCCAAAATAAATAAATACAGCCCTCAACACTAGGCCCTATACAAAAAACTAGACTGATCTGATCATGCACTAAGGCTACAGAAGCAAGTGGTTTCCACCGCATCCTCTACAAGTCTCGTCTTCATCCCAGCTGTCGGTCCCTCTGCATCGTCCAAAAATACTTCATACATGAAGATCAAGGAAAACTAACGACGTCTCCGTCGTTAGTGTGATCGTCGATGGTACGGGGTTGGGTATCATCTGAGGGCAAAGCCCAATTTTCCACAATAATTGTAAAGGGTCACCAACCGAAATTAACAATTACCACATAACAGTTATGTCAAAGATAACAATTATATTCATGGCATATTTCAATGTTGCAAGTACATCTACATCTGTGCAAAACAGCCAATTTACATATAAATCAGGTTGCAAGTACAAATACAATTAACAATCACAACAACTCACTTGGCACTTAGAATTCATAAGATACTTGCACACATCGATTCTCACTCATCAGCTCATATCAAATTATGACTCACAGGTCAACCATCCCAACGCGATATGTATATGCCAATGTATACAACTCTTGGAATTACCAACGTGCAGTCTCTCACGGACCAGCACGATTTACAAATAGAATGGATCGTCTAATACATGCGGAACCATTTCGTAGCCCGGATAGAATAAACCGTCTAATACACGCGGAACTACTCTACAACCCCTCAAGGTTACTACATTTACATGTATTAGCCTCTCACAGGCCAAATACATAGAAGTTAAATCCTTGCACGGATAGAATGGACCGTCTAATACACGCAGAACCACTCCGTAGTCAAGATAGAATAGACCGTCTAATACACGTGGAACTACTCTATAACCCATCACGGTTACTACTTAACTTCGCGGCCATCACGGTCACCGCATCAACTCTGTGGCCCATCGCGGTCACCACCTGACTATGCAATGCATGAGCCATGTTATGTTTCTCTTCATTCAAACCAGTATGCAAATGTAATATATAACCCAACACTTCATCATCACCTCAACAATCTCAATAATTTCATTTAATTCATCACATGCCTTACAAATGTTTTCCAAATACACCTCAAACAATGTCAAAAACTTCATATAGTTTGTCATATGCCTTCCAAATGTTTCCCAACTCATTAGTTGCATAAACCAATGTTTAATAATAGAATTTTTTTGAAAAAATCAATCTGTATTCGAATACAAATGTCAAAACAGTGGCAAAAATCAGCAATTCTGTATTCGAATACAAGGTTTTCGTAGCCAAATACAGATGCGAAAACAATGAGATTTTCCAGAAAACTTCAACACAGTTTCAAATTTCTTTTCTTTGAAAACCAACACAACACCAAAACGTAATCACCATTTCATTTGAACCACAAAACCCAGAACATTTCTCAACACAACATCAATGATTGTTACTCATCAACACCACAACAAAGGCATCATCAATAACAGCAACTAAAAGCAGCAACAACAACTCTCAACATGTGTTTTACTCATTCACAAACCACATGCAAGGCAAATTTCAGGATCAACACAACACCAAAACATCATCAATACATCAACCACGACAGCAACCAAACAGAACAACAACAAAATAGACACCACGAGCAGTTTTCCCATTCATAACAACATGCAAGGGCAGTTTCATTTTCAAAACATAACATCGCATATACTCATCCATCACACATGCATTTACAGCCCTAAATGCAATCTAGAAAGTTGGAAGGTGCCCCTTACTTTAGTTACGTTTTCTTGCTCGTTTTCGTTGCCGCGACTAAAACCGGCGAAACTCCCGTTCGCGTCGTCGCTACCAAAGTTAGTTCTCTAACACCATAACGATGAGAGGAATAACTTTCCTTCTTGACACTTTCTTATTCGAGGCTTGGATTTTCAAGTAATTTGAGTATCCCTTCTCACTACCAACACAAACAGAACTGAACAGAGGAAGAAGAACAAAGTAGCTCGGGTAAGTGAGGGAAAGGAAAGAAACTGTTTTCTCTTTCTTTCTGATTCTGATTTTCTATTTTCCCTTTTTTTTTCCTTGCTTCTCACATGCAAACATATATAAAGACACATACTCTTGCCACCTCACATATATATATATATATATATTAAACTTGACCCTCAAGTAACTAATTACTCCCGTCGCAATTACGTCGACAGATAAAATCTTAATTAACTGCCCGATATTTAATTACTCGTAATTAAATAATCCTTCGTCCAATAATTTTACTCAATCTCATAAATATTTATATATATATATATATATACATATATCAAATATTTTACAAATATCCCAAAATATACTTGAAATTAAATCCATAATTTCATTTTAAAATTAAGGGTCTTACACATTTCTACTTGTATCTTTGTGACATCGTAACAGTAAAATAGAGGTATTGTTATTAATATCTTATTGTCACTAAACTTATAGTGCATGTTGTATTTATTCAATCTGTTGTTGTCACTAAACTACATGTTGAACTTATACTGTGCAAAATGTGTAGATAAATGAATTCCAATAACGATTTAGGTCGTCAAAATGATGAAGTTATAAACACTGACGTTGTAAACATTGAAGTTCTCAACACTAAAGGCTATGAAAACGAAGTGAAACGTGGGACAACTATAAAGCAAAAAGTCATCAAGCACTTACACTTTATGAGTTTATTAGGTGCGATGGAATGAAAGTGGTCAGCCGATTGAGCCCAACAGTTCAATGATGGTAAGTTACATCGGTGCTGTTGTTCGTCAAAATATCCCAATAACAATTGATGATTGGAGAGACAAAGCTTTGAAGGATGCTAAAGACATAGTGTTGAGTGATATACAAGTAACTTTTTTACTCCACTTTTTTGTTACTTATAATTTTTTTCATTGAAATACTTTTATTCAAACTCTTTATTTATTTGGTTTGCAGTTAGCTTTTAACATTGAAGATATGCGGAAAAATTACGTGCTTAGAGTTGCTGGTAAAATTCACAGAGGATTTAGATCTCATATGTCGAATTGTTACTTAAGAGACAAGTGTGGAAATTTGAATGTTGAAGCTCCAAAAATTTACAAACACTACATATCAACTAAAGAGTGGAGCTCTTTTGTAGCTAAACGTTTAGACCCCGCATTTGTGGTAATATTTATTTTATTAGCATGTGTGTTTTATTCATATCTTATTTTTTTACACGATCATTATTTTTTTTATTTATATATAGAATATAAGTACAACAAAGCGGGAGCGAGCAAAGAACCCAATGCATCCATCCAAAAGATCGCGTATGGGGTATGCACGTTTAGAGCAAAAAATTGTAAGTAAACATCACTTTTATACATTGCGGTAGATTATAAACTATAGTTTCTAACTAATATTTTGTTTATGTCTTAACGAACAACTGCAAGAGATGAAATCCGATCAACCATTGGGTTGTCATATGTTGTGGAAGGAGGCTCACGTTAATAAAGATGAAATAGTGGATAATGAAAATTTTCAACAAGTTGTCCTACAATGTGTAAGTATACTATCACTTTAATATCATTTAATATTGTCTTTTACAAATGATATTGAACTTATCTTTTTAATACTACATGTATTTTAGGAAAATTTGGAACAATGTCCTGAAAATCAAGATGAGAATAAAGAAGTTAGCTGCAGGGACATTTTTGGCAAGGTATTCAATGTTCCTGAATATTCTGGCCGTGTGAGGGGTAAGGGATTTGACGTGACTCCCAAAAGTTATTTTTCACATGAGAAGCGCATAAATCCATCGAATGATCAAGTATTAGAAGCGCTGAAAACCCTATCGGAGCAAGTTGCATACTTGGTTAAAAAGGATAAGGAAAAGCAACTTCCAGAGGGTCAACGTGAAATGCATATAGACAGTGAAAATAGAAGTTGCAACATTGGTTATAAAAGTCTCCCGAAGGTAATTAATTACTTAACGAAATAAGAAATTCATTCAACCTAATTGTTTCACATACATATGTATTAACCATTGATTTAGGGTGTTTCAGGTTGCCTGCTTTACTTGTCCTCCCCTACCCGTCGCATGGTTGGGAAACGAACATTGTACAATACATTAGGAGAAGTATTGCACAACAATCATTTCCCTGTTGGCCATGTTAAAGTGTCACCTGTGATAGCTTTACAACCACTTGCATCGTTACCTATCCCCGACAACGATGGAGATATGAAATTTTTGGGAGAAGCAATATGTAGCTATGTGCATGGCCGAAAAATCTTGTTGGCACTGAGGAGGTATGTTTTAATTGTTATGTATGTTTAGTTGTATGATTATGATTGATTATGTTTAATTGCTGATTTTTCCGCTTTTAAGTTCACATTTATTTAGATTCTTGCTAAAGGGAATGATAAGAAGATCCCTCGCAACGAGTCTGTCACTTCACCAGAAATGACAGAAAATGTTTGACATATACATCAATTGTATACGAAATGATTAGCTTACTATAATAACTAACAAACTAATCAACCTCATTTTTTTCAGATTCAACCAAAAAATAAACCCGCTGCACCGCAGGTGCAGGTCCGTGGTAAAAATAAATCTTCTAAAATGCAAAAACTGGATCGAGGAAAATCAGTTGTTGCTCCTAAAATAAGTCATCCACGCCTTTCTCTATTTGGGTCATGTCTTAACATAACAACAAAGATGAATATGGAGAGCAATAATGATACATGTATCATAAACATGGAAAAAGGTATTTTCGGAGATGAGTATGTAGAAATACTTGGCAAAGAGCAAATATATGAACTTCTCAATCATAAAGAGCTGAGTGCTACTGTCATCAGCATATACATTAGGTAATATAAATACTTTATTTAAAATAAAAATTACTTTTTAATTGCATCACTGTCACATTAATTTATTGATAATGAATCTATATTTATTTTTTCGTTGAAGGTTTTTGTATGAGACATTGTTGTGCACGCGCAAATTGACAAGTAGATTTGCATTGGTATCTCCCCATAAACTATTCATTTTTAAGCTCGATCCAGTTAAAGTTAAAAAGTATGTAGTTGATATACTTTTAGAAAATAAAGAGAAAGATAAGTTGTTTCTGGCACCATATAATTCAGGGTACGTAATTAGATATTTTATCTATATTTTTTTTAATTTATGATACTTTATGAGTTGTGCAAACAAATTTTCCAACCAAATTTTTGTTGTTGTAGGCAACATTGGGTGTTGTTTACCATCAATGCGGCTTCTGAAATTATATATTATTTAGACCCATTGCACGGTCATTACAACAATCACCTTGATATAAAGAACATCTTCGACACGTAAGTAATATTCATTTATTTCTTACATATATAAATAATGTCTTTGGTCATTGAATAATAATCACATTTATTTGATAGTGCTTTGCAAATTTTCCACACTCAAATGGGTGCTTCAGTGTCGAAAAATAAGTCAAACAACATCTCATGGCTTCCAATAAAGGTTTGAAATTTTTGTTATAGAACTTAATTGTATGCCTTTAAATTTTCATTTACAATCAACGCATAAATATTTATTGGCGTACATGTTTTATTTTATAGTGTCCGCGTCAAACTAACAACATAGACTGCAGATACTATATAATGAGATTCATGAAGGAGATTGTTGATCTGAATCAAAATATAATTCCAGAACCGGTTTTCATTATATTTTGATTTTCATATATAAACTATATATATATATATATTATTCTAACTTATTTATATTCAAATATTATATCGCATAATATTTTGACAGCTTCAATCCAACATACTCTGAAACTGAACTCATAGAAATAAAAGAAGAATGGTGTCAGTTTGTGCTCGAACTGAAAGTTATATAATTTGTTAATAGGTGAGTTTCACATTGCTGGAAATTGTAATTTATTATTGTATATTTTGGTGTGAACTGATCATTATTCTAATTAGTTTATTTTATTTTTTGTTACAGTAGGGTAAATAAAGAAATTGATGGAGAAATTGCTACTGAACTGGCATGATATTTGTTCTATGAATCTGTAATTCATATTGTGAATATGTTGCTACTCTCAATAACTTGTAATTTATTGCTACTGTCATGAAATTGTAATTTGTTGTTGTGAATATGTTGCTGCTGTGAATAACTTGTAATTGATATTGTTAAATGTGAATATGAAATTGTAATTTATTGTAATTTGTTGCAGTGAAACACTTGTAACTGATATTGTTAAATGTGAATATGAAATTGATATTGTGAAGAATATGAATTTTGATATTTGTGAATATGAATTTTGATATTGTGAATGTGAATTTTAATGTTGATAAGAAGAATCTGAATGTGATATTTGATGTTGATAATAATGCCATAAAAAAGACAACGCTTTTTTAAAAAATGTCATAAAAAATCCTTTTACAGAGTTTTTTTAAACGTTTTACAGCGTTTTTCTAAGCCTTTTACAACACTTTTTTTGAAAAAGCGCTGTAAAACTAATATAAGAAGCGCACTGTAAATCTAGTATAAGAAGCGCGCTTTATATATGGACCTATTACAGCAGTTTTTTGAACAAGCGTTGTAAATCTAGTATAAGAAGCGCACTTTATATATGGACCTATTACAACGCTTTTTTGAAGAAAAAAACGTTGTAAATCTAGTATAAGAAGCATGCTTTATATATGAACCTATTACAGCGCTTTTTTGAAAAAAGCGTTGTAAATCTAGTATAAGAAGTGCGCTTTATACATAGACCTATTACAGCATTTTTTTTATTTTCAATAGCGCTGTTGTATCCTTTTACAACACTCGATACTACAGCGCTTAAAAGCACTGTAAAAGACTTAAAAAAACACTTTAAAATGATTTTTTTGATGTAGTGTCAATAATAGTAAAAGTTTTAAGTCTCATATTCTTTCGTTTCGTGTAAGCTAATATTTTCCTCAAATCTATGAAACTATATTTGTATTATTTGAGTTTGGAGTGAGTTATTAACTTTATATATATAATCCCACATTCTTTAAATTCTAGGGATTTAATCTCACTCATATCCTCAGTATGATCTTCATGATCTCTTAAGTTAAAGGTTACTTGATGTATAGAATTATTTGGAGAATTTTATTTATAATAGAATCTCATCCTTGTTTATATATGTAGAATTAATAGGAGACTAGGAGTGTATACACAATTATTTATATATCAGATTAGTGAAAGTAGATGTATACACAAATTATAAATACTTAAAAATTATTATTTTATATTGTCATGTAATCTTGCACGCACTAAAACATATGACATACTCTAGTAAGACCTCGAAAATTAAATCTCATTCTTTTATATTGAGATTTGTTTTATTTCAGTATGCATCATAATTGGATACTTAAAGTTGTTGAAAAATGTATAATAATTCTTTAGTATGCAATTATATTGTGTTTTTCTTTTAATTATCAACATTCTACATTTTCTGAGATCACAAATTTACAAGTACAATTATAATGTTAATACTCTTATCAAGTATAACATTGTGTTGTTAAGGTACTTAATGACGTACTAATCTTAGACCTACGTGGATATTCTACGACTGTTATGAAATTGAAAACTCATTGGTAGCATCACTAATTAACCACAAACTTATATACATAAGTCTCTTGTTATTTTGGGTAGTGAGAGTTCATTTATAGTATTTCAAATGTTTGGACCATTCTTGGAATACATATTTCTTAATTAAATTATGATAATTCATATTTACTATCCTTATGTGAAATGTAGGTTTTTAATATGTATGATTTGTTTCTCTATCAAATTTTATTTCTGCATTGTTAAAGTTTGCATTTCTTAAACTACTTTGTGATAAGTGCTTTTGTACATAGTTGATATTCTAGTTTTCAAAATTTTATATTTTAAATTGATTAGAAGCCATTGGAGTGAAGATAGAAGATGAAGATAAGACACTAAGACTCATATGGTACCTCTTCCATCTTCCTATGGGCATAGCAAACCTATTTTGATTTATGGGAAGGAAACTTTGAACTTTGAAGAAGTTGCATGCAATATTATTTCTGAAGAAAAACAATTGAAAAGTGGAGATAACACTTCAAACTCAATGTTGGTTGCTAGAAGTAGTTCTTATGTGAAGAAAAATCATGGAACGATTATGAAATGATGGAAATGTGGAAAGCTTGGATATGTGAAGAATAATTGTTTTGATAGAGAAATGTCAAAGAATGGCTCTGACTCATGATGTGAGATAATAGTCTTGTCTAAAAATAAGATGTGTATCCTCGTGGCATTTATGCACTATCGTGGAAAAGGAGGAATTATTACTAGCAAGTTAACACATATGCATTGGTTAACATTGATGCAAGATATGCTAAGAAATTATGTGAGTTGTTGAAGAACTTCCTAAGAAAGCCAACATGGAAATTTCACCATATTTTTCAGCGTTAATTTTCGACATAGTGAAAAATTCTTGAAGTTGTTTAGCTTCAAGTGAAATGTACTATTTTATGGTGGTGTATGATAGTTCTTTTGAACTATGTTTATTGTTATAGACAATGAAAGCTGAAGATATATATAACTTTCAATCAAGGTGGAGATTGTTAGAGTTGTTTGAAATATTATATATGTTGAAATAGATCCATATCGCTTGAAATTGTAAAGGAAGTGGGAGCTCAAGACTATATATATGACTCTAGCTATTCATTACAAATATATGAGATTGCAAATATAACGTAACAAGTTTGAGAAGTGAATTGGTAAAAGACATATTTTATAGAATGAGTGAATGGAAAAAGATTAAAAATGTAATAGTTTATATATTATAATTATTACAAATTTAAGGTAGTGTCACCAAATAGTAACTTTTTTTTTAAAGGCATGTAGTACTTATCTTGCGGGTTTAATTATAGTTATTAATTTAATTTGTAATATAGTACAAATACAAACATAAAAGAGAATAAAGATACGTTAATTTTATATTGTCGTTCTATTATAACTTATACAAGGATATATATTATATCATATTTTTTAAAATTAAACAGAGTCTTCTTGCATTGGGAGAATAGGAAGGTGCCCTTTCTTTTGTAGACTCTTAACTGTGTCATATAGACATTGCTTCACATTAGTGAATTCTAATCCCAAGTCTTTAAGCTTTTGATTTGAAAATATGTATGGTTTCACTCTTGGGTTCTTTTCATCTGAACATCTGCAAAGATAAAAAATAAAAATAATTATGTTTAGCTCCCATCTTGAAATGAAAGAAACTTTCATTTCTCAAATTTCTTATTAAAAAAAAACATTTCTCTAATCCAAATTATTTTATTGGAAGAGACACCTACTTAAGGCACCCACAAATTAATTTATTTGATTATTTCTTTTGTTTGTGGGTGAGAATTGTGAAACATTTTTTTTGACTTTGTATCTGTATATAGGTTCTATTAAATTTTTCCAAAAGTCAAAGCAATGTAATATTTAGTAAAAAAAATCAATTTTTTTATATGCGAAAAAAAAGAACGTAATATAAAACCTACATTTAAATAGGGACAGGACAATCTACAAATATTTATTAGGGGACAAAGACTAATTAACTTCTTTTTATTTCTATCCAATTTCAGATTTTTAAAATAAGTAGAAATTTCAAGGGTTGAGGGGTGGCATCTCCTATCTACTTGGATCAATCTCTGTATTTCAATACTAAGTGTACGTTTGATTTAAAGTTTCATGAATATGAACACATAAATAAATTATAAAAATTATTTTCGCATTTGGCTGCAACATATACTAAATAATTATTAATCAATATTTGGCTAGTAGATTTCCCAAAATATGATTATGTTCTTCTAAGCAAATTTTCAAAGTAGGTCACTTTACTTTACCCATTCTTCACTCAATTTTTTTAGTAAAAATTTTAATGGATGATTTAGCATGCCCTTATATTAATTAACTAAAAATGTAGGTAAATGTGTGTCACAAAAACAAGGGTTGGTAATGACTTGTGAAGTTTTAAGCTCTACTCACTTTGTAACCTATAAATCATTGACTTCTTGTGAGGCTTGGATTCAACTTAACTTTAATATTCTAAAGAAGTTGAAGTTGAATATTACATTAAAAAGTCAAAGTTGGTATACCTATAATTTCCATAGTGTTTTCACTTTGAAAACTTCACTTGTTCTTTATTTTTATTTTTCAAAATTAGAGGAATAGATTATTTCATGTATAATTTACTAGTGAAAGAATAATGTGTAATCTTTTACCATTTAAAGAAAGAGAAAAACATATATATGATAATTTTTTTCGAATGATAAGAGATTACACTTAATTAGGATATTTGATTCTTGCTTTTTAAACTCGACAATTTAGGTAATTTGGTCCCACTATAAGACTAATCTTTAAGTTGAGACCTAAATATATATTTTTTATTATCAGAGTTAGATTACCTCTTAAATGAACAAATTCAAATATTGAACATCTGCTCTTAATTTTTCAAATGTTGTCAACAATCTCAACACATGTATTCTTGATTATCTCTAATTAACATTACTAATTTATTTTAAAAGATAACAAAGTTAACATTAAATATATTTATACACAAAAAACAATTTAGTAATATTTCTACACAAAATATACAAATTAACTACTCTACCAACTTTTATTTTATATATTTTATTCAAAAAAATTTTTTGTTAACATACGTATATATATGTTGTGTGTGTTAATAACAAGGGACCCAGGGAGTAAAAGTCCATTAATTTGGACTTTATATTTATTTTGAAATATAACAAAAATATTACTTATGTCATGATGTCTCTCCCATTATTTGTTAACACAAAGTTTAACTTTTAGAGTTAAATTCAGATATTGATCCAGTTGGATGGAAACTCCTGAGAGAATATTTTCATTTCTTGAGTAAAATTTCCACTGATGACTCACTAAAATATATATTTTTTCTATTATCAAACAACTAAAAAAATTAACTCATTATCTGTAACAATTATCTTATTATTATTTTTTTCTCCACTTTCTTTGTAAAATCAAGGTCGACAACCTCAATCATAGTTTTAATTATTTGTATTCTGTACACTAATCACAAGAATAAAAACAAATAATCTCATAAAAAAATTAAACAAATAAATAAAAAATGATAAATTGACAATAACAAACACTCACTTGATTAAGGGGATCTATTTATTTTTACTATAATACTTTTAACCTTTTTATTTCGACAATCCAAATAATCTTCAATCATTTATTATATCTATTTTTCTCTCTACTACGAGCAATATTAAAAAAAATTAATATATTGAACTTTAAAAACGGTAAATAAATATAAATAATTTTTTTTTTTGCAAATACAACAATTAAAAAAAATAGAGAGAATATAATAACAAACACTTACTTGGTAGGAAGTGGATATTCAGGAAAATACTTAGCCAAAATTTCAACAACTTCACCACGATGCAGAGAAGTTTCAGAACAAATGTATCTACCAGAAGCAGAATTTGTCTCATAAACAATAATGTGGGCCAATGCGACATCTTTGACATTAACATAAGATTGTGTTGCATTCACATAAGTTTTTGTAGAACCATTAAGGTATTTGAGAATGTGAATTGTACTTGCATTAATTGTAGATTGTAGTAATGGTCCAACAACCACAACTGGGTTCACAACAACCAAATCCACACCATTCTCTTTTGCTATTTCCCATGCTGATTGTTCAGCCACTGTTTTCCCATAGCAATACCAATTCTACAAATTAATTAACCATTTTGTCAAAAAATAATAATAATTAACCATTATTCATCCCATGATAATCAATATATTATACAGATATAAAAAAAAAATCCTCATGCATCCGATCATATTTCACTATTAATATTATACTATATCATAATAATTATTTTTTAATATATTATATTTACACAAATATTTAAATAGTGAGATATAATTGGATAATTTTGTAAATCTCTTTTAAACCACAAGTGGTAGTATAAGTGGAATAAAAAAGTGGGAAAGTTACCACTTATTTTATTTCTAGAAATTAATGTATGTTTTACATTTTAAAATAAAATTTTCAATTTACAAATCTACAATTCATAATAATAAGTTTCATTCCCATGAAACAAACGCTCATAAACCTTTTTAGTTGCATGGACTGTATTTTTAATTAAATTGTCCATGTATTTTAATGAAAAATTCATTCTACCCTAGCATTTTTTTAATCTTGAATTTGTGTTTAATTAATCATATTATATAGTACATTGATATCATTGATCAAACCTTGGTGCTCTTGCAATGTTCTAAATTGCTCCAATATGACTCATCAATCACAACATCTCTACTTGTATTTGGGTTCATATAGATAGTTCCAATAGAGGAAGTGAACACGACACGTCTCACTTTTGCTTCAGCTGCCGCTATAATCACATTCTTTGTTCCATTTACTGCCGGTTCCAACATCTCTTCCTTAATTCCACAAAATTAATTTTATTTTACATAATTTTTTTATGTGAAAAATTTATTAAATTTACAAATAGAAAACAAAGAAAATTACTCACAGGGTTGTCAGTGATAGGGGAAGCTGTGTGAAACACACCATGGCAACCATTAACAACGAGTTGAATAGAATGAAGATTAAGAAGATCAACCTTATGAAGAGTTAGCCTCTCTCTTGCTCCTTCCAATTCTTTCAAGTGATCATTCTTTGGATCCTCTAATCATATATAATGCATTCCCATGTCAAATTAATAACTTAAATTTCAACGGAACAAATAATTAAAACAACTCGTTAATGTAACTGTAACCGCAATTTAAAATCTTATATTATACGAATTTTTAAAAAATAATATTAAATTTAACACAATGATAACATGGATGCCTGGATTTCGGAGAGTTCCTCTAACGGTGTAGCCTTTCTCCAAAAGAAGTTTGACGAGCCAAGAAGCTATGAACCCACCTGCGCCCGTGACACACACGATTTGGTCACGGCCGGAGGGTACCGATGAAGTGTTTTCATAGGCAGGCATTTTTGTGTGTAAGAAGAAATAAATTGGATAAGAAATAAAAACAAATTGGTGGATGAGAAATTAGGAATAGAAAAGAAGGACCAATGGAGATAACAAAAATAGATGTTTTAGGTCTAGAGTATGAAAGATAGATATGCTTCTTTGGTGTGAGTGGCATAAACCAATGTGGGCAATGGATTCCTTTTATAGATAAAGAAAAACATATATATTCACATTTTATTTTATTCTTTTGTTAATGAGAAATATATTCACCTAATGTCTACCGAATATGATTTTGAACTTGTTTTTGGCTGTTCATATTGAAGAAGTAGTCACTATTTCTATTTTGTAATTAAAAAACACATCGTGCACAAGTAACCCTCTCCCTTAGATATATTAAATTATTATATAATTGTTTATAGGTAGCATCGTATACACATTTCATCGTGAAGATTGATTTTAAACGTGGATTTTACTCAAAATTGTAAACATTCTTTTTTTATTCTTTCTTTCTAATAAGCACATGTTTCCATTTTTTAAAAAACGTTAACGACATATTTTTAATATTTATTTTTTAATATATTTTTTAACGGATTAAAATCTATATAAATTCTACTATATAAAACTCATGTAATTTGGTGAGATTTATATAAATTTTAATAGAATTGTGATAGAAAATATTTATTAAAAAGCTGGTTAGTATATTTTCTTTTGGTACACAACACATCGTCCTACTTTTAATTAATTGTAAAAGTACAATAACTTATCGTTTTTTAATTGCATATTTTAATTTTAATTATATGCATATCAGTCTCTATAGTTTTTTTAAGTATTTTGGCAAAACGTGTTTGAGATGTGATTTATTTATAGTTTTTTAAATATTTTATCAATAATAAATATTTGTCTTATTTATTTTTATATTTATCAATAAAAAATATGTGTTATGTGTAGTTTTTATGTATGAATGAAAACAAAAATTTGGTGGTTTTTTTTACTATTTATTAGTGATAAATATGTGTCTTATATTTTTTTATATATAATTGACAAATATTTGTAATATTTGTCCCGTATTTTATATATATATATATATATATATATATATATATATATATATTTATCTATGATAAATATGTATCTTGTATTCTTTTATATATCAATAACATATATGTATCCTATTTTTTTATATTTATTAGTGATAAATATTTATCTTGTGTTTTTTTAAATACTTATTAGTGATGCATATCAAAACTTGATTCACACTTGTCCAATTTCTTAGTTCAAGATGTGTCCAATTTCTTATTTTTTTATGTATTAATAACAAATATTTATTCTGTATATTTTAAAAAAATTGATAAATGACAAATATATATCTCGTATTTTTTTATGTATCAATGACAAATATTTGTGTTAAAATATTATTATATTTATCGATACCAAACATTTATCCCTTTTTTTTCCGCACATTAGTGACATATTTGTCTAGTATTATTTTATATTTATCAATGATAAATATTTTTTTTAATTTGTAGATAAAATGATAAAGAAAAAATTTGTATACAATTGCGAGATACTAGATTCGAACCAAAAATATAGTATTCAATATAATAATATCGATATTTACTAGTGACAAATATATACTTCAAGATCAAAAAATAAAAAGAGAAAAGTAAATATACATTTACATTGTAAAAGAGTTTTATATTATTATCTAATCACAATTATGTATTTATCAAATCATCTAACTTTGCATTGACAATATATGTTCATTGCATTCATAAAAAAATATTACATTAAAAGTGTCTTAAAAATTGTATATCCAATTTTTTAAAAATTTTAAAATTTTGTTGATTTCAATCCAAAAATTTTATTTAGTGATTCTTTAACAAGTGCGGCGAAGATAATGGCCAATTAAGGATCCCTTGATATTATTATCGAAGGATAAAGAAGCCAAATTACCAATAGGACTATAAAAGAGACAAGTTATATATATATATATATATATATATATATATATATATATATATATATATATATATATAAATTATTACTTTTTGTCACTATACGTTTGATGTTGATGGAGATTTTTAAGGGGTATTATATTGGCAAATAGTATGATTTGGGTAAACGGGTGAAATAGTATGATTGGTATATGACCCATTTACGATATTAGAAGTTGAAAGTGGGTGAAAAAAGGGACATATACTCAAAAATCACAAATAAACGAGTAAAGTGTAAGGCAGCTAGCAAGAGTTGAATTTTGTTTGTCCTCATCATTTTATGATATTTTGATGTGCTCTTTTTGCTACGTTCTACTCATTTTAAACAAAAAGAATAAGAAAATAAATTAAAATATTAGTGATATTTTGCTATATATTTATTTTGAAAAAATTATTTACTTTTAAAGAATATTATTAATAAGAAAAATGAGTTGTCAATCTAAAATAGACATGATGTGACGATCAAAATATAAGAAATAGTTGACATGGATTTTATATCGAATAAATAAAATTAGAAATTATTTGTCGCAGCTTAAATTTCGAGTGTTTTTTGAATTCAATTGAATCGCTATTAAAATTTATTTTAAAATAAGAAAAATATTGGAAAAACCTTTAAAAATAGAAAAATAAAAATAAAAATGGCTCTTGAAACTAAAACTTGAGTTCATAAGTTAATTATGTGTAGGAAATGTATTAACATTCTACGACATCCATTAAAAATATGGTTACCTACAATTAATTGTGCAAAAATTAATATTAACATAAATATATTCATTTCTCCTTATTATTAAATATGAATATCAATTGTTTTTTATAAATGTGATTTTTGAAATAAAAGTGTTTAGAAAAAATGAAATTTTTATTATTGTGCTCGACAAGATTGTGATTTTTCTCCTACGTATCTCTTAGTGCGATGGAGAAATCAAAACTACGTAGTTCTTTTTGTACAAAATGCGGATGTATTGATTGCTTTTAATGAAAATGTATTTTGTTGTTGATAAAAATAAAAAATATTTTTTACAAAAAAAAAAAGAGTTTGCTTGATTTGAATAATTATTTTGAAATGCGAGTTTTAGGACTATCAAGTTATACAATTCGTATCTAAAAAACTCAATGAATAAAAAAGATGTCACATCTAATTTAATTCATTCAAAAATATTTTATTAATTTTCAATTATAACTATGAGCATTTAAACCCCCAAATTGTACAACTTATATTATAACCACTCAAAAATTATTTATTAATTTATACAATTTGCGCCTTAACAAGTTAACAAATGTCATATCTAATTAACCTTTCAATATTTGATTATAATTTTATATTTTTTTTTTAAATTAAAAATTGATGCTAAATATTAAATAAATTTAGATGATTCTACGAAATAAAATCAGTAATGAACACAAAAACAAAATAGCAACAAAAGAGATATATGGATTTGTAATTCGATCTGTTAAATAAATAAAAACACAATTTAATAATAAAACCAAAAATACTATTTATAAGTGCGAGTTTCTTTCAAAACACCTTTTAATTAAATAAGTGATAGAAACAAAATTTATTTTAATATTAAATAGCACAACCCAAAACCAACAAAAAAATCGGTTAACCTTGTCCCAATGAAATAAATGATGTTTATCGCTATTTAATTACGTTGATAATTATTTGTATTAAATGAAATTATTTGTATTAAATGTAATAAATTATTCATAATGCACGTAAATATAACATTGTTAACATGAAAATAGAAATGATAGGAAGAAACAGGAATGGCAGGAGCTGCATAAGTCACGTGGAATGCCATGAAGAAAGCTACATAAGTCACCTCCATAGTCCAATAGGTTGTAAGTTGTAAGCAAGGCGTTTGCACACTAAGGGTCTTCTTAGGCAAAAGCAAAATATGGATTTTAAACTTTACAAACACAAGAGAAAACTTTAAATCTCAACCAAAATATCACTCACACATACAAAACAAAATTTGCTCTTTTAAATAATCAACTTTAAGTTTTAAACTTTAGTTTCCAATGGAATAATGTTTATATTTTATAGTTTGAAAAGTAAACAAACATAAAAATAATGAGAAAATACATATCTTTCTAGATAACCTATGAAATAGAGGCGGTGATGGACACTGGTTGACGATGAGATTGTGATGGCCAGTGGTTGACGACGAGATTATCGGTGGAAGTTGGAATGACAATAATGACCTCGTTTTCTATTTTTTCTTTTTGTTTTGAAATATATGATTTTCAGGATGGGATTAGATTGTTATTTCTTATCTGTTCAACTTCATTTTTTTTGTTTTAGAATCTCTCTAAAAAAATTTCACTCTTTTTTTATTCTTCTCTTTTGAAAAATAAAACTCTTCTGCCCTTTTGGACCTTAATTTATAGACTACAAGGTTCTTTGTATTTATGAGATAAATGGATGTCTGGTTTTTATATTGTTATTGCAGAAATTATGGAACTGCTTAGATGTAAATAGAAAAGAGTGATTGGCCTTTTTTATTGAGTATTCAAATGGTAAAATTATATCCAAAAAATAAAAAAGATGTGGTTGTTTGTTGGGAGAAGAAGATGTGCTACAAGAAGAAAAGTTACTCCAAAGAAGAAAGAAAATAAAGAAGACTACTTTTTTTTTTTTTTTTATTTCCTTAAATTTTTTTAATGTAATAGAAACACCTATGTAAATATAGACTTAAAATTGGACTAAATTGTAAAATGATGATTTTAAAATTTTATAACAATACTTATAAAATATTTATTAAATGTATTATTACTTATTTATTGAATTACATTTAATTAATCGGATAAAATTGACGTACTAAATTATTAAAATAAATTGCATATCTTTTCTGTTTGACTGCATTTTCTTTTATAAAAAGAATTAAGTCAAATGTTTATTGCAATTTATCTAGAGCATTAACCCTCTTCCTTAGATATATTAAATTATTATATAATTGTTTATAGGTAGCTTCGTATACATATTTGATCATGAAGATTGATTTTAAAGTTGCTTTTACTCAAAATTGTAAACATAGTCTTCCTTTTTTTCTTTCTTTAAGCACATGTTTCTATTTTTTTTAATAACGTTAAAGATATATTTTTTAATAACTATTTTTTAATATATTTTTTAACAGGTTAAAATCTATATAAATTCTACTAAATTTATATAAAACTTATGTAATTTGGTGAGATTTATATAAATTTTAATAGAATACGTTAGAAAATATTTATTAGAGAGTTGGTTAGTATATTTTCTTTTGGTACACAACACATCATCCTACTTTTAATTAATTGTACAAGTATATAAAAGAAATGTATATATTTCATTGCTCAATTAAGAGTATACCTCATAGACTTTCTCAACTTTCAAATTATATAGTAAGAGTCTTTATTTTTCTCCATTTTGTTGACACATTGGTCAAGTAGAATATGTCAATAATTTCATGCAATGTTTGCTTTTGACCTCATTGTGGATTTAGAAAAAGAAAAGAGAAAGTAGAAGTGGGAATGGAATTGTAGTATATTGATTCTATTCTCTCTAAGTGGATGATGGGTTGGTGTGTGAAAGACAAAAAAAAGTCAAGTTTATAAGTACAACAAGGAAAGCCCTAAATCAACATTTACAACTACTCTTTAAAAACTCCAATCCAAGGAAAAGACACTTTTCTTTCATTCTTTTTAAAAAGTCCAACACTCACGTTTAAAATTTTACCAAATAAAACAAAAAGTGACAAAGGCAGCAATTTCAATAGCAATACCGTTATACACATTAATGTGAAGAGACCTACTAGCAAACTACTAGGAATAGACTTTCCCCAAAATATTTTTTATAATACACTAATACCCTATATATAAATTTTATTATAGAATGTATGTGTAAAGGCAGTTAAGACGGCACTAATTTTTTTTTATTAGTTAAAGTTATATTCAAATAAAAAATTTATAATTGTCCAGCAGATTTGAGTTGTATAGCACTCTCTGTATTTGAGAATATTTTTTAATTTTGTCTAATATTAAGAGTTAGATAATTTATACTTTGAAAGTAACTGCACTCTATTTTTATTATAATTTTATCCCACGTCACTTATTTAATAATTAAAATTAATAGTTAAGCCAACTAGAAAAATATAATATAGAAATAGATCAATAATTCGTTATTAAAATATAAAGTTCTTTAAATTATATTGTTAAAAAAAATTCTTTAGATTCAATTTATATATTATTTATCATGTTTTTTTTTCTATTTATTCTTATTATACTATTGTTGATATGAATTAAGAAAAAAAACTTTTTATATTCTCTGAAAATATGTAATTATTTTGTATGGTTATATACAAAAATATATGTTTAACTTCTTTCAAATAGTTAATTGTTTCCATACAAAAAAAAAGTTATTTCAAACACGTATTTTCTAAGAAAATTTTATATTTTATAGAACCTGTTTTGATATACCAAAATAGTTTCACATTACATAAAAATTAATGTTATAGGTAATTTATAAATAAATTTGCGGTCTTCAACCCATTAAACCACTTTTTATGAAAAACAAAATTGTGAGACCTTATAACGTGAATTACTACTCGTTTTAAAGAATTCCATCCCATTGCCTTCTTTTTAGCAAAATTTCAAATTAGTATATTATTTGGAATTCATGATTCATGGATTTTATGTTTTTCATACAAGTGTTGAAGAGGATGTTCTGAGGTACAAGTGTTGTGATTCATTTAGAGTGTATGTCTGCACTCTTTCAAATAACATTACTGTTTGTAATTACAAACTGAGAGAATCTTAGAGGTACTACTCATTTTCAATTATTTCTATTTCAAAAAAAAAAAACATTCGTTTTCAGATTTAAAGTATGGCGAGTTACATTTTTCCACATTTCCATTTAAACCATGTCGACAAAACAACCAACCCACCTAGAAACATGTGACAAAACAACCAACACACACCAAAGATTGGTATCATTAAATTCCAAATAATTAGTGTTGAAATAGGTGTTGTGATGTGCCTACTCTATGTATGAACCTATTTCTTCCAAATCATTCATCTCTAGTTCATCCAACCTATTTCTTCTCTATGTATGAACCTAGAATAAATAAATATCCATGACTTCAACTCAACGTTGTTTGTGGTGGTTCTTGAAAGTAAATCATTATTTTATATTAGGTTTAATTGTAGTTTTGCTATTTTTATTTTCACCAAATTAACGAAATTATTCTCTTATTTTGAAAGGGACATCTTTTGTCTCTCTTTAATTTTTTAAATTAAAAAAATAACGATTTGACATATTTTAAAGGCTTAATTGCAATTTTGATTTGACATATTTTAAATGATCATACGATTTAATGATATAGAACCATTTAGATTTATTAATTATTCATATGTCATTCATTAAATTACAAAAATAAAAAATTTTAGAAGTTGAAAATTAAGTTTTTAGAGGATTTTATTAATGTTAATCATTCTACGTCATCGTATCAAATGTATGATAGAAACTATACCAAACATAAATATTTTAAGGGAATAAACAACTTTTATTGATAATAGAATAAATTCCTAAAAAATTGGAGAGTCTTAAATCTCTCCCTTCTAAAAATTTAGAGCTTGATCTCTTCCAATTAATATTCAATTCCCACTGTAGCCTTATAACTGCCTA
>JBBPBO010000005.1:81412411-81454458 GCA_037974295.1 Cicer cuneatum
TAATAATAATAATAATAATAATAATAATAATAATAATAATAATAATAATAATAATAATAATAATAATAATAATAATAATAATAATAATAATAATAATAATAATAATAATAATAATAATAATAATAATAATAATAATAATAATAATAATAATAATAATAATAATAATAATAATAATAATAATAATAATAATAATAATAATAATAATAATAATAATAATAATAATAATAATAATAATAATAATAATAATAATAATAATAATAATAGGTCTAACAATACTCCCCTAAAGAATCTCCTTGTCCTCAAGGTGAAATAATGGAAATTGCTCCATGATAATTGCGTTGCAATCGGTTCCTAAGTGGCTTCCTTACATGTGGCAATTTATCCTTCAGACACTAAAAATTCAATTATTGCCTCCATTCTGTGCTTTGTAACCATTACTGTTCCTCATCAGAATTGAAATAAATAACTGTCCAGATCAATTGCTCTCATTGATAGAAATCGATACTAAAACTGTCAGATTTTAAAATAGAGAAATCGATTTTGTGAATTAATAAAAATAAAAGAATTAAAACTACAATTAAATCTTCGTATTATCTAAATATAAAAGAGTGTTGTTGGAGGAGTACCTTGAGTAAAATGTTTGGAATAGGGATATGTTTGAACTTATTTTCAACTAAATCCACATCATAGATTGTAATGAACTTAGATCCATCCATGAAATACACAATAGGCAGTGATTGATTTTTAGGAATCTAAGCGGTAACACAAAGAGAATAACTAAATCTTGAAAGTTTGTTACTCTAATTAGTGAAGAAAAAAATATCTAGCTCATGAAGATTTGATATACTTGAGAACTCAAACATCAACCTCAAAGTAAGCCTCAATGGCATTAAAAACAATTTGACTACTAAATTGCTAGTCTATAAGGTTTAAGTGCATGCATGGCTTTACAGTGAGTTTTACAAAATCTAGAATGCTATTGTTTTGTAGGTATGTTTTACACCATACAATGAAATGAATTGTGCAATCTCAAGGAAGAACCATGTAGACCTCTTCATTTAAGTCATCATGAACGAATGCATTATTAAAGTTAATGCTGTTGATAGTAACTTAGAGAGTTATATATTACTAGTTTCAAAAACAATACTAACACGTGGGAAGGTAAATGATCGGCAAGAGATTAAATCAAGGTTTTTGTCAGTAGATGAGTTGCATCAACCAGACAATGGGATTATAAATTACAAATAAATTACTACTCACATTTTAAAAACCAAAAGTTACATGTCTGTTTTCAGGAATGTTTGACAATGTATAAACCAATCAAATGGAAAATGTGGTGTTGCCTTTACTATAAGAAAGAACTCATCTGTACAAATCTCTGAGCTTTCTCTAGTTGACCAAATCGGGTAAGAAGTCGAACCATTATAGCAAAGTGTTCCTTAGATGCTTCAATTTTATATTTAGGCATTAAATTGAAGATTTTACTAGCATCATTGACAAATCCAGCTCTATCACATATAGATAGAATGGCTTCAAATGTGAAATGATTTGGAGAAAAACCATTTGATCTCATCTGATCGAAAAGGTCAATTGCACCTTGATAAAATTCATTGTGTCCATAGGCCCTTATAAGAGCAGTCCATGTCATGGAACCTTTCACAGGTACTGCACTAAACACTAACTTTGCCTTATCAACATCACCGAAAGTTCCATACATATCGATTAGTTCTGATGAAACAAAATGGACCAACGCAAAATCCCTTTTCAAGATCTGCCCATGAATCTCTTTCCCAAGCTTTAAAAGTTTTAGCTGACTACAAACACTTAACATCCTTGCAATGGCAATTGAGTCCGGTCGATGTTTTGACAACTGCATCGACCTTATCACGCCAAGTGCTTCATACAGATACCCATTTTCTATATACGAATCAATCATAGCCGTCCATGAAATCACGTTCCTTTGCTCTGTATCATCAAACAGTCTTGCAGAATACTCAACCACACCGCACTTTGAATACATTACCATCAACGAAGAAGTTACAGATACATTAGGAAGAAACCAATGTTTCAAAGCATAAGCATGAATCTGTTTCCCTTGTTCAAGAGCCCTCAACTGAGCACAAATTGGAAGAACAGTTGCAACAGTCACCACATCAGGCCTAAACCCTTCTTGTTGCATCCAAATTATGGACCTCAGTGCCTGCTCTAGTCTTCCAACTGAAGCATACCCCGACATAAGAGCTGTCCAACAAACCACATTTCTCTCCGACGAGCTATAAAAAACTCGCCTCGCCGAACCCAAATCTCCACACTTACAATACATATCAATCAAAGCAGATTGAACTGGCACTAGCTTTGAGTACGATTTTGTCTTCACTACGAAAGCATGAACCTCCTGACCTAACCTCCTCGCACAAACTTCACCGATCACAGGAATAACAATCGTCATTATAACCGAATTTGGACATATCCCTTCCTCTACCATCCACTTCACATACTCCAACACTTCCCTCTGCAACCTATTGTGAGAAAAACCAGCAAGCATAGCTCCCCAAACAACAACATCTCTCTCCCTCTCAGGAATTTCCTCAAACACACGGCGTGCAAGCTTAACCTTACCACACTTAAAATACATATCAATCAAACAAGTCCTAAGAATGTCACTATCAAGCAAACCATTCTTGACCAAAAGGGCATGAGTTTTCAATCCTTGAAAAAGTGCGGGAGCCGCGGCGAAACTCTTGATAACACTAGAGAAACTATAAACATTCAATTCAACACCCAATTCCCTCATCTTTGAATAAGTCTTAAGAACATCAATGTATTGTTTTCTTTTACCCCCAGAAACCACACTTCCTCTAAGCAAAGCATTCCAAGGAAAAACACTAGTCTCACACTGAAAACTTTCATCAAACAACTCCAATGCATCTTCAAATGACCCACATGAAGTGTACATTTGAACAAGTTTAGTTTTCAAAAATAGATTGTTTTGGAGGCCATTGATTCTTATATGAGTATGAACTTGTCTTCCAATCGAAAGCGAATTCATTCGGATGCAAGCAGCAATGAGGGAAGAGAAAGTGGTGGCGTTGACTGGAATACCCTGTTGGTCAACGTAATCCAAAATGGTGAGAGCTTCTTTGAGTTTGTTTTGGCGAGCGAAGTTTTTGATGTCTTTGTAAATGAAAAGTGGGTTTTTGTTGTGGAGTGGTAAAGAACATGGGAATGCATCTTCTTCTGAAAATGGTTGTTTTGAAGTGTTTTTGTTTTTGTTTGTGAATTTTGGTGATTTTTTTTTGTTTTGATTTTGATATGTTGTTGTGATGGATGGTGGTGATGATTGGGAAGGTTTGAAATTGAAGAGTTGGAAAATGTTTTTGGGTTTGTGGTTTGGAGGGAAACGTAATGAGAGAGAAGAAACAGAGTTATCCATTGTTGTTGGACTTTGTTTTTCGTTATTTTTAAGGTAACGCAGGTTGTGTCAATTATGAAATTTCACACAATATTTGAGTCATACATGTTTTTGTCCATGCCTTGCATAATGATATGAATGAATCAAACCATTCCACAGTTAATAGTCTTAGACACTAAAATTTGTCAAAATATGCCAAACACTTACTACTTTACAAGGATGTTATTGGGAATTATACGAAATAAAATGGATTAAACTAATAAATTATTGATTATTATATGGTAAAGATAAAAGATAAAAAAATTAAATCTACCTATTTCATACATTAAACAATGTACAGCTTCAGTATATTAGTATATTAAGTCGTTTAAATAATAAAATTCTCATGTAATTGATTCATCTAAATTGAGTTATTAACTCACTAATATTAAATATTGATGATTAAATAAATAGTTGATATTATGTACGCATATGATAAATAATTATAATATTAATAATTCATTCAGTTACTTTACCAACTTTTTTTTAAAGGAGGAAAATCGTATTATATATCTTTGTGTGCTTTTTTAACACATTTTCTACTACAATTCAAACTATTTTTTTTTTCCTTAAGGTTATTAATCTCATGTAGTTCTTCTTGATGTTTGAATCACTCTTCATTCTTTTGGTTTTAGGCTTCCCATCAAAGTATTTCCTCTAACAATTGTAAGTGGACGATTCATGGTTTCATAGTCAAATCAGATCTGTCAATAGAAGAAAAATATCAACATCGAAAAATTAAGATTGGAAATTTAGTAAATACAATTGAATTCATGACACACAATAGAAATACTAAAGAGATATATAAATGTATCAATAGAAATGAAAAGATATATATGTATCAATGAAATAAAAATGAAAAACTATAGAAAGATAAAGGTCAATTCAAAAAGATACAATCAAATTCAACGTTGATATATGTGTTTATCAATTATGTGTAACTGTAAACAGAATCATAATAATAAATTATATGTTAAATAGCACCCGTGGTCCCTTAACTTCATTTTAATTAATGTTTTAGTCTTTTATTTTTTTTTTCCGATTTGGTCATTTATTTTAATTTTAAGTGACAATTTGATCTTTTATGTTTTAAAATGTCAACAATATTATCCTTTTTTTTTTACAAAAATTCAAAAAACTCATCAAAATTTTCAACCAAAATCCATAAAATTAATTATATTCTTTAATATAATACAAATTTCATCAAATTCATAACTCAAATCTTCAAATAAACTCATACAAAAATTTCATCAAATTTTATTCTTTATTTGATGTTGTTAAAAATGGAAATATGAGTTTATTTGAATATTTGAGTTTCGAATTTGATGAAATTTATATTATATTGAAGAATATAAATAATTTTATGGATTTTGGTTGAAAATTTTGATGAATTTTTTGAATTTTTGTAAAAAAAAAAAAAGGATAACATTGTTAACATTTTAAAACATAAAAGATCAAATTGTCACTTAAAATTAAAATAAAGGATCAAATCAGAAGAAAAAAAAGATAAAAAACTAAAACGTTAACTGAAATTAAGATAACGGATCACATGTGCTATTTAGCCTAAATTATAAAGTGCGCACCTTTTCCGTTGAAATTGATGTTGTTCATAAAGTTCTATTGCTTAATGAATATATGAGCTGCATGGTTGGAAACTAAAGATTTTAATCATATAATATGTGTAAATGCATTTAGTCTCTCCATTAGATTTTCATTTTTAGTCATACTTAAAATTTTAAATTTTACTACAAGTCTTTGCTAAACAGTGTACAAACATTCCAGAACTGAAACAATATCGAAAAAATAAATTCCTATGCTTCTTTCCTGATAATGTTTCAATTCAAGAATGTTTATAGGTTAGCATCGATCTAAAGTACAAAATATAATTTAAATATAATAAATTAAAAAACCAACAATGACACTAATTATATTTACACAAATTGTTAAAACAACTGGCACCGAAACATTAACTTCCCAAAGTAAATAACTACTATGTTATTCAAAGAGACTTCCAATCATAAAAATTAAGGAAAAACTAAAATTTGAAACCTAATGAATAATTTGAAAACACATTAGATCGTGAGAGTAATCATAACAACAATTTTAAAAATAAATCTACATAGTTTCTTTAAAATAATATTAAAATATGTGGGTTTGTGAATCCATTTTTGTAGTCCTAGTTTGATTTGAATTGATTTTGAAGCAATAAATCATTCGACACAAGTATTTACATAATAGTTTGAATTGATTCATTTAGTTTTTTTTTTTTATCAAAACATAATTATATATTTATAATATGTTTAAAGAATATATTACAAGATAAATAACATCAACATAAATAAAATATAATATACTATTAATTAATTAACATTGTGAAGAAAGAAGAATAAATTTTATTTGCAACATATGAAATATACTACAAAAAATAAACTAATAAGTATTATTAAAATAATAAAAAAATAATACAACATATCATATTAATACTAAAATAAATAAGAATTAAACTTAATATATATAAATCTCAAATCTGATCATATAATTTTCACAACAAAAAAAAAATCCAATGAAATTCAATTTTGTTTAAACTTTTTTTACTGATTTGTAATTTTTATTTGGATCAACCCTACCTTTGATGTCGGAACATCATGAAAATCAAGAAAAAATTGAAGAAGAAAAAAATTAAAAAACTAGGAAAGCATATATCTATCTGTATCAAAAATATGAAAAATTAAAGTAAGATAGAAATATCAATTCAAAATAACATATAATGGAATTCACAACAACAAAAATCCAACTAAGATATGAAAGAAATTAATAAAGACAAAGAACATGAAGAAATTAAAATTAAAGAAAGCCTATTCATTGTATCTCTCTCAAACAAAACAGTTCTATAGGGAGATAATTTTTTTTAGGAGAGTTACCCACTCACACTACAATTAGACACTTATTTATAGGTCTATTATGCAAATGGACAACTCAGCAAACTTGAATTTAAGGGTTTGGTGGATGTATTTGGCTCCTTTAAAATGAATAATTCATTTTAGAATATAAAATGAGTATTATTTAGTATTGGTTGATAAATCAAAGGTGAACAGTAAAGATACATTAAAATAAATTATAAGTTTATTGAAATAAATAACCGTTAATTATCTCATGCGACATAAGATAATCAGATTTAGTCGTCTATTTTCCTCTCTTTTTTATCGGCTCTTTCTTTCTTCAATAAAGATGGGCAATTTGAAGCCAATATTTGGTAAAAATATCATCCATCTAAATCGTCTTTATTCTCTTTTGTTTAAATAAATGATTTTTATACACATTTATTTTTCTTTCGTGTTTTTTTTTATGATTTTGTCGTCTTAATATGACATTACATTTGTTCGTAATTTCAGAGCGACATTTTATTTCTCTATTTAAAAGAATTCGTCCACATTTTCACATGCTTCAATTTATAGATTTCAAATCTTCTGCAAAGTGCTATAGAAAATTTAATTAACCTCTTTTATTCAGTTACCTTATAATAAATAATAAGAAATTATACCTAAATGGTAATTTCTTTCTTCCTTTTATTGGTCACTTTTCCCTATAATTACCATCACAACATATATTTTTTGAAATAAAATGTTTCATTCCATTATGTAAAGTAGGAGTGGACACCAAATCAAACCCCTCAGATGATTTTATACTTCACTTTTTTTTTATATGATTTCACTCTTTATTATTTGCTCTCTCTCCCTCCCTCCTCATTCCCTCCCTAGTCTTGCAAAAATGGAGAAAATTGATGGAAACTAAGATAGAACTAATGAAGCTCCACTCATTTAGATACTAAGTCAATAAAACAAGTAAAATAGTCTCAATAAACGAAAATTTTAGTCATTTTGAATTTCACTAAGCTAGTTCTAACTCATTTTGTTAATGTTAAATATTTTATTTATTTAAATATAAAACTATATATATATATATAGTAAAGTTCACTCAATATTTATTGTATGTTAAAAAATTATTTTTTTATATGCATAATTAAAAACTTATTCTCTAAATTTACTAAATGACAGTAGAATAGAATTAATATCAATTATTAAATATAAGGTAAAATTAATCATCTTTAAATTAATATAAAGATTCATATTCGTCTTTTATTTTTTATATTGATTCTTTAACTTTCATAATGTTAAAAACATTGACCTTTTTAGCTTCCGTCCAACTCCATTAGCAAAACAACTTTTATGGTGATTTTGTATTATGTAGTTGTTAATTTGTCTAAGTACATTATGTCCCAATCATATTTTATTAAAAACAAATTAAGATTCTTTAAATTAAGTTAAACAATTTTAAAAAGAATTTTGAGTCCAGACTAATAAAAGTTTTGGGGCACTTGTTGTACAAAATAAAAAGAAAATAAAAAAATAACGTTTGAGTAGAAAATTACACTTTTTTCAATTCCAAAGGGAATGACACAAATTCCTAAAATATATATATTTTTTCTATATTTAGATTCTTAATAAATATTTGAAAGGCACTTGTTGGTAATTTTCAATAATTTTTCATAAACAAACGTAAAATCAGTTTTTAATTTTTACAACAATATTAAAAATCATTTTATGATTGTGTGAATTGTTAATCATGGCACGAGACAAAAAAATGCTTTAGAAAATAATTAAATAATTCTATAAATTATTAGATATGATTTCATATAGGGTTAAATATATTTTTTTTATAGAAGAAATGATAAATATCAGTATAATTAACTAACACAGTGAGGTTTTGAGTTCGAATTCAAGACAAGACGTTCAATCTAATAATATCGATAATTTGTCACTTGAACTACGACTTAAGGATAAATTAAATATAATTTTAATCTCTATAAAGTTACAACCTTTTATGTTTAATTTTTAAAAAATTTATTAAATTTAAATTTTTTTTATATGGACGAAAAAGCCTAATTTTATGTACAAAGTTTTTAAAATTGAGATCAAAATTATATAGAATTTATGTAGGAACTAAAATTTAAAGTTTGTGATTTTATAAAGACTAAAAATATATATTTAATTCTTTTTCATATACAATTAAATATTCAGTGTTAATATTATTTGATTTGGATACTCAATGCTGTTTGACTTTGACCAATAGGTGATTGGAAATCTTATTGTGTATCACTATCTTGGTTGACTTATTATGTATGAATTGAAAGGAAGCATAAAAAACATATGTTGTTTATTGGTTAAGTATAGAAGTTGAGCATTGGGGTGTGTGTGAATAAAGCATTTACTTCATTTTAGAATTTGTAATTATGCAAGGATGGTCATGTGAGACCATTGTGTGATAATTAGTTATTTTTAATGTACCTTTCTTAGGAATATATTAATGGAAGAAAAAATATTTTAAAAGAGACTAAAAGACTAATGTTAAAACTATTCTAAAATAACTATTTTTTTCATTCATTTTTTGTTAAAAATTACGATCCACCAATTCTCTATTTATAACAAAACTTAAATGACAAATTCTAGCAAATATACCAATGACTCATAACCTAAAATCCTTAATAGAGTCTGGATCTAAATCTTTTTTTTTTTTGTCATAACATTATTTTTGTATATCTTTTAAAAAAAAATGTTATCTTTGTATATTTTTTTATTCATTAAATAAAAATTTAAGTGAATTGGATTTTTGAGGCTTGCCTTTGACCAAAAAAAATCTCGAGATTTAAATAGCATTACAAAGATACTTATATTTTATCTACAAATAAAGTTGTTACATCAAGTAGTGAAATTCAGATATGTAAATCTATTTCAATCTAATTTTTCTTTAGATGATAAATCATATACAAGTTGATTGTCAATTCATCATAAAAAAATATAATAACTACATCAAAGTTTCACTATTTTCAACAAGGACTGGTATGTCATATCTCCATTAAGTCTATACATGATCCTAGGATAACATACATAGTACCTCAAAAAATACAGAAGGATGACATATATATGTTACAATATATATGCACATGATGCATATTCTCCATTCTAAGGACAAGTACCATAAGTTTTGACACATTTCCTATAGGCTTTTTGTTTTTTTGACACATTTTCCACAGGCCTATTTACATTTTGATGTGTAAACAATCTTCATTCTTTTGGTGTTTTAGGCTTCCCATCAGAATCTTGCCTGCCAACAGTTATAAGTGGATCATCCATGGAATCATCAACCATATTAGATATGCAACAACATAAATATTCACAAATATTACAGATTTAATTTTGGAAATGCTTGCTGAAGTTTTACTGTTTAATTAAATACTTCCTAACTATTTAGTACCAACACTTTAGATTGAAGGTGTATCCAATGAACGACACTTATAATAAATGTGGTTACATTCAATCACTTTCATTTTTTCAAATTATTACTAGTGTGGTGTTTATGTGTGAGTGTTGGTATCGTGTCTTTCAATCCAGCATCATTTTGTCTGCTATATAGTATAGTTAAAGGGGTAAAATATAACATTGAAAAAAATTCTTATTCAAAAGTTCTTTCAATTGAAACTGGAATTAAGAAATAGCAAAAGCCTTCACTTTGATTTAATATTCTAATTTTTTTATAAAAAATAATTGGTAAAAGATGGTAAAACACCGACATTAACGTCGTTCTTCAAACAGACTATACTTACATATCAAATGCCTCTGCAAGCTTCTGAAGTCCTCCAAGTCCTTCTTCCTGTTAGCATCAGTATCAGTATGCATGACAGATACATTTGTGTGTGTTAAACCATAATTTAATAAACACATGAGTTTTGTACTCACCTCATCTGGTGAAACATTATCATCGACTAGTTCCCATCGCTGTTTCTTGAGATTTAACTGTTCTTTGTCGCCATCATTGTACAAAATCTATTGAATAGTCTCAAGTTAAGGTCTCAATCATTTTAACATCAGAATTTTTGTTCCATAATCATTTCATGAATTTCAGTTATCGCTTTTGGTTTAATAAATATGCATCGAAAGGGTGCGAACAAATGAGATTATAAGAGTAAATATGATATTGACACGTAGACAACGATATTAATTTAAGAAAATGGAAATGATAGAATGTAACTACATGTACCAATATCATGTTAGTGCCACTGACACGTGTAAGACATAACACACACACCTTCAATCTAAAGTGTCGGCGGTGCTACATAGATCAATGTGTCACTTAGTTTTGGTTTAGACTTTGGAGAATAGCACACATAATGTGTTCCAAATAAGTAAGTGGAAGTATTTCAAACCTATTTCTGCATAGCATGCAAGAGCTAAACAAAGCATACAAGAATAAGGTCAGTAACAGCCATCTAACCTTGTGCTTTCCTTTGATATGATCATAAGCATCAACAACACCTTCATAATATCTGAACAAAAAAATTATACACTATTAGGACTTAGATTAGTAGTTAGTTAATATAAATAGTTAGTTGAGGTTGTTATAAGACTACTTGAATAAATAAGGAAGTTAGGAGTCAGAAAGATATCATTGAATATTGTAATCAATTGTTGAATAGAGAATCTTCTCTATTGTGAAGGGGAAACCCTTGGAGGAGAGATTTCTCTCCTAGTTCTCAATAAAAGTGTTCTTTCTTAGGAATCAAATTTTTAGGTTCCTAACTAACACACTTAACAAGATATTTAAACTGAAATTCTGAAACAGTTTATCTTGTGGCTTTAGGGAAGATATTTAATAAGAGTAATGCTATAAATTATGAGAAACGAAGTTTGACGAAGTTGTAAAAAAAATGACCAAACACAAGGTATGAGGTATTATAAAATTGGTTGGAGGATTAAAAAGTAATCATGTCTAAATGGAAGTACATTTCTTGTCTTCCTTAAAAAAGCTGTCGTACCAATGAGCATTACTCATTCAATAATTGCATGTTTTTAAAATGAAACAGATTGCAAAAAATAGTTATATTGAAATTCTTACACTTTGTCCAATGGCCACCACACTTTGATCCTTTTACCAACCAATGAGTTACCAAGGTCTTGAGATACATATGCCTAAAAACAAAATATTAAAGCAAAAGTTAATTTTTAAGAAAAAAAATTAAAGGGTCTAAATTATAAAAAAAGAATGATGATAATGTTAAGTTCCATAAACAAACAAATTGCACATAAGATTTTGATTCAAACGTGTTATACCTTCATAGCAGACGATTTGTTGAAACCTATATCAGTAGTAGCAGTCTGTCTCCTCCTTTTGTTAGCTTTTGTTCTTCCCTCTTCTCTATTTTCTACCTTAATATCGGTACTCGGCTTATCTTTCCCTTCATCTTCACCAAATACCTCAGATTTTGTCTTAGAAATTATTGTTTCAGGAGGCACGACAACTTTCCCATCGATCTTTAAAGATAGTTTGATTTTTCTAATAGGTGCCTCATATTTTATTTCAGAATTCATCTTTACTTCAGATTTCTTGTGCAGCCTAACAGGTGATTTCGAAGAAGTCTTCTTGAGTAAAGGATTCAAATTGTCATCCTTTAACATCGACAGAGAATTAGGATGATCGTTTTGATTACCAATGCTACTACTTTTTCTTTGCCAACCTCTTTTGGTGCAATTTCCATCACGAATGTTATGCTTTGTAAGGGGAACACCATCTGTATTCTCATCATTTTTAAGGTTAGAAACAAAAGCTTCATGAGCTTTGCTCATATTTGTAGGATTTGCTGGTTGAATACTCTTGGTTGAAGCAGGACTTTTAATAGATGGAAAATCATCACCTTTATCACAGGTTTTTCCAGATTGAGCAGGTTTTGCAATCTTCTCATTTTTCAGCTCAGAAACTAGAGCTTCACAAACCGTTTTAGGCTTTGAAGGCGTCTTATCCTTTCTGGAATTAGAGCTATCAGAAAGTGTAAGAGTATTGCTACTATCACGAGCCTTTTTGAGTTGAGATGATTTTCCAGCACTTGAATCCTTATAAACCCAAGAGAGATCATAGCCTTCCTCCGGATTCATTAAAGAATTAGGCTTACGTGCTCTCTTTCTTGGCACATGAGCCACCTGAGTTTCACTGTTCAGTTCCTGAACTGACTCTAAATTGCCATTTTCGTAACTGGTCTTTGCATTTCGTATTTTGGAATTCTTTGTTAGACAAGAATGTGGTTTCCTTTTTGAACCAGAACTATCTGCAACTTCACCTTTGATAGTAGTAGCACTGGTACTTCTTATTTTTAACTTTGTGTCATCTCTTGCACAAGTATTATCCGTTTCTAGCCCTTGGATCACCTGATTTTAAAAAGAAAGATAAATGTAATGCATACATATCGACCAATGTTTTGATGAAGCGAGCATTACAACTGTGAAAGAAAATTTAATAATCCAAAAGCTTCTTGAGAAAGGAAAAATATAATTTACATCACACGGTTCTTCATTTGCATCTCTAGGTACATTGAGATTGTTCTCAACTGCTTGAAAGTGAAGCATTGCAACACAATCAATTCTTACATTAATTAAAAATTCTCAGTTGTTCCGTCTTTTATAAAGCACTTAGCTTTTATGCTAAACAATTCATTTGAAGAAGTACATTTAGAACACATACTAATGAAAAAACAAAAACAGTTAAGTACCATTGTCGAATGAATATGTTCCGCAGATTCAGATTGATTCTTGCAAATAGAAGTTACTATTTGTGGATACTCATTGAGCGCTATTCCGGAGGATTCAACTCCTTGCATAAGATAAGTTCTAAGTTTGAAAGCACAATTGGTAATTACTTTCTCCCCCAACGTCCATGAAATAGGTGAAATAGTCTAGGAAAATAAAATAACATCAGATTGACAAATAATAAAGGAAACCAAAGGAAAACAAAACGGATAATGCAAACCAAGTTACCTTGTTTTCCTTTCTCACACTATCTAATAAAGGCTTAAGAAGATCCGAGGAAATATCTTCACTTTCGTCTAGTATCCCGGTCATTACTCTCTCCATTGATTCAAATACATTACTCGGATGGTTTGACCTTTAAATTGAGAAAACAATACCTCAAGTCATTAATAATAAGAACAGTATAGATTACAACATCAATGTAATCTTTCAAGAATAAGAAGAATCAAAGTTTGGTGCTGGATTTTTATTGAGATGATATGCATTCATCAAATAAGTATAACAATCAAAGCCTTTTTCCCCTAGGTTAGGTTGGGTGCATGGAGCAAATGATGTCATAGCCTTTTCAAACAACATTTTTTTTAATGAACAGTGACTTTGCAGAACCATTATCACATTGATGAAACCATGCCCTAAAGATTCAACAAAGTTTTACAATGATGATCGGTTAACTAACACAGTCCTTCTCTATTCTCTTGGCTTGGGACCAGCCATGTAATGATTTGCAACAAAACACTACATAGAGAGAGTTGCTTATTATACAAGTAACAGAAATAATGAAAAACTCAATGGATGTAGTAAAGGCACTAACCTTATAATTCTCAAGAAAAGCTGAAACATCTCAATAACAAGGTCATCACACTCAAGGTCTAGCATGATCAAGAATATTTTGAACTTTGAAACATTTTCAAGTACAGTAAGTGCTTTTTCGTATCTGCGGCCAGATACATGAGACAAATTTCCAAAAGCTGCCACCGTAAGCTTCAAAAATTCCTGTTCACAGTGAAATGAGATGTTATTTATGCATAACTTGAACATTTTTTAATTGAAAAATGATATTTACATTGAATATAAACAATCACCTTCATTTGTTCATCATTATAAGGGGCATTTGGTGCTGTAATTCTGGCAATCTCAGTGAGACAAGCTGTAACTGAAATCTTAACATCATCGTCAGCGTGTCTCAAAAGTTCATCAGAAATCAGTGTCTTCATTGGAAGTACAAGTGATTCTTGAATTGGATGTGGTGGTTCTTGATCCAAGTTTGATAATAACAGCTCCAATTTCTAAAAGTTAACAAAGATCAAATGTCAAACATCAAAGTCAACAATTGTAAGAAACAAAAGTTTAAGACATCACTATAAGTTACATAATTCCCTTTTAAGACATCACTATAAGTTACATAATTCCCTTCCACACAATTGATGGAATTGGAAGATACATCAGACCATGAAAATAATCGCAATCTAATTTAGGTTAGAGCACTGCAAAAATCAAGACAAACACTTGCGTCACAGGTCCTCAAGGCGTAGCTCAAGTGATTAAGTTAGAACAGCTGAAGAAATTCGAGACAAAGATACAGGGTTCAAACCCTAACTACTAACATAACACACACCAAAATTCAAAAAAAGGAGAACATTTATCTAAACCAAATATAAGAAAATCAGTGCAGTAACATATGTTTTCAAGAAACTGATAGTAATTCATGATCAGTTTAACAGATACAATTGAATCCATGACACACACTTCAGCAAAAAGGTATACACTTGTTGTGAATAGGTACAAAAATTACAAGAAATACCATATACTCAAATTCAACATATACAAAGGAATTCAAAACAATGAAGGAGTACTAAGAAGAAGGTTTAGTGTTCAACCCCTACCGCTAACAAATTCCCCTTCCCTCTTACAAATTAACCCCTAACATTTGCCTATAAAAAAAAAAAATTGGAATTCCGGACACAAAAATCCAGCAGAAAGATATACATGTATCTAAAAATATGAAAAACAGAAGAAAAACATGAAGATCAATTCAACAGATACAATAGAATCCAATGACACACAAATTCAGCACAAAGATCAACATGTATCAATAAATATGAATATTAGAAGAGATGCCAGAACATCAATTCACCAAATAAAATTGAATTCATGACACACAAATCAAGCAGAAAGGTAAAGTTATATCAATAATCAATTAGACATTAAAAAATGGATGAAAATCTAGAAGATACATTACATCAAGTAATTCAAGAAGCTTATGAACAGAAGCTAGGTTTTTATATAGCTTTTTCCCAACATGTCTAAGCTTCTTCACTATATCTCTATCATCACTCAAAACAATCCTTTCACTAGAAGTAACCATTTTTTGCCACACTCACACACACACAAAAACTAATCACTTTATAGCCCTAAAAGTTCCAATGTACAACTCAGCATAACTGAATTTAAGGGTTTATGGCTAAATGTTTTGACATGCAAACAGATAAATACAAAAAAAAAAAAACATGAATTAGCCTCAGGTGTTTTGACTTGTTTTAGTTTCTAAGTTTCAAATATTTTAATTTTGTCACATTTATAGATATTTTTGTTGTTTTATTAACTTGAATGTTCTCAATTTGTTCGTAGAATCATTCTTTTAAGTTTTAACAATGTTGAATATTTATATTATTTTTGAATAAATTATCTATTTAAAAAAAAAATCTTGTATACAATGTACTAGAAAATATGTTTCTCCTCTTTTATTCAATTACCTTAAAAGAAATTATCTCTAAAAGAGTATTTTCTTTCTTTCTTTGGTGCTTTAATTCTTGTTTTTAAGCATTGAGGGCAGTGTTGAAGAACTATGATGTGGTCTTCACTTGTTGCCATGCATTTACCATTATACCCTTGGTCAGAACACTATGTTGTCTATGACAGTTACACACAAACTAGTTTGGTCATTGCATCACTTTGCCAACTCAATGAAATTTTTTACTGAAAATTTTGGGAGGTACATTTTTATAGATATAGATGATGGGAGAAAACTATTACCTTTATTGAAAATTTATAATGAAATTTGTTAAAAAAATTTGAACTTGACCACTATGTGTTGGAATCCAAACGAAATATTATACGGGTGAGAAATATAAATATTTTAAATGGGTTTCCACTTTGGCATTCAACACAATTAATTTATAGTGGACCTTAAAAAATAAAATAAAAATATGTATTGAAAAGAAAATGATATTGTTGATGCAAGCTTCAATAGATAACTATAATTTTATTGAAACTTTTACATTTGAGTTACCAATTGAAAAACTCTAAATTTAAACTTCATCAAATGCGAGCATGAAATCCAACTATTTGTGTTCACCTTATTGGTAGATTGTTTTGTTTTTTTAATTAGACTCTATTGAAATTTAGAGGAATATTTTGTTTATTGTTTAGAACATTCAAGTGACGAATTCAAAATATTATCGGAGACAATTATAAAAATGGTAATTAATATCATTTTCACTAATAAAAATTTCTCTTTTTCAATTTTATTTTAAATGTTTTGAAGAATTCAAACAACTTCCAACTTGGCATTTAATACAATAAATTTTTAGTGGACCAGAAAAGAAAAAGGTTATGGTCAATGCAAGTTTGAGATTTTAGGATTAAATCAACGAGTTTTTTTTTTTAAAGTATGTAATTTTGTATACTTTAAATATAAACAATTTTAGATTAATAAAAGTTAATTTATTTATTTTAAAATTTGAATTAAATACACTAAATTTTTATTGATCTAAAATTGTTTATATTTAAAGTAGATGTGTTTTCTTACTAGTTTGTAGATGCCACTTTTTTCATTTTCTCAATTTTTTATTTGATTAGACAAAAAATGATAACATTATAAATAAAATATATTAAAAAGAGTAAAATTGAAAAGAAAAAAATTGGCATCTCCTTTATATATAATATATATGTATGGAAAATGTAATTATTTAATTGAATATAGAAGAGAAAATTTATAAATAAAATTATTTAAATAAAATTAAAATCAAACTATACTAAAAATTGGTATTTTCTTTATATATAAATTATTTTTTTATTTATATTTTTGGATTTACGTCTGTTTAAACCTTTTTTCCCACTAAACAAGAAAGTTAATAATTCGTAAAGAAAATAACGAGCAATTAATATTTTTCATTTTCTACTCAATTTATTAATTATTATTTTTTAATTCATAATTGATATATTTATCGTGTGTAAGATTGCACAAACAGCTAAATACTAGGTGTTATGAAACAGCAAACCAAGTAGTCCAAAGTTAGCACATACATATGAAATTTGTGTTGATTGACTTTACTCTATATCTTATGCCAAATTTATGATCAAATATCCAAAATTAGAAGCCAATAATAATCAGATGCAATGGAAAACTAAACTAAATATCAGCCGTTTGTTTAAGATTTTTAAAAAATGATTTTGATTTTATATTTTAAAAAATAATTTTTATGATAACTTACTTAAAAATAGTAGAAGTTGTTTTAGATTTATTTGTTATTAATTAAAAAGTAATTTTGATATTCAATAACTAAGATATTTATTATTAAAAATTTTAATATAAAAAAATTACATTTTAAAAATAAAGTATCTTTCAAAAATGATTTTTATAAAAAACTTTTGAAAATAGCTTTCAATATTAATCATTTTTTTTAAAATTTTATCATCTAAAAGAAGTTATAGTACTTAAAATGATATTTTAAAATTAACTATTTAAACCAATTTTTAATTTAAAACTTTATCTTTGAATTTTTTTAAAAAAAATGATATAACAAAAAAAAAATACTATAAAAATTATTTAAAATAAAATCTTAAACAAACATTTCATTAGTATTCTTTAGGAGCACAATCTTGAAAAATCAATATTATTCACCTAATAACTCATGTGAATTTATAATGATAAATAAAAAGAGAGTGTACCTGATGAGAAATCCATAAAGTTTTGATGAGATAAATAGGGTATTATACTATCAATTCCCGAGGATATGAGCAAATTTCATGAAGCTTTAATTTGATGAGAATAGTGATGGTTCTCCTCTAACGAAGTTCCTTTCTCATAAAGTTGTTGGATTATCATTTAAGCTTGTAATGTTGATGTTTGCTCAAAAGAAGAGGTGCCCAAACACATATTTACATTGCACAACCCAATAACTTTGACAAAATGAAACTCAAATGCAACTTCAATTCAAAGAAGTTTATAAGAAATTAAGTGCTGAAAAACCATCTAAATCCAAATAATTGTGAAACCCTATTTTCAAAAAGGATAAGATGTGGTTCAAGCCTAAAACTTTTCAAAACATGTCAAATCTAGAAAAATCTTGAACAATGGCAACTATTTTCCATCTATTCAAAGTTATGCTTCTACCAAGGGCATTAGAGTGTCAAATCCTACAAATATGAATAAAACTCATGAAACTTTAATTTTTAAACCTAAAAATGATGAGAATATATATGGTGCTCCTCTTACAAATTATAACATTTGCGGTGGAAAATTTCACATAAGAGGTTGACCAAGAAAAAATAATAGCATTGGGAATCAAGACTATTTCAATGTCAATACTAAAGAATGATTTTAGAGTAAAACTCAAGGCACTTGTTAGAAAAATCAAATTATGTATAAAGATTTGTGGGAAAGTCGTCTTGCCTCTTGAATCAATAGTTAAGATGAAATATGAGTTTTTTTTTTTTTTTGAAGATGGGGAAACACACATCGGTAATGGATATAAAGGTAGAAATTATAGACGATGGAAGAACAACATGTAAAATAGAAGTTAACAAAAGGATGAGACAAATTGCAAAAAAAATTTAAAAAATTGGAGATATAGAATTAGTTCGAGAAAACCTATAACATTGGGATTTAGGTTAGACGCAATGACTACATCACACAATTACTGATTATGGGTGTCTAATTTGAAATCAATAGTAAAGATGATTTATGATGAGGTGACAGGTTTGAAATTGATAGTAATTAATACAAATAAAAGAGGACTTTATCTCAAAACATTATAATAATACTAATTAGTTGTAGTAGAGTTCAAGTATCATACCATCATGAATCTTGTAATCTTTGAGAGTGATGTGATCTTTGTAAATGGTATACCATTTCTGAATACGAATCTTGTCAGGTCTCGTACCCGTTTGTGCAGCCACAAGCTTCTTCAAGTCACCGATTGTGTCGTCCTCGTTGCACTTCACACGTACCTTCTTCCCCAATCGATCGTTCAACACGACTTCTATCATCTTCTTTCTTCAATTTTTGATTGCGTTCAAGTTCGCTTCTTTCTTAGTCTTATATGGGCCTAAAGTCGAAGCTTGTAGTTCTCTTCTCTCACAGGCTAAGCGAGCGAGCCTCATTGTTGGGCCTCCATTAGAAACTTTCGGACAGTACATCTAATCCCATCTAGTTAGAGATTAATTTTGACAAGAGATGTAAGTAAAATAATTGGATGTTTCGATTATTCATTAGTTAATAAATATGAAAAGAAATGTAATGGTATTGGTATTTATGTTTGGATATCCGTATCGATTAATGAATGAATAAATAAAATAAATAGAAATTTATTATAAATTATTAATTTTGATTGTTTTAGGAATTATTATGTTATAAAAAGAGGGAAAAAAAATCAAGTAGTTAAATTCAAGCGATTAAAAAACTTTTGATGAAAATAAATCGTTATTCGAATTGATAAGAACATTATTCTTTATCCAACACAACAAATAGATGATGACTATCCTTAATACCAATTGTGATCCCAAAAGTGTCTATAAATCATAAAATAAAATATGTGGCATCAAATTTAAGATTGGACACATAAGTTTGCCACAAGCATATGTTATTACAACAAGAAGTTTGCTACTATATAAAAGTAAACAATCGCAACAATAGAAAAGATTAAAACAATGTTTGTAAATTATCAGAGGCATTCTAACTTTATCAATGTTATACGAAAGTTAAAATTAAGCATAAAATAAAAAATAATTGCTAACTGTTTTTCTTTACTAATTATTAAATTTAGTGGGGAGAAAGTTTTTTTTTATACAAGGGAAAAAGGTTTAAATATATGTAAATCCACAAAATAAATAAGAAAGACAATCTATACTATATATAAATATAAAGAGAATGTCAAATTTTGGTATAGCTTTTTCCTTTTAATTTCATTCTTCGTTTAACTATATTATTTATAAATTTTCTCTTCTATATCCAATTAAATTTTATATATATATATATATATATAAAGGAGATATCAACTTTTTTCAATTTTACTCTTAATTTAATTTATTTTATTTACAATTCTATCCTTCTTAATTTAATCATTTTCCGATTTTATATATATATATATATATATATATATATATATATATATATATATATATATATATATATATATAATTGGTGCACGTCTGCATGCTAGTAACTAATAAAGAAAAAGTGAACAAATAATACTCCTTATCATGTATACAAGATTGCACATGTTAAAAAAAAAAAACTTGATTTATTCCTAAAAATTCAAAAACTTCCATTGACCATAACCAAAAAAATGATAAAACATTTTTGTCAGCACCAATGACCAATGACTGAAAGTAGAGAAATATAAAGTCACAAAGATAGAATCAAAATAAAAAAAAATTACGAGACTAAAACCAAAACATATATTACATAAACGAAAAACACTGTTAACTCTAAAATAAATTCATAAAAATTAATTGGATAGAAAGAATTAGTGTTCTCACTATAACGAAATGACCAAGGGTATAATGGTAAATGCAGGGCAACAAGTGATCACTAAAACTTAGAGTTTGTTTGATTATCTTCTCAAAAACTCTATCTTAGTTTTTAAAAATTTAAAAACTAAAAAATTTATTTGGATGACTTGTTTTTAAAAACTGTTTTGTAAAACTATTTTTAATATTATACTTTTTAAAACTATAAAAGCAAAACAGTTAAATGGTGTTTTAGGGCTTGTTTGATTCTCTTATCAAAAACTCTATTTTAGTTTTTTAAAATTTAAAAACTAAAAAATTTGTTTGGATTACTTGTTTTTAAAAACTATTTTTAATCTTATACTTTTTAAAACTAAAAAAGCAAAACAGATAAATGATGTTTTACTTCTCAATTTTCAGTTTTTTAAATTCTCTAGTCAAAAACTATTTTAAAAATTTAGATTACCAAATAAGTTTTATCTTTTTCTCATATTTAAAACTGTTTTTAAAACAAGTATCTCAAACAAGTTTTTTCTTTAATTTTATTCTTTAAAACAATTTTTAAAATCAAATTTATAAAATAATTTTCAAAAACTAAAATGCAAAAGTGATTCAATGAGACCCTTACTTCTCAATTTTCAGTTTTTTTAATTCTCTAGTCAAAAACTGTTTTAAAAATTTAGGGCCTGTTTGAAACACTTTTGCATTTTAGTTTTTAAAAATTGTTTTATAAATTTGATTTTAAAAATTGTTTTAAAAAATAGAATTAAAGAAAAAACTTATTTGAGATACTTGTTTTAAAAACAGTTTTAGAGATGAGAAAAAGAGAAAACCTATTTGGTAATCTAAATTTTTAAAATAGTTTTTGACTAGAGAATTTAAAAAACTGAAAACTGAGAAGTAAAACATCATTTATCAGTTTTGCTTTTTTAGTTTTAAAAAATATAATATTAAAAATAGTTTTACAAAACAGTTTTTAAAAATAAGTAATTCAAACAAGTTTTTTAGTTTTTAAATTTTAAAAAACTAAAATAGAGTTTTTGGGAAGAGAATCAAACAAGCCTTAAAACACCATTTATCTGTTTTGCTTTTTTAGTTTTAAAAAGTATAATATTAAAAATAGTTTTACAAAACAGTTTTTAAAAACAAGTAATTCAAACAAGTTTTTTAGTTTTTAAATTTTAAAAAACTAAAATAGAGTTTTTGGAAAGAGAATCAAACATGTCCTTAGGTTACCAAATAAGTTTTCTCTTTTTCTCATCTCTAAGACGGCTTTTAAAAACAAGTATTTAAAATAAGTTTTTTCTTTAATTCTATTCTTTAAAACAATTTTTAAAATCAAATTTATAAAACATTTTTTAAAATCTAAAATGCAAAAGTGTTTCAAACATGCCCTTAGTTCTTCAACATTGCTCTCAATGCTAAAAAAACAAAGAAAGAAACGAAGATCTGTTTGAGAGAATTTCTTATAAGAAAAATGAATAAGAGGGAGGAAATACATTTCCTAGTACATTGTATACAAGATTTGTAACTTAGAAACTGAAACAAGTAAAAAAAAAAAGGCTAATTCATTTTTAAGTTTTTATTTATTTATATGTTTGCATGTCAAACATTTAGTCATAAACTCTTCAAATTCAGTGTGTGAGTGTGGAAAAAAATGGCTTCTTCTAGTGATAGGATTGTTTTGAGTGATGATAGAGATATAGTGAAGAGGCTTAAACATGTTGTGAAAAAGCTATATAAAAACCTAGCTTCTGTTCATAAGCTTCTTGAATTACTTGATGTAATATATCTTCTAGATTTTCATCCATTTTTTAATGTCTAATTGATTATTGATATATCTTTATTTCTCTTCTAATGTTCATATCAATTGATACATGTTTAACTTTGTGCTCAATTTGTGTGTCGTGGCATCAGGTCTTCAGGCTTGAGAATCTGATGTCACAATTCAAGTAGAAAAGACTTTAAAACTCAATAATCATTAAAGTTCAAAAGGATATACATTCACCTTTTTCCAATTATACTGGCCGGATTTGAGCCTGCAACCTAACTAAACCAAACTATTGGAATTATTATATTGTGATTATTCTCATGGTCTAATGTGTCTTCTAATTTTTATGTAACATTCAAGTGACTCAAACATACATATGTAGTTACAATCAAATTTCTTTTTTTTAATTATGATCAATATCTATGTGTCAGAGTATTGTATTAGAATGGATAATATACATCATGTGAACATATGTATTTTATCCTAGGAGTTTTGGACCATGTAAAAATCTAAGGTATGTTATCCTTTTTGAAACTTGGGAAATTTTGACGAAGACAGATTATATTTTTGGTGATGAAATCGGTTTTTTTATTTAAATATATTTTTTTTAAATCACTAAAATATTCCACCTTAAAAAATATATATCAATTTTTTTTATCTGGTCGCATCTCTGCCTTAAGACCACCTAAAAGATATTTTTTTTACACAGTAGGAGGTGGTCGTGTAAGACCCTTAAATTTTCAAATTAAATTCAGATTTGATTTTAAGGGTATTTTGGGAATATTGGTGTAATATTCAATATATGTATATTTTGTGTAAATATATATATATATATATATAATTAATTGTTTTGAAGTTGGAATTAAAATTATGGATGACGGATGAATTAATTTAATTTCGAGTAATTAAATTATCGGGCCGATTAATTAAGATATTTTCTGCTATTTGCGACGAAACGGATTAATTGCTGGAGGATCATAAGATATTTTAATATAAGAGTTGGTGAGGTAGCGTAGATATTTGTCAAAAAGGAAACAATTCATCTCTCCTCTGCTGTGTCAGTTGCATTTAAGTGGATACTTAAGTGAGAAGCTTTTCTTCTTTCCTCTGTACGACAGTTTCTGCTTTATCTTCTTCTTCTTCTAATTTTCTGAGTGTTGGTGAAGAAAAACAATTTACTCAAAAGTCATCGTTCTGGAAAATCTGAGTGTCGAATCAGAAAGTTTCGAGTACGAAAGTCATTCCTCTTATCGTTACGGAGCTAAAGAACTAATTTTTGTAGCGGCGAACGCGAACGGGAGTATCGTCGGCTTTTGTCGCAGTAGCGTACGAGCTAAGGGAACGTAACTAAGGTAAGGGCACCTTCCAACTTTTTAGATTGCATTTAGGGCTGTAAATGCATGTGTGATGAATGATTATTGGTTTATGTTTGTGAAAAACATGGTGTTATGTTTTAGAAATCATTCTGTGTGTGCTGAATGATGATTCAGGTTCTGATTTTGTTTTGTTAAAAATCAGTGAGGTTATTCTGATTTGAGTGAATCTGTGTTTTGCTGGGTTTTGTTAAAACAATATGTTGCTGATATTGGATGAAAAATGTTCTGAGTTGAGATTTTAAAGAGTGGTAATTATGATTCTAGGGTTGGGTTGGTTTTTCAAAGGAAAGGTTTTAAAAATGTGTTGAAGTTCTAGGAAATTTCACTGAATTTGAAGGTGTATTCGAATACGGCTTGAGTGTATTCGAATACAGCCTGCAAGGCTTCTGTTTTCTTCAGATTTTCGAACTTGTATTCGACTACGACCCTCTGTAGTCGAATACAGATTTTCCAATTTTGCTTCTGACTTAGCTTCTATATTCGACTACGACCCTCTGTAGCCGAATACAGATTTACAACTTTTGCCACTGACTTCGCATCTGTATTCGACTACGACAACCTCGTATTCGAATACAGAATGCTGATTTTTCACTACTTTAGCTTCTGTATTCGAATACAAGGGACTGTAGTCGAATACAGATTCGTGTTTTTTCAGAAATTCAAGTTTTTAACATTGTTTTATAAACCTTAAGTGTTGGGTACCTTGGGAAGGTTTGTGGTGATTAAAAATGGAAATTTGGTGATAGTTTGAAGTGGTGATGATGATGTTTTTGAGAATTTACTAAAGTTGTAGAAATTCTGATTTTTGTACTATGATAGCCTCTGTATTCGAATCTAAGGAGTCTGTAGGATGTTGATTCTACCTTGTTTGGCTTATGTATTCGAATACAATGAAGCTGTATTCGAATACAGAATCGTATTTTTGTCAGAAAATCTCAGTTTTAATCACAACTTTGAATCTTAACAGTTGGGGAAAAACCTTTGTTAATAAAGAGTGGAACTTTGAGGTAATGCAAAGTGTAATGCTTGCTTGAATGGTTAATCTTTGAATCTGTTGAGATGTTTTGAAAAATGAGGAAAATGCATGAATTTTACTAAGGTTGCATACTGTTTTCAATGAAGTGAAACAATGCATACTCATGCATGGCATAGTCAGGTGGTACCCGCGATGGGCCACAGAGTAATGCGCATCCACGTGCTGATCTGTAGTGATTGCACGAGTGCTGATCTGTAGTGATTGTATTAGGTACTAATCTGTGATTGTACCTTGGTATATAAGTGTTGGTCAGATAAACGACTGCACTGGTACTGGACTGTAGTGTCTGTACCCTGAAATGCGCAGCTACGTGCTGATCTATAGTGATTGCACGAGTGCTGATCTGTAGTGATTGCACTAGGTACTGATCTGTAGTGATTGTACCTTGGTTTATGTCAAACGTGCTGGTCTGTAGTGACTGCACGAGTGCTGGTCTGTATGCGACTGCACTGGTGCTAATCTGTATGCGATTGCACCCTGGTCATGAGGGCCGTTAAATTGTGATGGTCTGTAAGCGACTGCACCTTGGTGATTCCAAGAATTTATGAACATGAGCATATACATATTGCACCAGAGTGTTTGACCGGAGGGTCACGTTTTGATATTATGTTGATGGTGGAAAATTGTTGTATGAGTAAGTATTGTTTTGAAATCTGTAATTTCGGATGAATTGATGTTTGTGCTTACATCATGATTTTCATACTTACTTGGTTGCTGTTTTGTAAAGTACAAATGACATGTATTTCAAAATTTAGCATCCTTATTTATCATCATGTACTATGAATATGTTTGATATTCTTGATATAACTGATATGTGGTAATTGTTATTTTCGGTCGGTGACCCTTTACAATTATTGTGGAATTGGGCTTTGCCCTTAGATGAGATTCAGAACCGTACCCCTGATGTTCATACTAACGATAGGGAACGTCGTTAGTTTCCCTTGATCTTTACTTGTGGGCTATGCAAAGAGATGAGCAGCTGGGCGAAGAAAAGACTTGTGAATATTGTAATGCTACTGTAGCTTAGGGTATGATCAGAGTAGACTTATGTATAGGGTTTTGAAACTCAATGGTTGTAAATATTCATTTTGGGAATTATTGTAAAACTCTTCTGCACTCTGATAAATATTTTGATGTATCTTTATTTAGTATATTATAAAGATCAAATTCCCATGAATATTTCATTCGATTTAATTGTGATGTTGCTGTTTTAAATTCCTTACTATTTTTGATTACGAAGTCGAATGATATTTAATTTGAATTGATTTTAATTTCCTTGAAACGGAATTCTGAAAACTCTTTTATTTATGTATTCGTTTTAAAAATAAAAATAAAAAATACACTCGCGCTGTGTTTTAAACTCGGGGTGTTACAGGTCGCATCCGGGAATACAACCATCTACACGTTTTAAATTTTTTTTTCTCATCTTAACAATTGAATTGTTTATTATTTAATAAATTAAAAATAATTAAAATATTTTAAAAAAACAAAATACTATTAGTAAAATAAAATGAAATACATTAAATTGAAGGAAAAAAATGCGGTAGATGTGCCAAAATAAATAACATGTATTATTTTAACAACTTTATCCTATTTTGTAGATAAATTTATATTATTATAACAACTCTCTCCTATTTTATAGATAAATTAGCCATTTAATTCTATTTTATTAACAAAATCCTCCTATTTATTTTTTCTCCATATCAAATAAATAAAAATAATTATAATTAAAAAAAAAGTAAATTATATTAATAACATGAAAAAAAATACATTAAATTTGAGTAGATGTGTCTGCATCATTTGGAGACTCTGACATAATCTGCATTTTTTGGGTACTTTTTTCAATTTCCTAAAACAACGAAGAAAACATCACACTAGGACGACTATATCACAAACTAAACGAAGAAAAAAAAATAATTATACGTAGAAACAATGCATTGCCAAGATGATGTTGGATGTAACACCAATTTCAAACGATACTTTACCTACAAGTTATTATGATGCAAAAGAGTTAATGTCAAAGTTGAAATTATATATAAAGAGAATAGATTGTTGTTTCAATGGATGTATATTATTTTACAAAAAAATTGGTACAAAAATTATTGACCTATTTGAATGTATATATTGTCAAAAACTAAGTTATCGTGCAAAGAAAAATATAACAAGAGGGGATAAATTAATTATGAGGAAAACAATGTTTTACTTTGCCAATTGTATCAAGATTGTAGAGAATGTTTGCATCAATGCACACTACTGGCAAAATGATATGACATTTTCAAAATAGAAGAAGTTCAAGTGATTAAATATGATCTAGCATGGAAGCATTTTGATAACAAAAATAATTTACATATTTCATCATAATTTTTAATAAAAAAATTATATAATTGCTAATTTTGAAATTATATGGTCATAGAAATTTTCGTTTTTAGTTTAATTTATAGACCATGTTTAATTTTTGTTCTGGTGGCATATAATGTGAAAGTAAAAGAAATATAACCTATCAAGAGTTTTATTGTATAAATAAATCTGAACATTGAAAATACTTTTGCATGTTAGATATAACCTAAATTATATACTAGTTTGTCCTTTTTAAAAATATAATTTTGTTCATAGTTGGCTTTTGTTATCTAACATAAAAGTTAAACTTGGCTTGAAATGCAACTTTGCGAGGATCATATGGAATTGAGTAGTCAGATGGAAAAAAAAAGAAAGTGAAAAAGAAATACTAGCATAAGCATGCATAAAAACTAACACATGCTGCTTTGTAAATGCATCAAAATGATATTTGCTCCGTAAATGACTAGTTAATGATTAAAATTCACTGCAATGTGATAGCAAAACAAAAGTATGTATCTAAATTAGAGTAATAATAATAACTGAGAGCAACATAATCATATTCAACAATCAAAATCCCTAGATACGTAACTCAATCTAGAAGCAAAATTCATTCCCATGGCGAATAATCCCAAAATGAAAAGGAAAAGACAACACACACAATGTGTGGATCTTGCAACTCATTGGGCTTTCACGTGCTGCAGAACAACATTGTAGGCTTCATGTTCCTCCCCAAAATCCTGCGTGGAGCCGACAGTTTAAATAATAATAACATAATGAAAAACACAAATTCAGAAGAAGAAAATCTCTATACAGTTCATACCTTGACAACAACACAGGAGCAGCCAGTTACTTTCCTAGCTTTTCCCTCAGAATCAATCTTGCACAACTACAAGGATAAAGCCAACAATAATTAATACAAGAAAACAATAAAATGAAACTAAGAAGTCACCAAGATTCAGAAACCTAGTTTGAAAGTTGAAACATAAACAAGAAACAATCAAATCAATATGCAACATTTGACCAATAAATGTGACATCCATTGAATTTCACAAAGGAAAGAAATTAATATTGTTCACTGTCGATGAAACTTACACCAGCCCATTCTCCGAGTGTCTTTGCACTGGGAACCGTCAGCAGGCTAACATTGTGTTCAGCACAAAGAGCTTTGACAAGTTTCACATAATCAGGTTGGTCACAATCTTCTGCAAGAACACAGAGCTGTCCTGCATGTTTCTCAATTACTTTTGCACCTTCGTGAAGTCCACGTGCAAGACCACCGTATGCAAGTGACTTCCTGAGCACAAGTTGCAAGGCAGTCATGATGTCCATTGGCTCACCTGGAATTGCAGCGGCGGCGACGGCAACGGGCTCAGCTGCAACAACAGCTTCCTCACTGCATAGCAAAAATATCATGAACAGAGGAACCTGTAGAAGAATTGTGTCGTAGACAAAGATACACACAAGACTACGGCACTAAACAAACAAACTACGCAAGTCACACAGGCCCGATACACAAACAAAAGAATGAGAAAAATGTTTACGAAAAGTGCCTACATGAGAATCACATTCATGAGTTGACAAGTAATAAGAAATGTAATAATTTATTAAACTATAGCACAAAACCACAATCACAAACAAAAGAATATAAGAATGAGAAAAACTTTTACTAAAAAAACCTACAATAGAATCACTTTCATATGATAACAAATAAGTAGTAATAACCAATGTCGTGATTTTAAAAAATTTAGTCCACAATCACAACCATAATGTCAAGGTTTTTTGGGTCAACGAAAGCTGCATCAACCCCAGTTAGCCACAATTTCCGGCAACATCAAAGATACTCAAGACTAACAGACCAAACACACAAACTCTGCAAAACTCACATACCAATTAGTCAATTACACAAACTAAAGGATGAGAAAAACTTTTACCAAAGGAACCTCAAAAGAATCACTTTCATTCGTTGACAAGTAAGTAATAAGTAATGTAATTATTTTTTTACAATGGTAGTCCACAACCATAATGTCAAGGTTTGTTGGGGTCTCCAAAACAGCTTCATCAACCCCATTTATCCACATTTTCTGGCACTACAACGAATCGCAACATAACAAACCAACAACAATAAAACAATTCACGCCACGTCTAGTGCATAACAAAAGTTTGCCAGTAGGTCTTTGCAATCAATCTCTCGTTCTCTGACCAAACAAGTTAACTAAACAAGAATAAATTAACCACAGATCTCATTACCGCAATTGCAACCATAACACCACAACAGCTGTATCAACCCCATTTGTCCCCAATTTTCGGCAATATAAAAAATAACAACTTAACAATAACACATTTAAACAAAGAGTGCACTATCCAATCCAATTCTGCTTCTCTAACTAACAAATCAAGTTAACAAATAACAATCATATAATTACAGTAACAGATTTCTTATTAACATTCCAATTTGCAATTTAAATATAATATCCTCTGTACCAAAAGTTTCATCCTAAAACAATAAAAGAGAGAACAACAAACCAAATTAAACAAAAATATCTTACCCTGACATTTTCCTTGTAGATTAAAAAAAAAAGCTTTTTTTCTGCACAAACAAAAAAAAACAATCAAATCAAATCTTGCACTAGAAAACAATAATCACAAACTCATAGTAAAAACTTTTATAGTCTTTTTACAATCCCTCTATTTGTTATATTTTATCAAATTTCACTAAACTAATTAAGCAGAGAAATAGAAATTGTGCAATTGATTGCAGCATTAAATTCGAAATAATAAAGAAAAGGAAAAAGGTGGACGGAGATTCTAACTGTTGGTGGCGGCTGGTAACAGACTCCGGTAGCGTGGAGTTCAGTGCGACTTCAAGAGCTATGCGGCAGCGAAAGAGTTTTGTTATTTTAGGGTTTTGTTTTTTTAAGGGCCAATTCTAAAAAGAAAGTGGATTGGGCTTGGATCACAGTCTATCTCTTTTCTTTATCCCACAATTGTATTTTTTTTTTTTTTAGGATTAATAATATATTCGGTAATGAAAATAGGATTATAATATTACTAGAAACTTTAATTTTGTAGTGTTTTTATACATTTATTTTGAGTAATATGCAAGAGTGGATGATGAATCACTAAAATTAAATAAGTTTTTAGTTTCAGTAAAATTTTAATATTTTGTGTGTTACACTCGTTTGTTATAGATTATAACAAAAGTAATTTTAGTATTTAATAATTTATAAATTATTTTTTAAGATTTTATAGAAAAGCAAAAAGTTGTTTTGTGTTTATTGGAAAACCACTATTTTTTAAAAAGTCAGTTGCAAAAAATGATTTTTTTTTAAGAAGCTACTAAAAACAGCTTCTCATTTTAAGTAGTTTTTATTTATTTCTTTTAGATTGCCATTTTTTCCAAAATTTGTAACAAGTGGATTATAACTTTCAAAAGTGATTATTTAAAAAATAATTTTTTTACAAAATAAACTGTAACAAACGGACTCTTAATCTCTATTAAAAAGTTCTTCAAATTTAGTTTTAAATAATTATCTTCTCTTTTTGTCATTACTTTTAAGTCAACTCATATTTACTATTAAAATTTCTTAATGAATTTTTCATGCATATGTACTACATTCTAAGGGTTTTCCCAAAAAATTTAATTTTTTTTAATAAAATATGAATTTTTAAATATCAAAAGATCAAACATTCATATTAAATGGATCATTTATTTAAAAAAATTATTTTTTTTTATACGAAATGTCTTTACATGAAAAATATTGTGTTAAACAACAATGAAACTATACAAAAAAAAGACTCGATCAAAGTTATTATATGATCCCACGAATCACCAAAAAAACCTTTTAGTTCTATGAGTTTGGATTATTGATATATAAATAACTTTTTAGCTAAATAGACTTTTAACAAAACTTTAACATTCTGTATTTAAAAAAATATAGTTTGGCATAGGCCTAATGCAAGTTAGGCCAAAAGCCCTATTACTATTACTTCTGTTGATCTATGCTAATTGTCAGTATAATCAATTTTCCACTAACAACCAACATGAGAAGTTGATTGTATAGTAATTCTATAATTTCAGTTACAATTGTACACTGAAATAACAAAATATATTCTTGTTATTTATTATCTGTGTTAAATTAGTCTATAGAGATAGTGTATCCTCCTTTTTCTCACAAATACAATGTTAAACTTTATTAATAATCAATACAACTTAAAATTTATAAAGTAAAATTCATAAAATTTACAAACAAATTTAAAAACAAAAACAAAAACAAAATGCTCACATTATGCAATAACATGATAATGGGCGGTAAGAGTATGTTACCCAAATACCTTTACTCATAAAAGAATAATATCACTGATAATATAAAAGTTAGGGGCGGATGTGTAACATCTTTTTTTAACATTAAATAATTGGTAGTAATTATTTTATATTTTACTTATTAATATATAGTTATAATTTGATTGTATAGTTATTCTATAATTTCAGTTACAATTGTACACTGAAATAACAAAATATATTCTTGTTATTTATTATCTGTGTTAAATTAGTCTACAGAGATAGTGTATCCTCCTTTTTCTCACAAATACAATGTTAAACTTTATTAATAATCAATACAACTTAAAATTTATAAAGTAAAATTCATAAAATTTACAAACAAATTTAAAAACAAAAACAAAAACAAAATGCTCACATTATGCAATAACATGATAATGGGCGGTAAGAGTATGTTACCCAAATACCTTTACTCATAAAAGAATAATATCACTGATAATATAAAAGTTAGGGGCGGATGTGTAACATCTTTTTTTAACATTAAATAATTGGTAGTAATTATTTTATATTTTACTTATTAATATATAGTTATAATTTGTAAAAAATACAAAGTGATACATATTATACTTGGTGTTGGGGTTATAATTAATTAAGGAAATTAGAAGAGTGGATAATAAATATGGTCTATTTAGTATGAAAGCTCCATAAGGCAAAAGTACAATTGACCAAATCAACCCCACTTATTCTTTTTTCATGAGAAGAAGAAAGGGTGAGAGAGAAGAAGAGAAGGAGAAAGGAAAAAAAAACTTGGTAAAACAAGAAGAAGTAAAAGAAAGAGTGCACATTTTTCTTGCTAAAAGCCAATGTAGAAAGAGTTGGGAGTATCATCGTCTTCTCAATTCTTTTGAAAATCAAGAGATGTGTTTCCTTTCTCTATTTTTCTTACATGCATGTATGAGGTAGTGTTTACCATATATTAGAGATTTGGAGTTTAAGGGTTTGAAATGAAAAAAACAATTTTTTTTCTATGTTAGTTTCAGGTGTTTTGGAATAGATGATTAGAATAGGTCATGTATATAAAGTTATATGGCTGAAATTGAGAATAAATTAAAATATAATTGAATTGAATTTCCTTGATGACATAAAAATATGCTCTCTTGATTTGTTTGGGATTAAATACCTTGAATTTCACTATTGTGACAACTTATATTGAGTGAATTGACATTGTAGTATTTTAATTTATTCATTGCTTGAGTTATTCAAATTTTGCACCATTTGTGTTTGCAAAAATAAATTAGGAAATTCGTGTGATTGAATTAATGCAACTTAAAATTTGCAAGACATATGTATGATATTTTGGTCATAACTTTTTTCTAAACCTTATTTTGAATGATTGTTAGTTTTCTAGAAACTAGTCTCAATTACCTTCAATTTGAGTACAAACTTTGTCATATTTGATTGATTATTGATGCTTAAAAATGAGTTACAACTTATACCAAAGTTGTTGTCTTGTTTTTATAACCTTGTGTATTGTTTTGATAAATTGCAAAAATTGAGGGCTTAATTTGAAAAAAAATAAAATTTTATCTATAAACTAGACAACATAAGCTTTCCAACGAGTGTCCGTTTACTTAATTCTGATACTTATAAGTTTCTTTCAGTTGACGCTGCATTTTGACTCAATTTTGCATTGTTTTAACATAAATTTAAGGTTGTTTTGGGAAAAATCTATCATAATCATGTTTCCTTGATTTTTCTTTTACATTGTATGATTAGTATGATATAATTTATTTAATAATGTATGTTATCATATGAATGAGTGATGTTTTATATTATATTGTCTAAAATCTTAAGAATTTGCTAGGTTGAGTGTGTGATAGTTTTTAATGTATTCATTAATAGACGATGTGGTAATTAATAGGTGTTGTTATATATATATAAGCGTCAATTCTTATATATTTACTAGATGTTTGAATAAAGTAAGAAGTATGAATTCATTCTAGCTAGATGAATTCTCCGTTTATATAGGTCAGAAGCGAAAGTAAGTGTGACACCGCTTACAGACGAAACTATGTTTAATCTTACGAAAATAAATTTACTAACAAGAAGAGAACTTTAGTAAAACTAATATAGTCTTTATAACATGCTTGTTAGATAGTGTTAAAGTGATTAGATTACTCATGACTAACAACTTAAATATTTAGAAATATTCAAAGCTAGAGATAGAAGAGGTAAATTGAGAGTAACTTATAAAGGATTAGACACTCAAATGATAAGTATATCTTTAAATTAGAAAGTCAATTGATTTAGTTTCATTCCTTGGGACCCACTGAGATGAAATCTCATCACACGTTATTTAAATGTTTTATAGGTAAAAAGACTTCAAATCCAGAGCTGGAGAAATGAAACATAGCAATTTATGTTATAGTTGATTAAAATTTTTAGGAAATTATTTTGAACCATAGATGTATTATCTACTCGATTTTTTCTCTTTCTTTTGAAAGATTAGTATGTATATTAATACATTTGCATGGGTTTTGCCGAGATATGTGTTAACCACTTCTTTTGTCGAATTATGTTAATGCTCGAGTTATATTTTAGACAAATAACTTATGATGTTACACTATGCATATTGAGTCAATATTCACACTAATTAATTTCATGTTGGTTAAGTTGAGTTTTCAATATGTAATTTTTACGTCAAATTGAACTAAACCATTCCGTTCATGAATGAATTGGATTAGGTTCATGGGTTATGTATAAGAAAAATAATTATTTATTCATTTTAAATTTTTTTACTTGTTTAAAAATACTCGGTATTTTATTTTTGACAAAAACCAAAAATCATAAATTTTTAGCACATTATCCAATACTTAAAATACATGCATAATCACATCAAAACGCATAAATAAACTAATTTTAAAAACAATTATGTATTAATAGTAAAAATATAATAAGAAAATATAAATGTCATGTTAATAAGTCCAACAACTAAATTATATCAACAATACGTCAATAGTAGAAAAATAATAAGAAAAAAAATTCCAATTTATTAATTAAAGTAATATTGGATTGGTAGAGATGGCAAAGTTGGTCGGTCCACCCTGATATTAACTCGCCAAAAAGTTGGACAGATTAATTTAGGTGGTCGAAAGTAGCACCTTGCCTTTCGTGTGGCGGGCTTGCGGACTAGCCCGCCAATTTTTTTTGTTTTTTTTTTTATTTCAACATTTCACAAAAAAGTATGAGCATAGTCTTCTAGAGACATTTTTTCTTCCACAAAATTCTTAGACACCTACAATTCAATTGGATTTATTTTTAACAAATAATACATTCTTAACACTCAAGCACCAGAATAGACACAAACACAAACGTTAAAACATTGAAACAAACAGAAACACTAACACAAACATAAAAAATAATTTTATGTAATTATATGTTTTGGTGTGAGATAATGACACGTGTCAAACACTAGAAGCACGTTAAAGTGTCGGTACTATTCTAGTAAGTGAATATTCAGTAAAGCAAAACGCTAGAATGAAATACCATAAAAGAAGACTTTGATCTCTATATAATGATGACACACACTACAAAACTTTTCAAGATGTATGATAGTACATAAACTTAACTATAACTTCGTTAAGATAAAATGGTGACACATTGAAAAGTTTAATTAAATTGTCTATTCTATTCATAACCGTCAAAGTGTCGTTAGATAAGGTTTGACAATGTCTTTATAAGGTGGGGTAATCTTCACCTTATAAGTCTGTTTTGCAGAGTTGAGTGAGACTTAACCTAACTCAAATTCTAAGATAGTATCAGTCTATCTAAGATTCATTAAATCATCTGTTATCAGATCACCGGTATCACATCACATTCTAGATTATATGTCTAGTCGTCATCTTAAAAGTTGATTGTATAAGATATTGTACAAAATGCAGAAAAAGTATTCCATTTGGTAACATATTACAACATTTAATGAGTACAATCAACAATTCCATGTGTGAATATTATTTCACTTATGATTTAATCTATAATAGTGGAGAGATAGCAGTAGAGTGAATTAAGATTATAAAGGACTTTTTGATGATGTCATGAAATGATGAAATGAAAGATCATAAACTTGAGAATAATTTAAAGAAGTAAATACCTCAGGTAATTTATTGTAGCATTCCAGTGACTGATTGTGCAGTAAACGAGATAAAAATAGCTGATGTGTTGGTTCTGTTAGAAGCCTTTTCTTACAAATTTTATCTTCATCTTTTCTTACAAATTTTATCTTCATCTTTTCTTACTTTGCTATTTACACACCACTCATAGAATTTAGTGTAATAAAAAGTTAGTACATCTATAGTTTTATTGCCAATAAATCTTTTGACTTCAGAAAAGTTCTTCTCAAATATATACAAACCAATCATTAAACTGTCTTCTTCTATTTTAGTCCACATATCATTTGATGAATACTTGGAGAAGCTCTCAACTGGCTCATGTGGATTCTTTGAAGAATTGTTGCTATCAAATTCTAATTTTAAGGATGAAATTTCTGCTTGATATTTGTTTCCAATCTGAATATGAGAATGATATCGAGAGTGTAAATTCATCTCTCTTAGCTTCTCAATGTGATCAACTTGATCTACAACTTCCTATAAGAAAAGTTAAAAAAATTTAATGAAAATATATAATAAAAAATTAGATTATGTTCGATTGAAAAAACTTGCATTTACTAATGTTGTATATGTCACACGGTTCGATTAAGATTATACGGCTTGCATTTCAACGATGTATGATATCTGATATATGGAGTGAAAATGTGAGCTATATGATTTATAGAACTAGATATTATGAAATGTATGATTGCGACAAATGTGTGACAATACTAATTTGAACTAAATAAGTTTTTAGTCTCTACAAAATTTAATATTTTATTTTTAATTTTTTTTAAAAAATTCTTAACTTTATAGTCCTTAAAAAATTTCTATTTGCGTTTTTGGTCTCTGCTTTTAATTCATCTCATGTGTACTCTTATAATTTTTTAATGATATTTTGCAAATATATTTAGAATACTATAAGAATCTCTCACACAAAAATTTAGCATTTTTAAACAAAATATGAAATTTTAGGCATCAAATGCTTAAAAATTAATATTTAATTCATTTTTTGTTAAAAAATTCTAATTTTTTTTTAAAAGAGATGTTTATAATGTCCTTAATATAACTACAAAAAATTTATTCACATATTATAAGAGTAAATGTGAGTTAACTTAAAAACAAAGACAAAAAATGAAAATGGGAAAGTTTTTAAAACTAAAAAGTTAAGAAATTTTTTATAAAAACAAAAACATTAAAATTTTATCAGGACTAAAAATTTATTTAATTTTTTACATTTCAAATACTACTAAGAACACAATATATTCATACATTCAAAATTACAAAGGTTTAAGAGAAACAACTATATATATATATATATATATATATATATATATATATATATATATATATATATATATATATATTTCTATTGATGGTGGTTGTGGTTGTGGTGAAAATGATAGAGAAGCTTTAAAAAGAATATAATATTTGTTTCTACATATGAGATGACATGTAGAAATCGAGTTGGGATGGGGGTAGAGTGTTAATATCCAATCTACCTCATTAGTAAAAAATATTTTTAATATTTTCTCAATAAAAAATTATTGTGATATTATTTTTCTTTATTATTTTCTATTAATTATAATAATTGTAATTTTTTAATTTATATATTATGTACACAAGGCTGGAGTCGGTAGATATAAGTATCTACTTTTCAACTCCATTTAAACATTTGCGGTGAGAGTAGGTTTTCCGTTTGGAGTTGTGGCGGAAAAGAAAAATCACGCCTTCTGATCCGCCACTCACGTGACATGTTACTCGTATGACATATACCTAAAAGTGTGATTGGGTTTGTCTTCCTTAGGTTGAAACATGAGTTGGACTTTTTTGAATTAATCGATTAAAACACTCAAAAAATCAATTCAAGACATTGTTAATTGAGGCATGATCCTTTTAAATTATTTCACAAGGGTCACACTTCTCAAAAATGATTTTACTCTTGCATTAAGGTATACGTTACTCTTTCTAATATTATATTGCCCTAAAAATTAACTCAAAAGATACTTGCAAGTATATCAGTAACTCAAACAATAATAAAGCACGAGAATAAAAATTGAGAGTTTTTACAAAAGGCAATATTTCCCAAGCACGTAGAATTTAAATCCATCTTTTAGTTTTATGTAAGTTGTCATTTTACCAATAGATTCTAGTCATTAAAACAAAATCGTAGATAAGTGGTATTCAAGCTTCATGTGAATCAAATATGTCTCACGAAATCTTAGTGGCAACGTAAATTTATGTGCCAATAACTTCTTTACCAAAAGGATATGTGACATTTTTTATGTATAAAAGTTCCAAAAACTTAACATTATAATGGCACACCCATTATCTAATATTTTATTTTCCCAATACTAATCTTCGAGACAAAAGAGGATAAAATCAAAGTAGTTACATAAATATTAATTTTTTTAGCAAAAACAAAAGTAATTATATTCAACTTCATATTATTTTCTTCAAAAACTACTCTTAGATGTGGTGCGATAAAGGTTGGAGGTTCAAGATCATCATGTGTATAGAGAATTCATTAATTTTGTGCACTCACTAGCAAATAAGTCATATTCTCAAGAATTGAGATCGAAGTTTGTCAATTCTATGTTAGTAGATTACTTTATGCTCTTGTTGCAAAATGTTGTGGGGATAAGTATCTCATCATTGTATTCTATCTTTATTGTTTTCTTTTGGGGCCAAGCCCGTTCTTGGAAACAAAAACAAAATGAAAAACAATATCTCCAAATTTATGGCAACTTTCTGAACTCAAAAAGATAAACTTTCGTATGATCATAATCATGATAATATTGTGATACAACATGCCTAGGAAAAGGGAAGACCATAAAACAAACTCAAACCAAAACAATGAATCAAATCCATCTCTAGTCATAAAAATGAATGAGGAAAGCCCTGATCCAAAGTCTGTCACTTTACAACAAATGCAAGATAACACAATAATCATATTTTTTTCCAATATTAGTAAACCAAACATAACAAATTCTGGCAACATTCAAAGCAAAAACTAGAATTGAACCACAAATGTTGAAGCTGAAGTAGCAAAATTGATTTACAAGGAAGGGGGGTTTGAATTGTAAATCTCCCTTTTTAAAATTTCCTGAAAAACTTCAGTTTTAAACTCAAGAAAGTTCTTGGTTAAGGAAGCAGAAAAATGGAGAACGTTCTTGGTTTGAATAGAAAACGGAGAACGTTCAGATTAGTGTGTAAAACAGAAAAACGGTTTTGTATTTTAATCTTAAAAACAATCAAACTTGATAAGGAGATTAAGGATAAGAAATACCACACACAGATGTATCTTGGTTCACCCAACTTGGGCTACGTCCAGTCCCCACAATCGTGAGATTTTCCACTAAGTGTTTAAAACAAGAACCTTCTGGTTTTACAGCACCGAGCCTAGATCAACCTTGATCTTTGTTTACAGAACTTAATATGATTCCACCTGGTATCAGATTAATCGAATCACCTATCTGTCTTGATAGGATTTCTTACAATCTACCCAAACTATCTTTTACTCTTATAGTTTGAGTTTACAATGATGATGAGATTGTTTTTTTGTTAGAATCTGTGAAGTCTCAACTCGTGTTTGAGATTCGATTATTTACAGATAAATCAGAATATATATCAGAGTAAAACGATTTAACTAAAAACTGATTCTGTAAGAGATTTTCAGAACTTCAAGTATGAATGTGAATGATTTTGATTGCTGTGTTAGGACTTGAACTTCTAAGTTTTCCTTGAGCTGTGACCTTCCTTTTATAGGCTTGAGAGCATTTAATGAAGGCCAATATAGCCGTTGTTGATGCTTTTGTCTGACTGAACCAGAGGCAAAAAGTAATCCTACTTTTGGCACTTTTTACTTTCTGTTCTAGGCTGAGCTGTATTTTGCATTTTGAATCAAACTATCTTGAACTTTTAATGATCCTCTAAAGCTTCTGATAAGAGATAATATTGCTAGTTTGAACTGAAGCTTCGAACCATTCAAAACAGATTGAAAACGATCATGAAAGCTTGATGTAAAGAGCTTGTACTGAAGCTTTTAAAACTGACTGGAGATTGATGATCATTCTGGACTTTTTGTACTTTAGGTATCCTCTGTTAAATTCCATAATGTATCCTCTGGTAATTTCCAGAATGTATCTTCTGGTAATTTACTTCATGAGGTATCTTCTGGAGTCTGATAATTACTGTTTCTAGAACAGTCTGGACAGGCTTGTTTGAGAGTCTTTATCTTTCTCAATTCGAATGTCCTCTTGATTTGAATTGATCCTATGTGTTCTTTTCCATGTAGTGATCATATCCATGTAACTTCAAGAGCCAACAACTTCAATTAAGTGTTGGAGAAAGTTTGGTCTTTATGGTGTCATGGTCTGACGAACATTCTCCGTTTTCCAGAATGTGGAGAATGTTCTCTGCTGCTGTTTTCTTTGATTCTTTTGAAACCTGTCTATGATTTAAAACACTCAAAAGCACAGGTTAAATTAACAATACATTTAGAATCATAATTAAACAATCTTTAATTAATCTTTGTTTGTTTTCATCAAAACATTAAATTTGAGAGTTTGTCTTAACAATCTCCCCCTTTTTGATGATGACAAACATGTTAATTTAGATTTTAATTTTGATTCTAATTTTGAAAGAGCTTGAAAGCTCCCCCTCAATTTGTACAGTGATTTAAATTTAACAGAAGATAAATCATGCAATTTCAAAAGATAAATCAATTCAGCAAATGGATTCATAAAGACATTTCATTAGAAATCAAAGACGATTACATAGTGAGATTAAGTCAGAAAATATACAAAAGTACCAAATACAAAAGGACTTTTATCTAATTAAGGACTAAAACTTAATCTAAAATCTTCAAATTAATTCTCCCCCTTTGTCACAACAAAAAGGTTGGAGAAAAATATCTAAGATGCCAAGGATAGTGAAGATTCTTCTGAAGATGAGGACTTGGCAGGATTAGCAACAAGTTTTTCTTTTATCCATGTCCGTAGGAGGGTGGACTCCAAATCCTGCTGAGTTTGGCGTGCCATAATAGTATGTAGGGCAGCCATGATCTCAGAGTTCGTAGGTTCCTTTGGTGGAGGTGGAGGAGGCATAGCAGAAGCAGGATGAGTGGAAGTTAGAGGAGCGGAGGCAGAAGGTGAGGGATTGGATTTCTGATTAATGGATGGTCCAGGAGTATCAGAAAAAGTCAAGAATTGACTTATCCCAAATAGAGAAGGATTGGTTTTCTGTGGGGAAGTGAAGAGGGGTGACATAGAGGAGACGTGCTGATGTGGTAGGAGAGTGCACATGTCGTCTATGGGTGAATGGATGTGGTGGAGAAGGTCTGTGGAGGACAGGGTTGTAGATAGGGGAAAAACGGAGAAAGTTTGAGGAGGGTGTGTTGGAACAGGAGAACTTTCTCTGTTTTCAACAGAACGTTCTTGAGCAGTTTCTGCTGCTTCAGGAAGGTCTGGTGAGGACTGTGGTGAGGCTGGGATTTGATCAAGCTTTTCTCATTACTGAGAGGGATGTGAAAATGCCTGAATATCTTGGTCAAAATCATCCCATAAGGGACAATATTCTTCATGTAATCCTTATTGGCTGCAGTAATCATATGATGGATGATTATGTGTGGAAGATTTAGGTGCTTGCAGTTTAGAAGGTGATGAATGACAAGGGCATCATTATTAGAGACAAACTCATGACTTCCACAGTGGGGAAGTATGGTGTGATGACTGATGCTATTGAAAATTTTGGGAAGTGGTTTGAGGAAGATGGAGAGTTGTCGTGTAGACCCTTCTAGAAACAGATCAGAGAGTACCTCTGTCTTGTTCAGGTTTAAGGCATTATACCATTTTTCTCCAAAAATGGCAGGCCCTTCAGTGGGAAGATTAAGAATTGTGGCCAGTGTTTCAAGGGTGAGGATGATTTCAATCCCTTTAACTTTGGAGATAATCAGGGACTTATCAAGAAAAGTCTTTGTTTGGCAGTAGAATGCCCTGATTACTTATGGGTAATAGCATTATGATGTCTGAAGGAAGGAAGTCCAGCCTAAAACATCAGTGTGATGTTTTATGGCATTTCCATCAACGACCAGATTATCAAACATGACAATCCATCCCATTCCAATAGGACGATTAGCCCATTTCTCCTTGAAAACTTTATTTGCTGAGCGGGGAATCAGAGGGATGTTATCAGAGGGAGAATGTTGGGGAGCAGAAGAAACAGTTTGGGGGGCAGAAGAAACAGTGGGGGGATCAGAAGGAATGTTTGGGGGGGGGGCAGAAGGAATAAT
>JBBPBO010000005.1:81454733-81489447 GCA_037974295.1 Cicer cuneatum
GGTCAGAAGGAACATTTGGAGGGGCAGACGGAGTGGTAAGGGGGGCATAAGGAGAGGGCTTCTTGTTGAGCTGTTTTGGTGCCCTAGTTTTACTTCGCTGGGAAATCTTTAGATTCTTTCTAGCTAGGTATTGAGAGATGGTTACAGTAGATTTTTTCTTGATGGTTTTAGAGGGGGGTTGAGATGAAGGTTTAGGAGTTTGTTGTTGTGTTTGGGATGTTTGTTGTTGAGAGGTTGCTGGAACACTGGAATGAGGAACATCCATTTCTTCCTCATCAGAGTCGGAAATGATAAACACAGAAGCATCAGTTTTTTTAGGGTTCGAAGTCCCTATTCCAGACAGAATTCGCATGGACCTTTGTTTTGGGGGGTTAGTGGTGTTTCTCAAGTGAGGAGGAACTTGAGCGGTGTTGGGTACAAATTTAGGGTGAGAAGGGGGAAAAATTGTTGCGAGTGGTTTAATGGGAAGTGGGATAGGGCTTGATTCCCGTGAAGACGAGGATGAGGATTCTGATGAAGAAAATGACATTTTGATGGGAGAGGGTCTGGGTGGTGGTGAAGGTGAACGATAGCGAAATGGAGAAGAAGGTGGTGGTGATGGTGATTTAGTACGTGTATTTTTACAACCACTGGATTTAGTTCTGGCCATTTGAGTTTTTTCAGAAAGGCAGAAAGTTTTTAGAAGAAGGGCAGAAAGATTTTGAGGAAGACGAAGGGAAGGATTTTGAAGGGTTTGTGAGAAATTGCAAAGACAGAATTGCCTTTTTAGAGAGAAAAGATAATGATGAGTGAAACCTAGGGAAGGAGGTTTTGAAAAGATGTAACGCCTCTTCTTGAAAGGGTGTCAGGGCGTTTTTGGAGGCAGGGGACAAGAGCATTAAATGCCAAAACTCCCCTTTTTCTCATGCGCAGAGAGAAAAAGATACGCAGAGGAGAAAGTTGATTTAAAAACGGAGAAAGTTGCCTGAAACACGGAGATTGATAAACGTTCTCCGTTTTCTGCAGAAGCAGTTTTAATGAGATTTCACTGTATTTCTCATGATTTTCAGTCTTTCCCTTATTGAATTAAAACTCTCCTCAACAAGAGGCTTTGTAAATACATCAGCAAGCTGATTTTGGGTATCAACAAAGATTAATTCAATGTTTTTCTTGCTAACATGATCTCGAATGAAATGATGCTTAATTTCAATATGCTTAGATCTAGAATGCTGAATTGGATTTTTAGAGAGATTAATAGCACTAGTATTATCACAGTAAATTGGGACATTAGAATAACTTACAGAGAAGTCCTCAAGTTGATTCTTTATCCAAATTACTTGGGAGCAACAGTTTGCAGCTGATACGTATTCAGCTTCAGTTGTTGATAGTGCAATCGTGTTTTGTTTCCTACATGACCAGCTGATTAAGGCTTCTCCCAGGAACTGGCGTGAGCCACTTGTGCTCTTTCTTTCAGTTTTGTCCCCAGCATAATCAGCGTCGCAGTAAGCTACAAGATCAAAATGTGAACCTTTTATATACCAAAGGCCAAGATCAGTAGTACCAACAAGATATCTAAAAATTCTTTTTACAGCAGTTAAATGAGATTCTTTGGGTGCAGATTGAAATCTAGCACATAATCCTACTGCAAATACGATATCAGGTCTACTTGCAGTTAGATATAACAAAGAACCAATCATTCCTCTGTATTCTTTTTCGGAAATAGATTTTCCATTTTCATCTTTGTCCAATGAAGAAGATGGATGCATGAGAGTAGTCATGATTTTGGCTTCATTCATTTTATATTTTGTTAAAAGATCTTTTGTATATTTTTCTTGAGAAATAAAAATGCCATCATCATACTGTTTAATTTGTAAACCAAGAAAGTATCTCAACTCCCCCATCATGCTCATTTCAAATTCACTTTGCATAAGATTTGAAAAGGCATCACACATTTTTTCATTGGTGGAACCAAAGATTATATCATCAACATACACTTGCACTATGAGTAAATCATTTTTATCAATTTTCTTAAAGAGTGTAGTGTCAATGTTTCCTCTGGAAAAACCATTTTTGATTAAAAAAGAACTTAATCTTTCATACCAAGCTCTTGGTGCTTGTTTCAGACCATATAGAGCTTTGGTAAGTTTATAAACATGGTCTGGTTTTGATTGATCTTCAAAACCAGGGGGTTGTCGTACATAAACTTGCTCATTTAAAAAACCATTTAAAAAAGCACTTTTTACATCCATTTGAAAAAAATTTATGAGTTTATGAGATGCATATGCAAGAAGAATTCGTATAGCCTCTAACCTTGCAACTGGTGCGAAAGTTTCATCATAGTCAATACCTTCTTGTTGATTGTAACCTTGAGCAACCAGTCTGGCTTTGTTACGAATGACCTTACCTTCTTCATCCAGTTTGTTTCTAAACACCCATCTTGTTCCAATGATGGTCTGGTTTTGAGGATCTGGGACAAGATTCCAGACTTCATTCTTTTCGAACTGATGAAGTTCTTCTTTCATTGCATTAATCCAAGATTGATCAACAATGGCTTCTTTGATTGACTTTGGTTCTAGTTGGGAGATCATTGCCATGTTGTTGTTGTCATCCTCTTTGAAAGACATTCTGGTTCGAATTCCATCAGCTTTATTTCCAATAATCTGATCGTGGGGATGATCACTGATTGTTTTCCAGCCTTTTGGAAGAGAATGAAGTGGAGACTGTTTATCAGTCTGGTTTTCCTGGGGAACATTCTGCTGCTGCTGTCCAGAATGTTCTTCTTCTTCATCATCTTTCTTGCTCATTTCCAGATCATCAAATTCATCAAATAATACATGTATATTAATTTCAACAACCTTTGTTTTGAGATTAAACACACGAAATCCTTTAGATTCGGTTGAGTATCCCAAAAATATGGCTTTGTCTGATTTAGCATCAAACTTTCCAAGGTTTTCTTTGTTGTTTAAGATGTAACAATAACACCCAAAAATGTGAAAATATGAAATGTTTGGCTTTCTATTTTTCCAAATTTCATATGGTGTTTTGTTGATGATTTTTCTTAGTGTCACACGGTTTAAGATGTAGCATGAAGTGTTTATGGCTTTAGCCCAAAAATATTTTTCAACATTTGATTCTTCCAACATTGTTCTTTCCATTTCTTGAAGTGTTCTATTCTTTCGTTCAACAACTCCATTCTGTTGTGGAGTTCTTGCACAAGATAGATTGTGAGAAATGCCAAGTTCATCAAAGAAGTCTTTAAAAGAGGCATTTATTAACTCTCCACCATGATCACTTCTTACAAAAATGATGCTGGAATCTTTTTCATTTTGAACCTTCTTACAAAAGTTTTTGAAAGCATCAAATGCATCATCTTTTTGTTTTAAAAATAAGACCCATGTATATCGAGAGTAATCATCAACAATAACAAAACCATATCTCATTCCACCTAGACTTGTTTTAATAGGACCAAAAAGATCTGTGTGAAGCAGCTCAAGGACTCTATTTGAGGAAATAAACTCTTTTGGACGAAAGATACTTTTAACTTGTTTTCCTTTAGCACAAGCTTCACATATTTTATCTTTATCAAAATTGATTTTTGGTAATCCTCTAACAAGTTCTAGTTTTGAAATCTTTGAAATAGTTTTCATACTGATGTGTCTTGTCCTCTTGTGCCAAATCCATTTATCTTTGTTTATGGACATGAAACAGGATTCATCAGGTAATTCTTCAAGGTATAAAACATAAAGATTTTTCTTTCTTATACCTGAAAAAATAAGTTCACCTTTTTTGTTTTTAACTTCACAGAAGTTTGGTTTAAAAATAACCTCGAAGCCATTGTCACATAGTTGACTTATGATTAAGAGATTATGTTTCAGACCTTCTACATATTGAACATCAGAAATTTAAGCTGAGTTTTTCTTACCAATTGTTCCTTTACCTTTGATTTGAGCTTGGTTGTTGTTACCAAAGGTTACAAAACCTCATTCTTTCTTTTCAAATGACATGAAAGAGCTTTTATGTCCTGTCATATGTCTTGAACAGCCACTGTCCAAGAACCATGGCTTTTTCTTGACAAGTTGAAATCCATTCTGCATAAGATGTTACATTAACTTTAGGTACCCACTTGGTTTTGGGTCCTTGAGAGTTAGTTTCAGGATTGGATTTTCTTTTGAAATAGCATGCTGATTCATGATGACCAAATTTGAGACAATAGGAACATTTAACAGTTGGTCTTGGTGTTGTATTTGAAATCTGAGTTTTCGAAGGTTTGAATCTTGATTGTGTAAAGATTCTGGATCGTTCTCCCTTTTTCAAACTTTATGGAGAATGTTCAGTTTTTCTTCTTGAACTTTCTCCGTTTTGAGAATAAGCTGGAGAACGTTCTGGTTTTTTCAAAATTGGCTTTTTCTTTTCAAACATCTTTCTGCTCTTAATCTTTTCATCCCGTTTTTTGAAATAGCAAGCAAATTCCAAATGTCCAAGTTTTTTACAGTATGAACATTTTGTTTTGCATTTTTCGATCTTGCTTTCCGGAATAAAAAAGTTTTCATACATTTTGATTTTTTGAGTTTGATTAAAACCAAGACCAGCTTTATCAAATATTCCTATTTGTGATCCCATGATTTTCTGAAAGGTTTCAATGGCTTTTATAAAATTAAGCAAATCAGTTTTCAATATTTCATTTTCAGATTTAAGGTCAACGTTCTCCGTTTTAGCTGCAAAACGTTCCTGGCCTTTCTGAATTTCACAACCTTGCTGTTTTGATTCTCTCAGTTCTTGAATGGTATTCTTAAGAATATCAATCATGGCCTGAGCCTTTTCTTTCTCTTCTTTTTCTTTAAAAACTTGTTCTTTTAAAGAACTGCATTTTTGTATGAGAGTGTTCGAATCATTTAGCAAGTTGTCAAATTCCTTTCCCATTAATTCACACAGAGAGCAGGGTTCAGAATCTATTACCTCGTTTTCTTCTGTGTCTGCCATCAAGCATATGTTGGCTTCTTCTTCTTCTTCTTCTGTGTTTGATTCTTCAGAGTCATCCCATGTGGCCAGCATTGATTTCTTTTTGAAAGGAAATCGTTTTGGTTTATTCTTATTTAATGGACATTCAGATTTGTAATGTCCTAGTTTATTGCAACCAAAACATGTAATCTGGCTTTTATCAACTTCTGTTTTGGGATTTTTATTGGGAAATCCCTTTTTGATTTGATCTCTCCTTCTCATCATTCTTTGTATTTTTCTGGTGAGAAGAGCAATTTCTTCATCAGCATCTTCTTGTCCAGTTTCTTCTGGTTCTTCATCACTTTGTAGTATGATGCTTTCTTGAGATGCCTTTAGAGCTAATGCTTTTCCTTTCTTGATAGGTTTATCTTCTTGTAGCAATATTTCATGTGCTATTAAAGTTCCTATCAATTCTTCCAGGGGAAGTGTTTCAAGATTCTTGGCTTGGCTTATAGCTGTTACCATTGGTCTCCATACAACTGGAAGACATCTCATGATCTTTCTTACCCTGTCTTGTATTGAATAGGCTTTGCCAAGAGAACGCATTTCATTCGCTATTGTTGTGAATCTTGCGTACATCTCATCAATGGTTTCTCCTTCTTGCATCTCGAATAACTCAAATTTTCTTATACCAATGTCTATTCTTGTTTCTTTGACATGGCTTGTGCCTTCATGGTGAGTTTGTAATGTGTCCCATACTTCTTTAGCAGTTGCACATTCGTCTACTCTTTCACTTTCTTCCCTGCTCAAAGCACACGATAAGAATAAATGAGCTTTGGAGTTTAGGAGTACCTTAGCTTTATCATCAGAAGTCCAGTCTGCTTCTTTCTTTTCTGTTGAAGCTGGATCTTCTTGATTCATTCTTGGAACATGATTTCCATTTACTATGATGTTCCACATGCCTGTGTCCTGTGATTTAAGAAACAATTGCATTTTGTTTTTCCAAAAATAATAATCAGTACCATCAAAGAATGGTGGTCTGTTTGAGGATCCTCCCTCAACAATGTATTTTGCTTTAGACATTTTGTGGATCTTTTTCTCTAACACTGGTTAGGTGTTCTTTTTAGAGACCTTGCTCTGATGCCAATTGAAGTAGCAAAATTGATTTACAAGGAAGAGGGGTTTGAATTGTAAATCTCCCTTTTTAAAATTTCCTGAAAAACTTCAGTTTTAAACTCAAGAAAGTTCTTGGTTAAGGAAGCAGAAAAATGGAGAACGTTCTTGGTTTGAATAGAAAATGGAGAACGTTCAGATTAGTGTGTAAAACAGAAAAACGGTTTTGTATTTTAATCTTAAAAACAATCAAACTTGATAAGGAGATTAAGGATAAGAAATACCACACACAGATGTATCCTGGTTCACCCAACTTGGGCTACGTCCAGTCCCCACAATCGTGAGATTTTCCACTAAGTGTTTAAAACAAGAACCTTCTGGTTTTACAGCACCTAGCCTAGATCAACCTTGATCTTTGTTTACAGAACTTAATCTAATCCACCTGGTATCAGATTAATCGAATCACCTATCTGTCTTGATAGGATTTCTTACAATCTACCCAAACTATCTTTTACTCTTACAGTTTGAGTTTACAATGATGATGAGATTGTTTTTTTGTTAGAATCTGTGAAGTCTCAACTCGTGTTTGAGATTCGATTCTTTACTGATAAATCAGAATATATATTAGAGTAAAACGATTTAACTAAAAACTGATTCTGTAAGAGATTTTCAGAACTTCAAGTATGAATGTGAATGATTTTGATCGCTGTGTTAGGACTTGAACTTCTAAGTTTTCCTTGAGCTGTGGCCTTCCTTTTATAGGCTTGAGAGCATTTAATGAAGGCCAATATAGCCGTTGTTGATGCTTTTGTCTGGCTGAACCAGAGGCAAAAAGTAATCCTACTTTTGGCACTTTTTACTTTCTGTTCTAGGCTGAGCTGTATTTTGTGTTTTGAATCAAACCATCTTGAACTTTTAATGATCCTCTAAAGCTTCTGATAAGAGATAATATTGCTAGTTTGAACTGAAGCTTTGAACCATTCAAAATAGATTGAAAACGATCATGAAAGCTTGATGTAAAGAGCTTGTACTGAAGCTTTTAAAACTGATTGGAGATTGATGATCATTTTGGACTTTTTGTACTTTAGGTATCCTCTGTTAAATTCCATAATGTATCCTCTGGTAATTTCCAGAATGTATCTTCTGCTAATTTACTTCATGAGGTATCTTCTGGAGTCTGATAATTACTGTTTCCAGAACAGTCTGGACAGGCTTGTTTGAGAGTCTTTATCTTTCTCTATTCGAATGTCCTCTTGATTTGAATTGATCCTATGTGTTCTTTGCCATGTAGTGATCATATCCATGTAACTTCCAGAGCCAACAACTTGAATTAAGTGTTGGAGAAAGTTTGGTCTTTATGGTGTCATGGTCTAACGAACATTGTCCGTTTTCCAGAATGTGGAGAATGTTCTCTGCTGCTGTTTTCTTTGATTCTTTTGAAACCTGTCTATGATTTAAAACACTCAAAAGCACAGGTTAAATTAACAATACATTTAGAATCATAATTAAACAATCTTTAATTAATTTTTGTTTGTTTTCATCAAAACATTAAATTTGAGAGTTTGTCTTAACAAAAGCAAATTTTAAAAAACACGTCACAATCATCAAAAAATAAAGATAAATGGACGAATAAATAGACAAGCATGAAAACTCAACTGGGTTTCCTCGGTGAGGAAAAAATCCAATGTGATTCAAGGAGATTTGGATATTAACTCGACAATTATATGAAATCGATGAAATATTCACTACATTAAATTGTACGACATCAATCAAAGCATGGTGCCAAAAGGAAGAAATGATAAAAGCACGAAACACAAGAAAAAAATTAGGAGATTCCAATGTTACCTTCATTGTAGAAGATTGAGAATGATAACGAGAAAGCTGAAATACCACGTGAAGAAGCTAGCTTACAAAATAGGGTGTTTATCGTTATACATCTATTTGATTAAAAACAAAGGAAAAACATGAACAAGTAGAGTCTATGAGGACACACACATACGACTATAAACATATATCGAGCACAAATAAAGAGAGAGATAGAAAGTAGTACCTGTGTGTTGAAGAAGCTAAACCTTCGTGAATACGTGAGAGATAAAAAAACATAGAGAGAAAAGAAAGCGATGAGAATAAATAACAAAAAACAAATAATAATTATTGACAATTATATAGAAAAAGAGATTTTGATCTTTACAATAAAAGAGATCAATTGCTCCAACCATAGTTAGTACACATGTAACTATTCAAAACTATTTTTTTTTTATGTGTATGAATAAAATTAATGTTTAAACTTGTATTTAGTTTAAATTGTTTGATGAATTATGTAGCTATGAAATTGATTCACATCACATTGATAGGGGAAATTGTGAGTTTTATCTCCGCTCACAATATAACAATAACATATACTAACATAAACACATAAAAGATAATTTTATATTCATCTACTTTTAGTCCTAGCTAGAATTTGTTCTTTTTAAAATGATGATATGTCAAAATAGTTTTTTTTTTTTAAAGAAGTGGCATATTTAAAACTTATGAATCAATATTTTTTTAAATAACAAAATAAAAATAATTTAGTGTTTTTTTAACTTTTCCTTCCTCACAATACTCGTTTGTCTTTTAGTTTTACATTCCATGATCCCTTTGAATTTTCCCCAATTCCCACCAAAGCTAAACTCAAGAAGGGAGTTATAGAAAAATGAAAAATAAAGATTTGTTTTTTTATTTATTGAGTTTAACTTTTCAAGGAAGTAGAAATTAAATTCGAAGCTTTGGAGGGGAATGAGAAAGATGAATGGAAGAGGACAAATACATAAATTAATTAATGACAATAATATAGTTAGTGTATTATAATCATTTTTATATTTATGTCGACGATATTAAAATACACTAATCTAACATTTTTAGCGACAATATTTTTAGCGATAAATATTTGTCTCGTATATATTTTTTATAATCAATATATTCTAATCATTTTTATTTTCAATTAAAAGATATAAAAAAATAACTAAATTTAAATAATAATTAATGAAAAATATTTATCCTATATATAATTTGTATACGTCAACTGTTCTTTTAGCGACTAGTTTTCAATAATAAAAAATATTTAATTAAGTTTATCAACAATAATTAAATTAAACAAATAAGATTTACAAGTTGACAAGTACTTAACAGTTAAGACTTCACCACACATAATGAAGAAAGAAAAAAACAATTCCACAGCTAATTTTCCTCAAAATATCTTCCTCCTTTACCCACTTCTTCATTATCCCTACAACCAATAAAAAAAAATTAAAAAGAAAAAAGAAAACCCTAGAAAGGGAGAGATTTCACACCCAAAAAATCTCTTCCTTCTATCTCCCTCATTCTCTCTGTTCTCTCTCTCAACATTTTCCAATCCTTTCCTCAGTCAATTTCCGATTCCAATTTTCAATTTTCAACTTTCAATTTTCCAGGTAATAATCCATTTCTATTATTCCCAACTATTTTATTTAATCTTCATTTTTTTTCTTCAATTTTCGATTTTTATATATGCAAATGCATGTTATTGATGTTAATTGAATTGGGTATTGAACATTGAACAGATCAGGTGGAATTTGTTGTTGTTGTTGTTATTTTATGGTAAAAAAATTGTGATGCCGCTAATTTTGCCAAAAAGCGATTTGATTCAGATTCGTGAAGTTTGGAACGATAATCTTGAAGAAGAGTTTGCTTTGATTCGAGAAATTGTCGATGATTATCCTTATATAGCTATGGACACGGAATTCCCCGGAATTGTTCTTAGACCGGTTGGGAATTTCAAGAGCAGCTATGATTATCATTACCAAACCCTGAAAGACAATGTGGATATGCTGAAACTCATTCAATTGGGTCTCACTTTTTCCGACGAGCATGGTAACCTCCCAAAAATCGGCGACGATGATGATAGGTTTTGTATTTGGCAGTTCAATTTTAGAGAATTCAATGTCAATGAGGATGTTTTTGCAAATGACTCTATTGAGCTTTTGAGACAGAGTGGGATTGATTTCAAGAAGAATAGCGAGGAGGGTATCGATGCTCGACGTTTTGGTGAGCTTTTGATGTCTTCTGGGATTGTTTTGAATGATAATGTTCATTGGGTAACTTTTCATAGTGGATATGATTTTGGATATTTGTTAAAGCTTTTAACTTGTCAGAATTTGCCTGATACACAAGTTGGGTTCTTTAATTTGATCAACATGTATTTTCCAACTGTCTATGATATCAAACATCTAATGAAGTTTTGTAATAGTCTTCATGGAGGGTTGAACAAGCTTGCCGAGTTGTTGGAAGTGGAGAGGGTTGGGATTTGTCATCAGGCGGGTTCGGATAGTTTGCTCACATCGTGTACATTCAGGAAATTGAAAGAGAATTTTTTTAGTGAATCTATGGAGAAATATGCAGGTGTGTTGTATGGTTTAGGTGTTGAGAATGGACAGAGTGCACATTGAGTTGAGGAAAAAAAGAAAGCAAAAAAGAAAAAAGTGAAGTTAGAAAAATAAAATCGCAAAAAAAAAAAAGTCGGTAGATCTCTATCAATTTGAGTTGTTGTATATCTGGTGAAATACCAACTTCTATGTGAAATCTTCGATATTTAAGTGTCTTAACTTATGAATACCTTTTGTTGTTACTTTTGATGTTTGCCTAGCTCAGCTTTGTGTTTAGTTTTTTCAGTTTTGAAGCCAGTGATGTGCAAATCTGCATGTTTGAAAATCTCTAATCTTAAACATAGCTGTTGTGCATTTGAGATTTCTTTAAGCTTGCAAGTGTAGCTTTGCCTTGTCTGCATGTTTAACTGGAAACACACCATGATTCCAAACACAAGTTAAGTTTTGTGGAGAATTGGTATCATGTTTTCTTCTTTTGTGGGTAATATGCTGTTTTGCAGGCTTTATTTGGTGTCAGCATAAGACTGACTACCTTTTGCTATGAACTGTGAGCGAATTGCACACACTCCAGTAACTCTACCTTCTATTCTAGCTCCACTGCTATTTTGATTCTTGCAAAATGCCAAAATCCATGCCATATGGAAGGTGATGGAATTTTGGATTTGATTGTAGCATGATTTCCCATTTGAAAATGAGTTATTGACAAAAAAAAATGAGTGATGAGAATTTTCTTACCAAATCAGTTAGCAATAATAATACAGCTATTAGATCTTCACCTAAAACATGTCAATTTGTTAATCTATTTAGATGTAAAAATAAAAAGCATATCTGAATATATTTTTTATTGTCTAATGTAAATGTAAAAGAAGGGAGACAACATAACATGTCAATGTGCCCCTTTTGTTTCTGAATGTCATTTGTTGTTAAGGATGTTAGTGATGTGGGAAACATTGCTTGTTGAAGTATGCAAATATGTAATATAATGAAAAGAAAGAGTTCCTAGAAAAAAAGTCACAAGTCTTGAGGCTTACCACCTTGAATTTGTGAAGGAAAAGAAAAAGCTGAGGGATAGAAAAGATTCATGTTTCTAAGGCATACTACAGCAGCAGCAGCACAATGTAAAATCCCTCCATTTTGATGAGGGGGTTGAAATTAGAAGCTGTGTGCTTTCTCTTCGTGCTAACAAAGCACAAGGGATTTCAGTTTTGTAATAGTTTCAACTTTCAAGCTGAATATGTTATTGATTCTGCACCATTCGCAAGAAGAAGTAGATTGTCAAGTAGGTCGTGTTTGGTTCCACGCTGTCTCAAAGAAGAGTGCCATGAGAAGAGTTGGTTCACAACAATGAGGCCATCCTTATTGTTATTAGGGTCGGTTTCTATTTTATTTTATATTATTCAAATTTATTTTTATTTTATGATTTTATATTATTCAAGTTTATTTTTATTTTATGAATCTGTCATTATTATTTATTTTTATTATTGTAATTTTTATATAAACAATTTAAGGTTGTAGTAATCAAATATAAAAGTATTTTGTCTTTTACTTTCTTTATGGTATTTAGAGCTTTTGGTTAGGATTCTACAACCTAGTGGGCTTCAGGCTCCAAACATAAAAGGGCACCAATATTTTGATTTTAATTTATGTACAACCAATTTTGTGGCTACTTGTTTTTCCGTCTACCTAATGATATACAATACCTTATGGAAGATGGCATTTATGGCTAGCAGCAACGACGATAACAGTGATGGTTCTAGTGAAAAACCAAAAGTGGTCAACAACGTTGATAGTGGTGGTTCAGACAATGACGGCCCCCGGTGGCGACCCAAACGATGGTGGCCCGAGAGGTGGCGGTTGAAATGGTTTCTCCAACAATGATTTTTCTTTCTTGCTCTATCGCTCAGAGAGATTACTTTTCACATATTTCTCCACTCAACGCAATCCTAGTCAGACTTGGAATATCGATTCTGGTGCTATTGATCATATGACTGGGGAGTCAAGTTTATTTTATTCTTATAGTCCTTGTGCAGGTAACCCCAAAATTAAAATTGCAGATGACTCTTTCAGCCATTGCATAGAAATGTTTTGTTATTCAATCACCTTTGTTAACCTTAAAAGATGTCTTACATGTTCTTAATTTATCATGTAACATGTCATCCATTACTAAATTAACAAATGATATAAATTGTCAAGCTAACTTATTTCATTCTCATTGCACTTTTAAGGATATGAACATGGGGAAGATGATTGACAATGCTAAGGAGAGTGGAGGATTTTATTATCTTGACAATGAACTCGACTTCAAAGACCAACCTCAAATAAGTACATGCTTTAAATGTATTTATTTTTTCTTCTACTAATGATGATATTATGTTATGCCATTTACGGTTAAGAGATCATAGTTTTCTGTATTTGAAATATTTATTTCCTAAATTATTTTCTAAGAAGGACCTGTCTTTATTTCATTGTGAAACTTGCAAATTTGTTAAATGTCACCGTTCTTATTTTTCTACACAACCATATAAACAATAAAAACCTTTATAACTTTTATTGAAAGAAAAATCATAAGTTGGACAACTTGTCAAAAATTATTTAAAATGGTGCAAACTTAATACCAAACAAATATTTAAGTATTTAAAAGTGGCAATGGTAAATAATGATTTAATATGCTTTTGTCATTTTTTTTCTCTTGAAAATGGGGTTGTTCATTAAAGTTCTTGTGTTAACACACCCCAATAATATATAATTGCAGAGAGAAAGAATAGACATCTTCTTGAAAGAAAATGTCCAAGAATCCGTATTGGAACTCAATCTTCTTACGAATGAGGTTCCATCATATTCAGGGGCGACAATTTCAAATCAAAATCACAATGAACAAATTCTTGATCTCGATAATAATGAAGGACCACCAGAAATGTCACAACATAATGACTAAGATAAAAAGACACAAAATAAGTTTACTACCATTGACTCTACTTGAAGCAAAAATGTCTTTGAAAGAAGAAACCACAAATGAAGGATTTTAAAAGATGCATTTTTAATAAAAAAAAATGACACACTAATACTTCACATAACATATTAAAATACAAATTCCTATGACAGAATTTCAACATTAATGAGGTAGTTAAAACTAAAATCATTATTAGATAGGGCTAGACATTGGGTCGGTTTGGCGGGTTTGGGCCCAAAAACAACAACCAGCCCAAACCAATGGTAAGATACACGGGTCCAATATAGTCCGTCTATTATGACGGTTTGAACGGGTTGCGGGTTATTGGGTAAAATGCCTAGGTTGATTCGGTTTGTGCCAATTAGTGGGCGATAAAATATATTTGGCCCAAATGCGTTTTTATTTTATTTTTCTGTAATGATCAGTTTTTGCCTAGTTTTTTTATACCTATTTTAGGGCAATTATTTGACCCATTTTAAAAAATTTGAATTTTGGGCTCATTTGTACATATTTGGTATTTTTCTATTGATGAGTCATTTGGGCTATCCTGTGCAATTTAGTTATTATATAAGAGTTAGCTACAAACTTAAATTTTCATGTTACATAATAATATCAAATTAAGCATACACAACAGACTAATAACTTAAAAATATCAAATGCAATGACATACAATCTCAACCACATAGGAATCATTAGCTGTTTGTTTTTTCTCTCGAGCCTTCTTGAGTTTCTGTATTACATCAGTCAGTATTTTCCTACAAGGAGCTACATCTCCCCTTATCCCCATTTGATGCAATTTTGCTATCGTAATACCTCATCTCGCAACCTTCCCACAAAAATCATAAGTAACAACATTCTTGTCATTAATATCCACCAAAGAATTTCACTGCCAAGCCATGTTACAGTTTTTACCAATAAGTTTAAACAAGCATTTTTTGATGTTGGTTGTTGGTGTTTCAAATGAAGATGTCATTCTTCTTAGTAACAAAACAGAGGAGGGGAGAACAAAATAGATAAACAAAAACATTGGAAGATAGAGGAAAAACAGAGGAAAAAGAAGAAAAAAACAAAGGAAGAAGAAATGAACAACAAACCACATGTAGAACAAAAACAGAGGAAGAAGAAGTAACAAAAGGTCGCGGTTGTGTTTGCTGTTCACTAGAGGATACGAAGAAGAAAGGTCAAGAAATAATAAAATAATAGGAATTTGGGTGCGAAAAGATTCACATACCCTTAATGAAATAAAAAAATAAAAAAACTATAAAAACACAGTCGCAAGTTAGGGATACGGGTCAGGTGCAACACATCAGCGCATTCAAGGTATTTTTCGCGGCCGCGTTCGCCACTACTGTTGAGCGGTTTCATTTTCTGACGTGACGCAGTGAGGAAGTCTAGCGCACTGCGATTCGGCTATCGCGCGCTATCCTGCTGCGATCAACACCAATAAATTTTAACAATCCAAAATTTGCATTACTATTGGGATAGACATACTACCATGTTCAATCTTATACAATTGATCAAAACAACTAACAAAAAAAGGCCAACAAGTGATTGTGGTACACATGCCACCATGTACATTCTTGCAATAATAATGTGTGAGTGAACACACACTTTGAACATGTTTCTTTCCTTGTTACTTCTTTCTTGATTGTGTCATGCTCACAAAGCAACCAAACTGCACAACAAATATACTAGCATGAGAAGGACTATAACAATCAACATACACCTAAAAAAACAAAAATACCAATTCAATACAAACATGAAGGTTATGAATTGATAAAATCTTACCTGCTAACCAGGGGCGAAGCTACCAAAGCTACCCCCAAAATTATATATTTTTTGGAATAAGCAAGTATAATTTTAAAATTATACTTAGCTATCAAAATAATATATACTTAGCTACCCCAAATAAATTTATTAATAAAAACATTAAAATAAATAAAAAAATAAAAAAAATTATCACTTAATTGATATATCTCTTTGTATTATTATGACACTTTCGATATCTACTGAAACTACAAATAAAACATATTTAGGAATAAAAATTATCAAGAATCAAAATATGACTCATAAATAAAATTGATGATAAATTTCTTGCAAATAGACTAGTTGTTTATATTTATAAAGATATTGTTAGTAGATTCAATTATGAATTTATTTGTCTCTTTAAGTGTCGTTAAATGCTCTTTTCTGTCATTTTATTTCTATATTGCGATTTTAATTTACAATTTATATACATATACATTAAAAAAATTAACCACCTCATTAAAATTAGTCTAGCGACATTACGTTTTCCAATTCAGTACCCATTTTTCCAGCAAAAGCCTTCAAATAAAAATGTCATCTAGATCATTGAGGGATATCATCAATAAATAGAACTGTGATTTGGACCAATGAGCAAGATTGAGTATAGAGTAATGAGCAAAGCACCAATAGAAATGTTCACTACTAAGAAGTAAGAAACCAGTAGATAAATTCATCTAAAGCATGTTTATACAAAAAAAAAATTGACAGGACTCATTTGAAAGTTTTTTGAGATATTCTATTTTATTTGTTTTTAGTAAACTTTTTTTCGATAGTTGGACTTCAAATTCAAACAATTAAAATTCAATTTGAGGATACAAATGTGGAAGCAAAAGTTTATAAGGCTATTACTATGACATTTTAGCATTTTCAAAAATACAAAAAATTTATTTTTAAAAAAATCCACAATGACACATTCATACAAACAAAATTTTGAAGGAGTTATTTATCAAACCCAATAACAATATTTTGTAAAAGGATTGAAAAAATATGATATTTCATTTTCACAATTTTACAAATGTTGAACTAGAAAGGCAAGATCTTTAGATCTGAAGGTAAAGTGTTAAAGGTAAAAACTTTCAGAAAATGAAAAGGAACAAAAAACAAGAATCACATGTTGAAACACACAAATCAACACCATAAATTGAAGCAAAACAAACCTTATATTGAATAAAGCAAATGCATTTTCCCTCATTTAATATATGCATCACTTTCTTTCTTTCACTTTTTTCTCACTTTTATTTTAACCAAACAACTCAAAAATCAACTTACTTTCTACTAACTTTCATTCATTCAACTTTGTTTCCTTTTACTTTCTTTTCTTCAGCTTTCTTTTGTCATCCAAACAAAGCAGTAGTGTACTATTGGTGGTGAATTAGAGAATTGAGTTTTGGAAATCGAAAATCTTGATATTCGGAAATGCTACAATGACCAGGGTTGGTCCAATAGATGTGGAGGCTAAAATCGAACTTTAATATGAAGCCTAAACTAAATTTTTTAAATTTTAACATGACATCACTAAATTAATATAATTGATTAAAATCTTAGGCCTTTTTATCAAGTAAAAGTTTTTTAGGCCTTTTGATTAAGTAAAAATTTTATTTTTCATGGAGGTCTAAAACGATTGCTTTAGTGGCATTACTCTCGGGCCATCCATGACAATGACGTTCTTTTTTTACTTGCATTTTTGCATGTAATACGAATGGACCGTTCTTAATTTCAAAAATTGGGCCACAATATAAGAAATCAAGACTTGGATTGGATAATTTATCAGAGAAATCTTATCATCATCCCTGTTTTTGCTACTCCTACTTCCTTCCACAGTTTTTTGTGTTTTACTCTTTTTTACCCGATTATTAAGAATAGAAGTAAGTTAGACCAACTTAGGTTTGTATAGGGTGGGAATGTGAAGTACACCCCCACTTTTCATTTCCAACCCCAAAATGCTCCTCACTCCTTCTCCATTCCTTGCTTCGGAGAATTTTTTTAACCATGTCCAATTTTTCGTATATCTTTGCAATCTCTGCAGGGACTCATCAATATGCAAAAATAACCAAATTTTTATTATTTTCAATAAAAAAAAACATTTATGATTCAACCATAAAACAAATGTAATATTAAGACGTTATTGACAACAATAAACATCACACATATTGTAGAAAAGAAAATAAATACAACATAAAATATTTGCATATGTACACATATATGGTATTTTGGTAAATTGCTTGGTGATGGATCCATGTAGAAGTATGATCTCGTCCTATTCTTAAACTAGAGCTATCAATATGGGCTAGCCCAAATGGATCGACCCAAAAAGCCCAAATTTTTAAAAAACTTTTTAGTCCGGCCCTAAAAAGTTTGTGCATGTGGCAGGTTAGCCTGGTTGGGCTTAGAGCTACCAGCATACCCACATAACATAAAGAAAAAAATAGTATATAAATTTTACGTTAAATAGCACCCGTGGTCCCTTAACTTAATTTCAGTTAACGTTTGAGTCCTTTATCTTTTTTTCTCCCGATTTGGTCCTTTATTTTAATTTTAAGTGACAATTTGATCTTTTATGTTTTAAAAGGTCAACAATATTATCCTTTTTTTTTACAAAAATTCAAAAAATTCATCAAAATTTTCAACCAAAACCCATAAAATTAATTATATTATTTAATATAATACAAATTTCATCAAATTCGTCACTCAAATCTTCAAATAAACTCATAATTTCATTCTTTATTGTTGGCCGAAAATCTAGCTCGGGTGTCTACTTTAGGGATTAATTGTCAGTTTAATTATAAGTTTAATTATTGATTTAATTGTTTAGTCTGATAATAAACGTGGCAGAGAATAGGTTAGCTTAATTAGATTTCAATTTGGTTGTTAGGAGACCAAGTAAGCAGGCGCGGAATTCTGCCTCTGACCGCGTTTTCTGCTTCTGGTTAGTGAGGTGTCCGTATCGTCTGGTACACTGTACCGGTTCATCTGGTAATTCTGTTTTCTGTATTTCTGGCTATTTAAAGCTCCAGTTTTAATTGATAAAATAAGCATTCCATTTCCTACATTGAGATAATTAATTCTAGCATTTTAACATTTGGTATCTGAGCTTCGAAAGAGGCTTGATAACCGTGAGAGTGAGTGTGGACAAGTGAAGTTTAGAACAAACACGAGAGTTTTGAGTGTGTGAGTGAAACACAATAGAAATTATCATGTCAACCTCAGAAAGGTTCGTGCAGCCGTCCATTCCTAAGTTTGATGGCCATTATGATTACTAGTCAATGACAATGGAGAATTTCCTTAGGAGCAAGGAAATGTGGAATCTGGTGGACGAAGGAATTCCAGCACCAGCAGTTGGAAATACACCAGCAAGTGAGGCTCAGAGAAAGAGTGTGGAGGAAGCCAAACTCAAATACCTGAAAGTGAAAAATTATCTGTTTCAAGCTATTGACAGAGAAATACTGGAGACAATACTTAACAAGGAAACATCAAAAGCAACCTGGGAATCAATGAAACAGAAGTATAAAGGGTCCACAAAGGTACGAAGAGCACAACTTCAAGCCTTGAGGAAAGAATTTGAGTTACTGGCCATGAAAGAAGGAGAGAAAGTTGATAACTTCTTGGGACGGACTCTAGCCGTGGTCAACAAAATGAAAACAAATGGTGAGGTGATGGAACAAAGTACAGTGGTCAGTAAGATATCAGATCATTGACCTCCAAATTCAACTATGTTTTTTGCTCAATAGAGGAGTCAAACGATCTAAGTATCTTAACCATTGATGAATTACATGGAAGCTTGCTAGTTCATGAACAGAGGATGCTGGGCAACAGGAAGAAGAACAAGTGTTAAAAGTCACATATGATGAAAGATCAGGCAGAGGCAAAGGCATGAATAGAGGAGGAAGAGGTAGAGGATGAGGCAGACAAACATTCAACAAAGCTACAGTTGAATGTTTCAAATGTCACAAACTGGGACACTTTCAAAACGAGTGCCCAGAATGGGACAGAAGAGCCAATTATGCTAAACAGGATGAGGAGGAAGAACTTCTGCTGATGTCCTATGTTGAGATCAACAAGTCAAAAAGGGAAGCAGTATGGTTTCTTGATTTTGGCTGCTCAAATCATATGACAGAAAACAAACAATGGTTCGTGGAGCTGGATGAACAATTTAGTCATTCTGTAAAACTGGGAAACAATCTCAGAATGCCAGTGAAAGGGAAGGGCAACATCAGACTTGAAGTAGAAGGTACAACTCAGGTAATCTCTGAAGTTTACTATGTTCTTGAGTTGAAAAACAATCTGTTGAGTATGGGTCAACTACAAGAGAAATGATTAACTATCCTGATACAAAATGGAGAATGCAGACTCTATCATTCTAAAAGAGGACTAATCATGCACACACGCATGACCTCTAATAGAATGTTTGTTGTTCGAGCCAATGTTCTGATGGATACACCTTCTGCATGTCTGAATATGAGCAGTGATGATACTAGTGACTTGTGGCACAAGAGATATGGTCACCTGAGTATTACCAGTCTGAACTTACTACACCAGAAGGAACTTGTCAGAGGACTTCCCAAGTTTCAGATGTCAACATATGTATGTACAAGTTGTATGAAAGGAAAACAACATCAGAAGATCATTCCGAAGAAAAGCAAATGGAGAGCAACTCAGAAGCTACAACTTGTACACTCAGATATTTGTGGACCTATCACTCCAAAGTCATATGGTAACAAAAGGTATCTGCTAACCTTTATTGATAATATGAGTCGCAAGCTCTGGGTTTACTTTCTGAATGAAAAAAGTGAAGCTTTCACAACATTGAAAAGCTTCAAAAATATTGTGGAGAAGGAATCTGGTCTATCTATTTGTGGAATAAAAATAGACAGAGGAGGGGAATTCACCTCCAAATAATTCACAGAATTCTGCAGACTTGAAGGTATCAAGAGACAACTGACTACAGCCTATACTCCTCAACAAAATGGAGTTGCAAAACGTAAAAATCGTACCATACTTAACATGGTGCGATGCTTGCTAGAAGACACGAAGATGCCAACTCCATTCTGGCCAGAAGCTGTGAAAACGACATGCCACATTCTCAATCGAAGTCCTACTTCTGCTGTAAAGAACAAAACACCAGAAGAATGCTGGAGTGGAGTTAAACCTAATGTAGATCATTTCTGAGTGTTTGGATGTATAGGAAATGTACATGTACCAGATGCAAAGAGGTCAAAGTTGGATGCTCGAAGTCAAGAGTGTGTGCTGATAGGTTACAGTGAAGAATCTAAGGGATACAAAATGGTCAACCCGACTACAAAGAAGGTGATAATCAGCAGAGATGTTGTGTTTGAAGAAAGAAAAAGCTGGGATTGGAAAAAGACAAAAGGAGAAGCCAAGAATGACATTCTTGACTGGGGAGAAGCTGATGATGATACATATGCCTCCAGTGATGAAGAAAGTGAAGAAGAAGCAGAATCTGATCAAAGTAGTACTGTCAGTGATACTGCTTTTGGTCACAATAATATTTCCAGTGATACTACCACACCTACACTTCCAAAAAGAAGAATCACTCGAGCTCCAAACTATCTTCAAGACTATATAAGTGGAGAAGGGCTATCAGAAGAAGATGAAGAGGTACAAAATCTTGCACTGTTTATATCTTCTGATGATCCTGTTTATTATGAAGAAGCAATAAAATTGAAAAGATGGAGGGATGCAATGGATATGGAGTTCAATGCTATTGTAAAGAATGAAACTTGGGAGCTTGTTGATGCACCAAAGGAAGCCAAAGTAACTGGTGTAAAATGGATCTACAAAACCAAATTAAATGAGAAGGGTGAAGTAGATAAGTGTAAAGCTCGTCTTGTGGCTAAGGGATATGCACAGGAGAAAGGAGTAGACTACAATGAAGTTGTTGCTCCAGTAGCTAGATGGGATACTATTAGAACAGTGATAGCTCTGGCAGCAAGAAATGGTTGGACAATCTTTCAGCTTGATGTCAAAAGTGCTTTTCTTCATGGTGAGTTCAATGAAAATGTTTACATTACTCAACCTCCAGGGTATGTGATCAGTGGGGCAGAGAAGAAAGTATACAAATTGAAGAAAGCACTCTATGGTCTAAAGCAGACACCAAGAGCGTGGTTCAGCAAAATTGAAAGCTACTTCATTAAGGAAGGGTTTGAGAAAAGCAGCTATGAGCACACGTTGTTCATCAAAAGAGAAGAAAAGAACAAAATCCTAATTGTAAGTCTATATGTTGATGATCTCATTTTTACTAGCAATGATTCTGTTATGATAAATGAGTTCAAAGAATCCATGAAAAGTTTTAAATGACTGATCTGGGCAAGATGAAATATTTTCTGGGAGTTGAAATACGGCAGAACTTCAATGGTATTCACATTGGTTAGAAGAAATATGCTGAAGAAGTTCTAAAAAGGTTTGGTCTGGAAAATTGCAATGGAGTCAAGAATCCCATGGTTCCAGGAAGCAATAGACTGACAAAACAAAAAGATGGTAAGAAGGTAGATGCAACCCTATTCAAGCAAATGGTGGGAAGTCTGATGTACATGACTGTTACAAGACCTGATTTAGCCTACAGTGTCTGTCTAATAAGTCGTTTTATGGCCAATCCGATGGAGTCTCACATGATGGCAGCTAAGAGAATTCTAAGATACATTAATGCTACTACTGAGTTTGGTGTATTCTACAAAAGGGGATGTAAGGATGAGTTGCTTGCCTACACGAACAGTGACTATGCAGGAGATCTGGATGATCGAAAAAGCACCTCTGGGTATGTTTTCATGCTAAGTGGAGGAGCAGTAGCTTGGTCATCAAAGAAGCAGCCATTTGTGACACTTTCAACCACAGAAGCAGAATATGTGGCTGCTGCTTCTTGCGCATGTCAGTGTATTTGGTTACAACAAATACTTAAACAGATTGGAGGCACACAGAGTAGAAGTGTCAAGATACTATGTGATAATCCAGTCTTCCATGGTAGGAGTAAACACATTGATGTCAGGTTTCATTTTCTGAGAAATCTCACTAAGATGAAATATTTGACATGGAATATTGTGGTACAAGTGAGCAGTTGGCGGACATTATGACTAAACCAATGAAACTTGAAGTGTTTGAGAAGCTCAGAGAGACACTTGGAATGAAGTTAGCTAAAGAAATAAACTGAAATGCTTCTGGCATGTTCAGTTTAGGGGAGCGATTGTTGGCCGAAAATCTAGCTCGGGTGTCTACTTTACGGATTAATTGTCAGTTTAATTATTGATTTAATTGTTTAGTCTGATAATAAACGTGGCAGAGAATAGGTTAGCTTAATTAGATTTCAATTTGGTTGTTAGGAGACCAGGTAAGCAGGCACGGAATTCTACTTCTGACCGCGTTTTCTGCTTCTGGTTAGTGAGGTGTCCGTATCGTCTGGTACACTGTACCGGTTCGTCTGGTAATTCTGTTTTCTGTATTTCTGGCTATTTAAAGCTCCAGTTTTAATTAATAAAATAAGCATTTCATTTCCTACATTGAGATAATTAATTCTAGCATTTTAACATTTATTTGATGTTGTTAGAGATGGAAATATGAGTTTATTTGAAGATTTGAGTGTCGAATTTGATGAAATTTGTATTAAATTGAAGAATATAATTAATTTTATGGGTTTTGGTTGAAAATTTTGATGAATTTTTTGAAATTTGTAAAAAAAAGGATAATATTGTTGACATTTTAAAACATAAAAGATTAAATTGTCACTTAAAATTAAAATAAATGATCAAATTGGGGAAAAAAAAAAGATAAAAGACTAAAACGTTAACTGAAATTAAGTTAAGGGACCACATGTACTATTTCGCCTAAACTTTAAGGTTAAATAGTATATAAAATGTCACTATTTTGTTTTCAGTCCCTATAAAATCTCACTATTTTGTTTTCAGTCCTTACAAAAAAATTTATCAACTTTTAGACCTTTCAAAATTTTCCTTTTTATTTTTTGTCTCTGATTTTAAACCGACTATTGTGTATCCTTCAAATTTTTTAATAATTTTTTGCAGTAATGTTTATGACATATTCAGCGACTTCCATACAAAAATTTAAAAGTTTTTAACAACTGATGAATTAAATTAAATTTTTAATCTTTTTGTATTTAAAAATTCATATTTAATTAATCATTTTTTAAAAATATTCTAAATTTTTATAAGGAAATTTCTTATAATGTCTCAAGTATTACTACAAAAAATCACTCAAAAATTCGAAAAATAAATAGTAGTTGATATAAAATCAAGGACAAAAAATAAAAATGAAAATTTTTTAAGGACTAAAAATAAAAATAGTAAAATTTAATATGAACTAAAAAGTTATTTAATTCTAAACTTAATTTTGAAAAAAATAATGAAAATATTTAAACACAACTATATATAAAATTTGTAAAATGTTAAGGACGTTTATATTATACTTAAAAGAATGTTAATAGTAAATTAAAAAATTTAGAATATATAAAAATTTAAATATTTTTTTTTTTAAATTACAAGACTCAATATTATAAAATATAAATAAAAAATTTAAAAATAATTAAATGAAGGACTAGCCTGAAAGTCCACAATCCGTTTAGCGTCGGCTCAAGTAGTATTTTTTTATGATCATTTTTAAAAAGAGTTTTTTAACCCGACCCGATAAAGCATGTATTCCGTTAAAGTCAATCTTAAATAGGTGATATGACTCATTTTGACATCTCTACCTCAAAGTACTTGGGAGAAACTCTTCATCCTCACGGGATAGTTTTCTGAGTGATTTTCCCTTACAGATTAAAATTGACATTTATAATTTTACATAAATAGATCTAAAAAATATATGGCTCAAGTCTAACTTGTTATGCTTTGTTAAACAAGAATTAAACATCTACTTCTTTATAACATCTTTAACAAGTTGAGTTTTATAAGGTTGAATTTTGATTTTATTCTTATGATATTTCTACTTTGAGGTCTAACAACACCTTTAGATGTGCTTAATTTAGTTTAACAAAATAGAAGTCTTAGGAGCCTCCTCTCTATCCATTCATTTTTCAAAATCACCAGGGAATGAAATGCCTACCAAACTAGCAAAATTGGAGTACGCTTTCGTTTCGACCTCAAGCCACATAATTGAGGTATTGTTTGCTATAACTCATGCGTATGAGGTTTCATAGTTGTTTTTAGTAAAAGACGTCTCAGTTGGTTGAAGAGAATGGATGTTGTTTAAAATTAAATATAACCTCGATTTCTAAGTAATGTGTGACTATTTTGATGTATTGAAACAATATCCCCAACTGAGGATACATAACTAAAGGGTTTGTTAGCCCTCAACTGTGCCATAGGTTCGACTTCACGCCACATTTCTGAGTTATTATCCTCTATGTGTCTTGTGCGTAAGACTTCTCGATTTTGTCCTTCAGAAAATGTTTTTTAATGGGTTAAAAAATGTACATGTTGTATATAAACTACTTTAGTTTCGATTCCCAAGTAATACGATACTATTTTGATGTGCTAAAAAAGCGCTTTGTTGGTGCCATGAATGTTACAAACACAGAGGTAATACAAACACCATGGATGTTACAAACAAGTAAGAGTTTCATCCATTATGCCTTATTTTTTAAATTTCATAATTATATTTTTTAGTAATTAATTGTAAATCGTTTGAGTAATTAGAGAAAATACTAAAAGTAACTTGTAGTTTCTAAAAATAAGAATTCCACATTCTAGTGTACACTACATCAACTTAAAATTCCTCATCATCAATTTCAAGGTCACATTTTGGGAATGGGCCAAATTTCATAAATTTGAAAACTGAGAATTAAAATGAGAAGGGAATGTTTGTGAAGATATTCTTGTTAAGTTTAGATTAGTTTGTTCGAAATTGCTAATAGTGGTCTTTACCACAATTAGCTTATGTTCTAAGGGTGTCCTTGTTGAGAACCTAATTTTCCTACTTTTCTTTCTTTTTTGTTTTTCTTTTTTCTCTCGTGTGGAAAAAAAATGCAACTAAGAAAAAAAAACTTGACAATACAATTATTGTAGAACCCTAAATATTTTGGATTTTTTCATATTATATTATTTATTTTATAAAAGTTTACAATATTTTTTGAAAGTATCTTAGATATAGAAAGAAATTAAAACAACATAATCACAATACAAGAATATAACATTGAAATTTTAAAATAGGAGAAAAATCACAATTGTTGTCAAATAACAATCACAGAATAAAACTATGTGAAATTTTTTACAACACATTGACTTTTCCCAAACACCCTTGGCCCAGTACATTTACATCCTCCAAAGCAAATACATGAACTGCATCTCATAACACTCTGGCACAAGAGTAAAAGAGAAAAGAAATGAATCAGATACAAGCTTAAAGTGTTTCTGACAGATGCATCTTGTAATGAAAACCTAGAGTCATATATATAACTTTGACCTCCATTTTCCTTTACAATTCTAAACAATATGAAACTTTTTAAAGGTTTTTCAATTTCAACCAAAGTCCAACAATCTCCACTTTGATTGAAATTGATACATTTTATGCTTTCGTTATCTATACCGACAATTATAGTTAAAAAAATTATCAAACTCTACACAACAAGTATATTTCACTTAAAAGTCAAACCACTTTAAGAATTTCCACTTAAAGTTAAACCATTTCAAGATTTTTCACTTGAAGTTAAACCATACAAAGAATTTTTTCAACATGCCGAATCCAAGCTTAAAATTTATGGTGCAAATTCTATGTTGGTTTTCTCAAGGAATTCTCCAACAATCGACATAATCACACAACACACATTGCATCAATGTCAATTGTCAACCATTGCACATGTGCTATTCAACACCTTGTGTAATCTTGATTGTATCAACACATCATTGACAATAGTCAAAATTGATTATTCCATCAAATTTCTCTATGCCAAAGTTGACAATAGAACTTGTTATACTGTAACTGTGCATCAGGTAAGTTATCAGGAAAGAGAGGTGAATCACAAAAGACCACTTGAAAACCAAGTCTTTTTCAGCCAAAACATTTTCAAACAACACTTTCCCAATATCACCTTGCTTATGAGATGTGGAAGATCAAACAATGTTACAAGCATAGAGCATACTAAGAATTTTATTTCTCTTAACCCAACCAAAAACTCTAATACCAAACATTGGAAAAAACAACACAGAGAAAAATAGAAAGAACACGGTGACAACACAATTACAATGTGGAAACTCCAAAGTAATAACACTGTTAATTTTTTCTAGCACATAAACTTCTCTCAAGCACCCACGACCCCTATTACATGCTAAAAGAAAATAAATGAACTAAATACAAACTTAAAACATTTTTTAACGATACATCTTGTAATGAATAACTAAAGTCATATTTATAGTCTTGACCTCTATTTCTTTTTACAATTCTAAACAATACGAGACTTTATTTAAAATTCTTTGATTTCAACCAACTTCAATACTTACATAATCTTAATCTAATTTATTCAAACCTTGTTTACCACCTTTTAACAAAACGTGTTACCATAAGTGTCTCCACTTATTTTTCTTTATTTATTCATATTTTATGACACGTTCTTTCTTTTTTCAAACAAAACTAATATGAAGTGCACCTAGCTCACCAAAAAAACAAATGAAGTCAACTTAGTTAACATAATCATACCCTCCACTAGTGGTTTCAATTATTTTTTAGTAAATCATACTCTCCATATATCCACATTATTCGCCTACCCTTCTCCTTTGTGCTGCTTTTTTCTTATTCAATTGGATTTTCCAACACAAGCTATCTTTCATTATATTTGGAATCTTCTATTTAACAAATGCAAAAGGAAACAAAAAGAAAGGGAAAGTCATATTTTCTTAATCTTTGCATTCGAGTGACAATAACAAATCATCAGGAGATAACTTATTCCTTCATAATTACTATGCATAAAGATGCAATATAAAGTTGTGGTTGACCTTGTCTAGGGACAAGGATCCTATAAATAATTTGGCATCTCCCTTATTATTCATTAGTGTACACACAATGATCAAATATTTTCTTTATTAGTATTTTCTTTATCAATCAATGACACCAAACACAATCACATCAAAAAATCAAAAAGCAAAGCATTCCTTGGAGCTAATCTATATAATTTATTTTCTTTAGCTCATTTGTTAAATCATAAGATAAAAGTTCTTATCACGTCTTAAAAAAAAATCACGACTAATATAATTTTTTGATTATACTTCATTAATCTTTCGACCAAACTTCGAATTATTAAATGTAACATTTTTTTGGGTGCTCAACTATGATGAAAAAAGCTAATGACTATCATGCTTCCAAGCAATTATTAGGCAGCAAGGCAAGGGAGCAATCGGAACCAATCCTTTTTTTCTAAGACTCTATTGTGAAAGTGAGTAAAAAGTAGTCCTTTAACTATAAAACTCATAATTAGTAGAGATTGACAATGAAAATTCGATCAATTATAAAATGAAGTGGTTTATAACTTTATATGGACAGCATTCACAAGTTTTCTTCGTTTAATATTATAAGTTTTTTTCTTTCTAGAGTGAGTCTCATGTAATAAGTCGTTCAAGCTCCAAGAAATTAAAAAAAAAAAAAAAACATAGTTATAATTTCTAAAAAAGGTAATTAAACTCTTTTCAACCAACAAAACTTGGGATGGGAATAGGCTAGGTCGTCCGGAGCCTATGGTCTGACCTACTTATGGTCTGGTTTGATCTGTTTAATAATAAGATTATATTCATGTTATTTTTAAAACCTATTTATTTAAATAGGTATACTCAAGTTTATATAAAAGCTTATTAAGCTTTACACGCCGACCTATATATATATATATATATTATTTATTAATATTATTGTTTCCTATTTTAAAACCTATCAATTAAGCTATTTTAATATTATTTTATTATATTAGATTTGATTATAATTTTATTAGCTTTCCTTGTATATAAATGTTTAATTTAGCATATTTAAAAAAATGTAAAACATAACATTTAAATGTTTTAATGTGAATAAGACTTTTAAATAGGCTTTCAGGTCAAACTAAACTTTTAAAAATGTCATGTTAGGTCGGAAAAAAAAACCTATAATAAGCTGTATGTCAGGTTTATACTTAAAATATTAATCGTTGACAAAACTATTACATAGTTGTCCGTTACAACAAATTTTTTGAATTAAAAACCCCACTATTTGAGAGTTTGATATGATATCAATCTTTCTGAATTATCTAAAAAGACAAGCTCCAAGCCTTAATCGATCTAAAACTTAAATTAGATTATTGAAATATATATAATGATAAAAAATTATTGGTGAGAGTCATTTAGTAAATTTTTTTGAGTTGCTAGGATTGAGAGATGGATGTTTATTCTACTATCATTGAAAGAATTATAAAATATATGATGTGTGCTGTATGAATCACTTAAACATTCAAATGAGAGGGTTCTCATGTGAATGCTCTATGTATTCATAAAATAGTACATGTGACACCCACAAATCACATGAGAGATAAGGTGTTTATAGAAGAAATACTCATCTTTGTAAGCACTCACTTTTTTGTGTCACAATGAAGGCAATTACGTAGAAAAAAAAAACATTCCATTGAAAAAACAATTATTAAAATTTTCTAAAAGTTGATACATTATTTTTAAAATAAAATTTTTAAATTTAATTATTTAATATATGCAATTATATAGTAACAAGTATTACAAAAACCCAACCAAACAAAATCGATAATTTTTATTGATTTAGATTTTTTTTTCTTTTTCAAAAATTAAATCAAACCAACACATTAACTTGGAAACAATGTTATACCTTAAAATACGAAAAAATTTCTTTTCGATTTTAACTTTATCATCACTTTCAATAATGTTGATTTAAATGTCATTTTAAGGAATTTTGTTGTATAATATTGAACCTGCTGTGTCATCAAACTCATTTATTTTTTCTTCCACATTCCACATCTTAGTATCAAATATTATTTCTACAAGTATAAAGTTGTCCCACAATCTCCACAGTGCTAATATTTATTTTTTCCAAGACAACTTTTTGGAAAACAACATGTTTTTTATTCAAATTATATAATTAGCTAAACTTAATTAAAGTGAGTACATGATTGAAGCCATGACAAAAGAAACATAAGAAAATGAATGAATGGCACAAAATTAATGTATTTAACTTGTGCAAGCAAAAACCTATATATATGAATTTGACATAAAAGTTGACCAATTGATGGAGAGTGAACTAAGTGGAAGACAAAATGATACAAACTTTGATTTTTTTGATTTCATTGTTTGCTTGATTGATGGCGCCATGTTTTATATCCAAATGCATTGTGTTTGGTTCTTTCTGATTTTACACTTCAATATTGTTTGGTAGGACTCACCCAATTACATACCCTTTTAAACTATAGAATAGGTATAAATAATAAGCTATGTTAACATAGTTGACAGGTGATTTCTACGATAATTTTACACTCTAATTTTCACTAAAAAAAGAAAATACTTGTATTAGAGCAGATTTTGCTTATGCCACTTCCAATTCTATGGAGAAAAAAAAAAGTATATCTGCCTTTAAACTTTGTCAATTTTAAAAATTGAGTATTCATCACTGCCCTTAATAGAGGTTGAGTATCCATGTCCTGTCCACGCCTTCATCAATATATAAAAATTAAAACTAACATTATTTATTATTATTATTATTATTAATAAAATAAAAACTATTAGACAATGATAATAAAAATTACTTTTTCTATTAAGAATAGATTCAAATTTATAATATATAAAAATATTAAATTAAAAAAATATGTGTGTATATATATAAAACTAAAAAATAAAATAACATCTTTGTCCCTACTTTAAATTTCAAGAAAAAAACTACACTCAGACCACATCAAAGCAGAGTTTCGTAATAAATTTGGGATGCATTTGGGTGCGTTCATGCGAATATGAATTATGTTGTTATTTCTACTAAATATGTCAACTGAAAATATGTAGAAAAGATGATACAAATCTTTTTTTGCTTAACTAAAAAATTTGAATTTGAGTGTGAAAATGTACAAAATTTGAATTTGAGCGTGAAAATGTAACAAACGTTAAAATTTGTTAGGAAGAGTTTTATCGGAATATGGTTCTACCGAATTCCAATAATTAATTTATACACTAAAGAGGGTACATGGTTTATTAAAAAAAGTAAGTTTCTTTTTATTTTATTAAAATATTGTGTTTTTTATTTTCAAATTGTGTGTTTCTTTTGAAGTGAATTATTATTATGAATAGAAGATAAAATATTAGGGTAATAAAAAGATGCATTTATAAAAATTAATAATAAAAACATTTTTCTTTTATATTTTTATTATTTCGAGACATTTAGATAATTATTCATTTTAATTTTTTTTTTATTTTTTTATTAATAAATAAAATTAGCATAAATTTCATAAAATACAAATTTTCGCAGAATAAACGGATCTAAAATGTGGCTAATGTCTTTTCCAGACTAAAGTTAGTGTAACATTAGAGCGTATAGAATAAATACATTTTAGCCCTCCTCGACCCATATATATATCACCAATGAATGTTCATTTTTATTGGGTTGTGAAAAATACAAATAAGGTAATGATTAAAGAATTTAACAATGATAATCATTTTGCTTGTTATCTCACTCATTCATCATGTTTGGTTATGTTCAATGTTCATCCAATTGTGCTATTGTGGAAGTCTCTCTACCGTCAATGTTTTGTTTAATTTGAAAAGGACAATGCTGTCAAGTGTCCATGATTCAAATATAAAAATTTATCATTGCAAATATATATATATATATATGAGAATTTGGGTATTAGTTTTTTAAATGTTTAAATTTTGTTTTTTTAATACAAAATTTCCTTTTTTTTAATTCTTTAATAAGTGCCTTTGTTAATAAGACTCATTGAAATTTTTTAATTTTTTTTATAGCAAATATAAGTTGTTAGTTTGTTACAAGACAATTATTGTTTTAGAATTTGGGTTCAACGATACATATTCTCTACACAATTGGTTTGTAGAGTGTGTATTATTCACCACTTATAAATACTTTGTTAAGCTAAGCGTGACTTAAGTGATCTGATAGCGGTGACCTGATAGCAAGTGCAATAGATCTTGAATATACTCTAATATTATCTTAAAATTTAAGTTAATACCTAATGAACCTCCACAAACTCAATTTGTAGGATAAGAACTACCCACCATTTATAAAAAAGAAATATAATATTATTCATACTTCTTAATACTTTTATACCACTTAACTACACTTTTGAAGGATAAATAATTGATATTATTAATTGGTTGGCATTTGTCTAGCTTTTAAGATGAAAACAAATACAGTGATATGAAAGGAGTTATTCTCATGATAACTCAATTTTGAGAGTCAAAAGGAGGTGAGGGGTACACAACCACAAATGTTCAAGTCATGGAGAATTTCTTCCATATATAGTGACATGCTTTATTTGAAGACACTTTTAGGGTCTCCTCCTCTCTCAAGCCCTATATGATTTGATTTTGATGTTGCACTTAGAGAAATGTAGTTCAAACGTTAATATCAATTTACTATATATGCTGATTCTTCAGCAGTAAAGCTACAATCAGCACCCTGCAAACTTAAAGATAGCTTGCCACCCACACAACTTGTTTATGGTGTCTTTATCTAATTTACACAAATAAAATAGTCTTCTACTATATACAAATTTATTTTTCATAATTAAATTAATAAGTTTTATTTATCTCATTTGATTTAATTATGGAATTTATTAATTTAGTAGTAAAATAAGTTTATATCTAATGCAATACTTATCTCACTTGTGCATCATATAATCGGGTGTATAGTATATTTCAATTTTGTACAATAATTATGAAATTTTTACCTATATATAAAGAGAATACTTTTTTTGGTGTAGCTTACTTTGTTGTTCATAAATTACTCTTCTAAGTTTTTTCTTTTCTCGTAACTCCTTTATTATTATCTAAAAACTATTTTATATTTTCTTACTTTATATTTTCTTCACAATTTAGTTTGTTTTACCGTAAGATACATAATATCTATATATATATAAAAACTATTTTATATTTTCTTACTTTATATTTTCTTCACAATTTAGTTTGTTTTACCGTAAGATACATAATATCTATATATATATATAACTATAATAAAGGTGCTTTATTTTATTTTATTTGGAGTAACCTATTTTTAATTTCTAAATTACCCTTAAAAATTGTTCACTTTATATTTAATTAACTAACTATCAATCAATTCTATCCACAAATAATAACATATTTTTTTCCAATAATTTGAATCACAAAATAAACTATTTACACCGTACACTAATATCTACGAGTGAGATAATGATCTAATTGAGAACGACTCGACAAATTAAATTTTAAAAAATATATTTGTTTTCTTTATCTTTTATTGATCAAATTGATATCAATTAAATCAATTAGATAAAAATTTATCATTTTTATAATGCCTATACCAGGGGATTAGTTGTATAGAAAGATCATATGATTATTATTGAATAAAAAATTATTGTTTTTCGTATCTCATGGTTAAGGTTCTATTTAGTAAAAATTAGTTTTTTTTACTCAAGTAAAAATTAGTTGATAGTTTAAGAACTAACTGATAAATTAATTGAAGTGTTTAATAAAGTTAGCACTTCAATTATCTTAAAAATATAAAATGACATGTAAAGACATTCTTAATTAATAATAAATTTTATATCAATTAATATTTAAAATATTTTAAAGTTAGTAATTCAAAATACTTTTTTATTAATTTAAAATTTATTAATGTGGTATATTTTATTTATTACTATTAAATTAATTTTATTCACTAAAATTTTATTTTAAAATATATTCAATACATATATATCTATATTATAATAGTGAAAATTTACAACAGACATACAATAATTAATAATACCAATATAATTAAAATAAAAAATTAAGATTATCTTATCTACATTTATATTAATCCAAAATAATAATTATATAATAATAAATTATAAAGAATAAAAAATAATTTTAATTAAAATAAAAAAATTATAAACTATAAATCCAAAAAACTAAAAATTATAAAATATAAATTTATATTAAAATAAGTGTTACCAAAGATCTTATAGTTTATCCGCACTTAAAACTAACTTATTTGCCTTGTGAAACAATCAACAACCCATAGGCTTAATAGACAAAATGAGGCAGTAACCATAGGCTTAGTACTTTTTTTTACGCCACCTTAGGCTTAGCACATTTTTGAGTCATTTGGTTAGCACTTAGTATTACTGATTAAGTTTTTTTAAATAAAGTCTTCTATACTAACAAATGAGAGAAATGATCCTCTCTCATACGTAAATTACATATGAGTGGATAAAGTGTCATCTCCTACTATTAAAAAAAAAATGAAATTTTCATGTATTTTTTTCCTCTTTAAATAGTATAATCACATTTTACTCCTTTATATGTAAATTACATATGAGACGATGCATTCACAATAGATAAAGACTTAAAGAGAGGTTTCATCTCCTATTTTCAAGAAATCTAGCATTCCTCGTAAAAAAATTAGCACACTCATTTCTTCTTCATTTATTTGAGATGTAGTTTATAATCATTTCTTAGTTTAGAATTACTCCTTTAAATTATTTTATTAAGTCAATTTATTTAAATAAATAGTTTTTACACATATTTTACTTTATTTCATACTTTATCTATGATTTCGTTTGAGTGGACATTACATTGTTTGTCATTTTTGTGTGATGTTTGTTTTTTTGTTTTAGTACGATATTCTCATATTCAAAGATACATGTCACCCTTATTAGCATTATCTTCATTTATCAAAAGACTTCAAGACTTATGGTTAATTTGGACAAATCAAACATTAAGAGTTTTTATATTGTTATTCAATTATAATTGTTAAATCATTAATAATATTTAATTTTTGTTATATTTATTTATAAACACACATGATTAATCATAATTTATCGATTGCGTAAATTTTTTACAACGATTTTGTACATCAAAATAAAACTCTTTAGTTATTATCTAATACTCTAAAGTAATATTTTATTTATTATTTTGGGTATTTTCTATATAAGAAAAAATATATATTTTTCTTTAGTAGTTAAAATAAGCAAGTGAGATAACGACCAAAATGATACTTAATCTTTTATTTTTAAAAAGCAATCAAAGATATGTCCTATAGACACGAGTATGCAAGTGAATAAATAAAATAAATTTAAAATCACTTAAACATATGATTTTTTAATCAAGTTGTCAATTATAAATCTTTGATAAAATAGTATATTTTTAATTTCAATTACATGACTATTTAGTTTTGAAATTTTTAATTAAATTTTCCATATATCAAATTTCGAAGTATCATGACTCTATTTCGCTAAAAATCCGAGCTTTAAGAAAGAAAAAAAAAATACAAGGTTGAAAGGAGAATGACCATAAGCTATGAAATGCACAAATAAGGAATATAAAAAAAAAAAAAAAAAAAAAAAAAA
>JBBPBO010000005.1:81489529-81531323 GCA_037974295.1 Cicer cuneatum
TATCATGACTCTATTTCGCTAAAAATCCGAGCTTTAAGAAAGAAAAAAAAAATACAAGGTTGAAAGGAGAATGACCATAAGCTATGAAATGCACAAATAAGGAATATAAAAAAAAAAAAAAAAAAAACAAGAATGGAAGTGGAGAATAAATAACATAAGGAACGGTTAATGGTTAATTTAGGAAAGTCATGATTGATGTGTGACGTTTGAGGATTTTGGTCCTTTAACATGATGAATGGATTTTATGATTTTAAAGTTAGTGCACTTTAGAGTGCTCCAAATTCAAACCCTCTTTCATAAGTCCTCTGTTATAATTAAAGTTGCTTCTTCAAGTATTCCACCCCCACTTCCAAAGGCAACATCTTTACTTTTCTAATTCTCAATATAATATATAGTTTCAACTTTCAACCACCAATTTCATTTCTCCTTTTTTGTTTTTTATTGGGATTCTGTAACTCAACCACACGAGGAATAATTTTGATACTAGTTTAATGATAATATTTTAAAATAACCCCTTCAAAATCATAATGTTAGTACTATATTAATAATTTTTGAAAAATAATTGTATCTATTTTTTATAAACTTTAGTAATTAATGAAAAATAAGTTTTTATTTTACAAAAATAAGATATTTTTTTAACCATAAAAGTAAAATATGTGGTTGAGATTAAAAATCTCTTTTTAGGGAAACATGTGATTCTTCTAATTCACCGTGCTATGAAAACCAATGTTACTATTGTCTCCCACTTTTGTTGCTTCCTGTCTACCATGGCAACCCATGTCTTAATTCTTGAATGTGTGTCTCATGACAACAACAAGTAGCGTTATCATGGTTCAATAGTATCTCTACTTTTTTCCTCCATATTTTGGTATAATTCCTACACATATAAAAAGAGGCAAATGATTTAATTTTGAAGTGTTGTGAGAATAAAATCATATTTAATTTTACAAAACAAATTTCCACAAACTACTTTCCTTGGACACATTATCGGAACAATGGTAACAACCGTTTATGTAACAATTAACTTAAAACATGGTTTTGGTTTCAACAAGCACAAGAAGAGGTTTAATTTGATTATAATCAGTTTTTGAAGAGAGTAATATCTACAAGCATGATTTTATTCAGTCTCGGGTAAATTCCACAAAAGATTCGATGATGAAACTATAGAAATTCAATCAAAGATTGAGATTGAAAAAAACACATTATGATATTTGTAAAGCATAAACAAGAAAAAGGGGGACATTCATCTTCTAATCTCCCTGTAAGTTTTTATCCATTGGCGTGTATTAATTTCTCTTACTTTCGCATGAAATTTTTTAAATAAATTAACTTTTATTATATCAAACTTAAAAAATCATGCGAATAATATGATTACGATTAATTGACAGTATAAATTTTAAGTCATTTCTATATCAAAATTATGTACATACGCACCGCACCTTCCTAATTCCTAAGAAAGCTACCCCACCAATCTTATTCCTATATATATGCATTACCATAGTTATGTACTCTCCTCACAATTAACATATTAAGACAACAAAAAATTGAAGTATCAATCTTGAGGTCTTCTCTCTCTACACTCTTTTTTTGGATTATTATTGATTTAATTAATATAATTCAAGTTTATTAGAGTAAAAGAGATATGGACAATGAAGAAATTCCATCAATACCTTCTACACCTGCAAATGCAACACCTGGTACACCGGGTGCTCCTCTTTTTGGTAGCTTAAGGTCTGAGAAAAATGGAACTCGTTCTGTTAGTAGAAAGAAATCACTTCTCAAGAATATGAATTGTTTTGCTGTTGATGAATGGAATTTGGAAGATGGTTCTTTACCTAGAGTGTCTTGTGCTTTGCCATTGCCACCTGCTCCTATCCCTCTTGCTAAAAAAGTACATTTTATTTACGTTCGCATTATAATCTTTAATATTATATAGAATTTCAGTTAAACGTAGTTGATACTTTCTTAATTTTAGTTGTTAAGAAGACATCAAAACTCGATATTCTAGTTTTTTTTTAATCTTCCGAAAATGAGTAGTAGATATAAAAAGTTAGTTATATCTAATTAGTTTAACTAACTAACTAGTATATCTAATTAATGTAACTAACTAATTACGCACGATTGGTATAACTAATTTTTTACCTCTAGTACTCAAAAAGAGGATTTTGGTAATTTAAAATTAGATTAAAAGATAAGTAAAATATAATGAAGAATTATTATTAAATTTAGATATTTTCAATTGATTCAACTTCAATTGAAACTCATTCCCTGCTTAACTTAAAAAGTTTGGTTAGACGACGTTGTTGTTCAGATAAATATGGTAGAAATTTTTTTTAATTTTATTTGTAATAATCTTGCATATAACTAAACAATTAGATGAATTACAAAATTAGGATACAATTAATAGGACTATTATTAAATATAATATTAGTGACAATAATTAATTGTTAATTAGACTTATTAGTTGTTCTTATTAACTAGTTAACCTTAAATCACTATAGTGACAAATATTCTATCTAATACCAGTTTTTCATATTGATGTGTAAATGTATGTGTTGATTAATTAATTTAGTCATTAATATAGGTTGGAGCAGAGTTTATAGGCACATTCATCCTAATGTTTGCTGGAATGGGAACTGCAATAATGAACCAAAAGGATGAAAACTCAGAAACACTAATTGGATGTGCTGGAGCAAGTGGACTTGCTGTTATGATCATAATTCTATCAACTGGTCATATCTCTGGTGCTCATCTCAATCCTGCTGTCACCATCTCTTTTGCTGCATTGAAGCACTTCCCTTGGAGGAATGTAAAAAGCCTTAACTTGCATTCTTTCTTTATATTCTTCTTTTTTCACATGTTAATTAAAGAGTTCTTATTATATTATACTAGTAAAGTACTATAATGTGTCTATCTTTTCATTTGTCTTTTGTTTTGTTGTGCATATATTTTTTTTATTAGTGTCTCTGTTCTTTTTTAATTGTTGTTTTAAATTTGTTTATACAAACTAATAAAATTATTAAATTTTGTTATTTTTAAATAATTTTATTTTACTTATATTATTTTTAATTATTTATTATCTCAACATACTATTTTATCTTTCTGCAGTAAATAAATAGGAATAAATTTGACAAAATAACATTTAATACTATTTTAAAATTTATAAACGACAAATAAAAAAAAACAATTTTTTTTATAAAAAAAATGGAAATTTTCTTACTTAAAATCCTCTCTATGCATTAAATAAGCAGGGACAAATATGTTTTATTTTATTTTGTTTGTTTCAGTTTTATAATATCTATGTTGTATAAACTGGTCTAAATTTCATTGTCAATATTCATATTATATGTTTTGAAATTTGAAAAAATTGTGTTGTTAAGAAGTTACTTATAATTATGATAATTGATTGAAAAAATTAATAATGATGATATACTAGTTTACTAAAGTTTTTAATTTTATGAATTGTTAATTAATTTTAGGTACCTGTGTATATTGGTGCACAAATTTTGGCATCAATATGTGCTGCATTTTCTCTGAAAGTGATTTTTCATCCATTCATGAATGGTGGAGTCACAGTTCCTTCAATAGGAATTGGCGAAGCTTTTGCATTAGAGTTCATTATCGGCTTTAATCTCATGTTTGTTGTAACTGCAGTTGCCACCGACACAAGAGCTGTAAGTATTATCATATTATTATTATATTTTAATAACATTATTCTATTATATTTTTTAAAAGCAAAATTGGTATACCAAATCAACATTATGGAGTGAGTCATTTCAACTAGATTGACATTGTTAAAATTAATAATTATTTGCAACACACTAAAATCAAGTGTAAGGAGAATTTATCATAATATGATAATTATATTTTAAGTGAACTATTTAATCATAATAAAAGAGAGATAATATTGGTTATATCAAATTATATTTATTAGATATTACTGAATCATTAATATCATAAACGTATAATAAAAATATTACATTAATATTGATGCATCTAATACTAATTGAAAAACACAATTAAAAAGAAAAAAATACAATTAGAGAAGGTACATGATACAATGTGTATTAAATATATTTTAAAAATAACAAGCTTTATTTAATATATATATTTGAAGATTTCTAATAATGAAAAATATAATATTTTTCATAAGATTTTGGTGGCTCTACTTTTAGAGTCGAAACTCCGTGTATTTTTTGGTAGTCCCGTGTTTTTTAATTTGTTGAAATATTTTTATATTTAGTTATTTTAATAATATATATTTAATTATCTCAAATAAAATTTATTTGCAAAAATAATTAGTAGAAACAATATAATAAAAAGTTATCACTTGATTGTTGAATTTATTCGTCTTATTTTGATATTTTTAGTCGCTACTATTTCATACCGAGCTTTGTAAACAATAAAGTTGTCAAGACAATACTCATAAATTAAATTGACAATGAATTTCTTACAAATAACCTAATTATTTATATTAAAAAAACCATTGTTAGTCAATTTAATATAACATCAATTATAGATCAATTTGATTATTTGAAGTGTTGTCGATCTCTAAATTTATCAAAAAAAATGTGATTTTTTATTTTCTTTATGTTACTTTAATCTATATATTATATAATAAAATTATTTGTTTAATAATTAAGTTTAATATATTAGCTTTAAAATTTTATTAAAAATTTATTTATTGTAAATTTAGCCCCATCAAAAAATTATTCTTAACTTAGCTATTAACTACTTTATAATTTTTTTTATTAAACTTTACTTTATAAATTCTATAGATAAATACATACAAGAAAAATAAATTATTTTTTCATGATAAAATTTGACGAATCAATCAAATCTAAAAAGAGTCGACCAAGACAAAAAGGGTGCAGTAGCTTGATTCACATAAATCCAAAAAGCTATGGTTCCTAAGAGAGATAAGAGTCAATGGAAAAGATACCTATGCAGTTTTGTCCTCGATACATGGAAATTACTATTTATGTCTATAATAAGTATAATTATAATTTTAATTCACAGAATCGGTTATTTTATTTTTATTAAATCATAAAATCAATTTTTTTATTTTAAAATATGGCAGTTTTGGTCTCACGTGATTTTTAATTAACGATGTAATGTATTTATAATAATGTAACATATGATACAATTTAGAATGATTAACACTCGTAAAATCGTAATAAAATCTTTTAAATGTTAATTTTCAACTTCAATTTTTTTTAATTTAATTAATGATATATAAATAATTAATGTCCCTAGATAATTATATATCATGAAATTATATAATATTATTTAAAATTTGTCGAATTGTCATTTTTTAGTTCAAAAATCTGAATAAAGAACTAAAATTGTCGAGTTTTAAAATAGAAAAACCAGCTTCATGAAAATGTAAAAATAAAGAAATCAACATTTCAATTAAACCTTAAAAATATAGTATAAAATATTATTTTAATTTATGACTCACTAAAAAATTTTAATTAATCTTTGTATCATTAAATAATCAATTAATATAATCATTAACGTTAAAATAATCATAAATTATTATAATAATGAATTTACTTTTTAGAAACTATTTTAACAATTTAATAACTAATTTAAATTTTTAATTATTAATGTATACATGAACATGCATGTTTTGCAGTGAGATAATTGTCTCTACTCTCTATACCTGTACTAGTGGATTCGGATTCTTGCTTGTTGCATTAAATAATAGCTTGGGTAGAAGAAATACATATTATATCTCTCATATATAAATAAAAAGAAATTCAAAATTGGAGATTTTAAATACAAGATTAAAAAAAAAAATTCTACTTAGTTAATGATATTATTTTTAAAATAATGTTTAATGAATTTATAATATTTTATGATTTTGATACTGCAATTATTATTATTATTATTATTTTGGAAAAAATATTATTATTATTTATAGAAAATTAGATAAATAAATAACATTTTAATTACATAAATTAATTATTTTTTCCTATTTTCAAGATTAGGTCAACTATATATTAGCAGGTGATCCACTAATGTTAACAGATGAACCATTTTGTTATGAAATTTTTTGACATTTACTAATTTGGAGTGTGACTTGTGGTAACATGATGCAGGTGGGAGAACTCGCTGGAATCGCGGTGGGAGCCACCGTCATGCTCAACATACTCATAGCAGGGTATGTTTGATGTAATTATATTTAGTTTAATTATAATTTTGTTTCTTCTATTTTTATTGAACTTATTATTTTAAAAATTGATATTTTAATTTTTATTTAAATTTTTGAACTAAAAAAAAAATAATTTGACATATTTTAAATAATATTATATGATTTCATGATATAGTATTACATAGATGTATTAATTATTTATATGTCATTAATTAATTATAAAGTAACAAAAAATTGAAGTTAAAAGTTAAGTTTTAAAAGTTTTGTTGTGATTTCATATGTGTTAATCATTCTATATCATTGTATCATATGTTATGTTATTTAAAACATATTGCATCACAATTTTTTAATTTAAAAATCAGAATGAGAGATCAAAACTGTCAGATTATAAAATAAGATGACCGATTTCGTAAATTAGTAAAAAAGTAAAAGAATTAAAACTATTAAATTATTATTTTTTTAAAATAAGTAAAGGGTTCGTATAACAATTTTATATGGACATCTAATTTATATTATCAATTTTAAAACAATTGTATAGATAAAAGAGTGTGATGTGACAAAATAAACAATTTTTATTAGTTGTTGGTGTAAAAATTATTTTATATTGACAATGCATACAATATAATTCTATAAATATAGTCTTTCATTATCATTTTTTGATGAAATATAGTCCATGATAAAACTTTTTTTATCTTTAATTACAATTAAAATGTTTATTTGGCAGATCAAAATTATACTCTTACAAGTGCAAGTATGGTGTAACCAAAATCATTAGTGTAATACACATGCATATTCCTCTCTCTACTTTAATAAAGGTTAAAATATAGTTTGTTTCCTCATTTTTAATAAATCAACAATTTTAGTTATATATTTTATTTTTACAATTTTAGTTCATGATGATGTGAAAAATTATGGTGATATAAAATTTGAATTTAATTTCAAATAAATAAATATCTTTAAAATTATTCTTTTACTCTTTGTTGCTTTAAAATTTAAAAAAAAAATCTGCGACGAATCCAATTAATGAAAAACTCTAGTGAAAATCTAATTAATTAAAATATAAGAAAACTAATTAAATATTATTTAAAAGTTAAGAGAACTAATTATAAATTATTAACTAAAAGTGTAGAAACTCAATTAAATTATTTGGGCCTTATTTTCTCAGCATGACCTTATTGTTTGAACATCACAATACTACAGGCCTGCAACTGGAGGTTCAATGAATCCAGTAAGAACACTGGGCCCAGCAATTGCTGCAAACAACTACAGAGGCATATGGTTATATCTCATAGCTCCTATTATTGGAGCTCTAACTGGGGCAGGTGCATACACTGTTGTCAAATTGCCTGATGAAGAATTTAACCCTGAGTTAAAAGCCTCTTCTGCCCCAGGAAGTTTCAGAAGATGATGATGACTCATCCCCAATGTCCCAACATTAAAGATATCCTCCTCCGGTCCTTTTTATAAGAGTCAGTTGAATTAAAAGTTAATCAACAAAAAGTTAATGTATTTGGTCCATATTATAAATTAGATACATCAATTTTTGTTGATTAAATTTTTACCCAACCGTATCTTATAAAAAAGACAAGAGAGAATACTTAATTAAAATATTTGTATCATAATATATAAATACATTATAGAATGTAATTTAGCAAGAATGAGTATTGCAATTGGTGCATCCGTAGCTAGCTACATGCACATAGTGCAAGATGGGACATATGCTAGTTTTCTAAGATGTAGTTTTCTAGGATGAGAAGATAATTTGGACTAGTACTTAACTATGTACTTCACTATGTACTAGTACCTAACTATCTGTTATGTTTATCCGTTGGTGTTAAGTTTCAAAGGATAGAATTTCTAAATTCGATTCCGACCAATATAATCCATTTGAGTCCGTTGGTGAAACTTATATATTCTAGTTCAACTTTGATTAGAGAAACCCACAAAACATTCTCAATTTTCTTTTTTCTTTTTTCCTGTTATTTTCCATAAATATACATTATCAAAGATGACTGTAACAATCCAGGCCACTTAAAAGAACAATCAGGCTAAATGCATGAAGCGGCAGATAAATAGCACTGCTCTCTATTGATTATGCATAATCTTTGAATAAAATTAAAGAAACATAATAGTTAGTGGCTTAAGTAGAGAACAGACTGCACCTTCTGCAGAACAAGCTTATACTCCACAAGTTCATTGTATGTGCGTTGCAGCTTTTCACCATTTGCATTCATCTCAGTTAACTCTGACTCGATTTCTGTAAGTTTTATCTATGACAAGACACACAAGATGTCAACTTACAAAATAAATTAAAGGGGGAAAATAACCTTGCCGATAAATGTATTCACATACCTAAAGGTCATCGATGTTTGCATCAAACTGTGTTGCGGAACATTTTGGTGAAACACCTGCCTTAAACATTTACTCCTTGAAGAAACGCAATTTACGAGCCATCTCTCCGCATCTTTTTATCTTCAAACATATTCAAAAGCAAAATATCAGTATTAAAAAAACAAAAATCATCAAAATATAGAGAAGAAAATACAATGAGTTTGAAGGACAACAAATCCTCCTTAGTGGAAGAACAAATCACAACAGCAAAGAAAAAGAAAACATCAATGTTGAACAGCTGTCCAATCCCTCATATCTGTTTGGGAAACCTCCTTAAAAAAAACTTATGCTTAACACAAAATAGATTCCAAGTACTCTTATTTATGCCATATCAGCTCAGCTGTTGTGCCAACTAAACCTCCTTAAAAATACAAGTTATGTTCCAACCATACAATGATGCAATCAATATATGCAGCAAAAGCAAACCTCCAAATTTTAGTAGTGTGCAAGAAAAAATTCTACAAGCTGTCCAGAATCCATTAACCAGGATCTCTCCACCCTCTCTTCTTCGCTACCTCGATCATTATTCCATTGGAGAATTATTGGCACCATAAAAATAAAATAAAAAGTATGATAAAGTGTGCAACGTAAAGGCAAAAAAGAATGCTATTTTCAAATAACAAAGCTCTGCCCAAAACCAGAACTGACAAAGAAAAATTCAGAACATTTCCACATAAAGAGTTGACATGGGTCAGCTGATTAGTGATTACTAATTCACTTCTAAAAAGTTGTGAGGCAGCAAGATGGCATGGAGTGCAGACAAGGCCAGCAATAATTAATAGGCATTATTTATAATCATCACTTAAAACTTCCCACAAAAAGCATTATTTTCAGGTTCCAGAAGCAAGCCAAAGAAGGAGTGACTTATGATAGCAGAAAAAAAAACGAACCTGAGTTGCATAAGTCCGTTGAAAAGGGCTCTTCTCTGAATTGAGCTGAAAATATCATAAGAAAAAACACATTACACTTAGAAAAACCTCTCAAACCAGCACATCAGCATGCTTTAAATTTAAAGAAATTATGAAATAGGAACGCATAATTTGTTGCTGAAGAAACCATGTGTGCATTATCTATTCTACACAGTCCTTTTTAATTTGATAAAATACAGACAAAAACCTAAGAAAAAGATTTTTAAAAAAAAAAGTGTGCAACAACAGTATGATACGATATTAAGATCTTCTAACGTGAGCCTATCTAAAAAAAAAATGTCTTCGAACGTGAAAATTCTATCACCTAAGACTATTTTCACAAACGATTGAAGAAGTTCCGCGATGAAGTTCAATGAACTAATCAATTCTCATGAAAAACATAATAATTAAGTACGACAGTGCGTTTCTACTCCTTCACGTGAAAAACAAATTAGAGCTTATTCAGATCAATAATCAGAGAAACAATGACAAATGAACAATCGAAAACAGAAGCATGAACCCTGATCACAAACTAGTAATGAAAATTCGAAAATGAAATCGAAAACGAAGTAAGGAAGGGTTTATGACGAAGAAAAATTAAGGAATACTGACATCTTTAAACTGAAGAAGGAAACAGTGCGGTGAGCGGATTCAATGGGAATGATAAGCTGAATGAGTTGCATTTGCTCCCAACGGAACAGATCCATGGGAGGACAACAACCTCCACGCGCTATCTCTCCCATTCGATTTTGTTGATCAGGTTGGTTTAATTTTGATTTTTCCAGCTTTATTTATTTATCTGCCACCAAAAATTAACAATATTGATTTTTATTTTTTAATTAAGTAACTTCAAATTGCTATATTTTCATTTTTCACCCTCAGGTATATAGTATGTTTTTGTAATTTTTAATATTAAAAAATATAACGATAGATATTTTTAAAATTATCAATTTAGCAAGAACGAGTACTGCAATTGGTGCATCCCTAGCAAGCTACATGCACAAGATGGAACATATGCTAGTTTTTTAGGATGAGAAGATAATTTGGACTATTATCAGTATTTAACTATGTACTAATACTTAACTTATTTGCAAGATGAGACATATGTGTTTATCCATGGTGTTAGGTTTTAAATGATAGAATTTCTAAATTCGATTCCGACCAATATAATTCATTGAAGTCCCTAAAAAAGACAAGAGTTAGTACTTAATTAAAATATTTGTATCATAATATATAAAGACATTATAGAATGTAATTTAGCAAGAATGAGTATTGCAATTGGTGCATCCTTAGCTAACTACATGCACATAGTGCAATATGTGTGTGTTCAAATGTATTATGTGAATTATATCCAAGAAAAAAAATTAGTGCTGTTTTTGTACATATATATGTTAATGTACATTTTTGGGTTTATTTAGAGATATTTTGGCGGATTATCTAGTGAATGTGATTTTAAGTGTTGGATTGAAAGAGCCTGTTTTGATCCTCATTAAACGAAAGTCTAGTTCTTCAGGTGTATAAATACTGAACTATTAAAATAAAAGCCTTTCAATCTTTAGGCCACTGTGGAATTTCATATGCATGAAATGCTAAAATCCACTTACTGCTCTTCGGGTGTGCCCGTATCTTAATTTTGTAAAGGAGAGAACGCATGCAAAATAAATTACCATATGTGTGCTGCTGTTTTCAAAACTGGAAGAGGTTATTTTTTTATTCCTCATAAGACATTTTATATATTTTTATTATATAGTATTATATTTGTGATAACACTTGCCATGTAGTCATATTTTTATTATATAGTATTATATTTGTAATAACAGTTACTATATGGTCAAAGCCTAAATTAACTTAAAGATTGATTATTTTTTCCTTTCTATTATATAGTAATTAATATATTTGACTTTTTTCTTTTTACTAAAAAAAGTCTTTGATCTCTTTCTTTTCTTTTTTAAAAAGTCAAAAACATTATAAAGAAAATAAAATCAATGTATAGGTTAATCGAGGTTAGTACATTTATTTTGCTGACCATAAACATACCCTATAATTTTTACATCTCAAAACAAGTACACATAACTTCTTCTCTTAAAAAAGTAAGTATGCAGTTAGTTAGATCAAAATTTTCTCCATCATCAATACTTAGAAAAGAAGCAAATTATTTTTTAGTTAACATTAGATATCACACATGTATCTTCAATTTTAATTAAGGTCCCATGTTATTTTAAACTCAACTTTGTTTTGTTGATACTATTTTCTATTTCTATTGAAAAATAAAAATAAAATAAAGAAAGAGAAAAAGGAGGAGGAAACAAGCAATTGTAAAGTCGTCTGTCCACGGGGAGCAGACGGCCTGTCTTCATCGTCAAACAACCAATCTGATTTCATCCAAAAACATTCATTCATCACTTTTTCGATTCAAATTTTCAATTTTTTTGTTTGTTTTTTGTTTTTCAGCTATGGAGGTACATACTTCATGGGATTCCCTTCGCAAACAGGTTCCAATTATTACTCTCTTTCTCAATTTTTTGTTATATGTTTTTTTTATGCTTTAAATTATACTAATTGTTATTTGGGTATGGAAAATTTGAATGCCCCATATGATAAAGTTTCGATTTTTATTTCTGGGGTTTTGTTAATTTGTCGGTGATGGATGAAATTCCACCTTTTTGCTATATGTGCTTTCAACGTCATTTGATTTGGTCAATTGGTTGATAGAGTTACAGGTTTTCATTAGTGGAAAATCTGTTTTTTGTTTAAACAAAAAAAATTGAAGATGTTTATTGCGAAAATTGATTTTGATTGAATTGATTTTATAAAATTGATGTAAATGTAAAGTGATTTATGTTAGAATACATTCAAGTAAAAGTGAGATCAACATTAAATTTCAACTTAAAATCACGTTTGGAGGCAAAATCTCCAAATTCTAGTTTTAAGTCAGAATGCATCATAGAGGCAAAATCATTTTTAGAATTAATTTCACTTCCTTCAAAAGTTAAACTAAAAATATACTCATTGCTTAAGGTGTTGAATTGTAAATATTTGAAATGATGTTGATGATAATTTGTTCTTAGATTTAAGTTCATTTAGATTTGATATAGGATTGGCAGGTTAGAAGTGTGATTAGTGTTTGTTTGGGAAATAAATATGGTTATTTTCATTTTAATTTATATTGTGTACCCACATAGAGTGAATTTGAGTCAGACCTAATATTGTTTAAAAGAATCTGATCAGAGTTATCTTACTTCAAAGCAAAAGTTTTTTTTTGGATAGAAAGAAGCGAAAGGTTCTGTGTTTGCGATAATTTGGTATTATAGTTTACAAAATTGGAACATTAAATGATGAGTAGAGTTTCTTTAGAAACTAAGAAGTGATTTTGAGTGACTAAACCAATTACTCGTAAATTTTATTATTGCTTTTGGTTTATATATGTAAATTGTTAAAATAAATGGATTTTCTTAGATAAGACTCTCTCGGTAGTTACCACACTACCTTCTTATCCATACAAGCTTACAAGCAACTTTCATGCATTTGAATGGTAACTTTTGTTGCCGCTTATAACTTATTTAGAAACCATCTTGAATTTTTTATGCATGAGTATTTGCTAGAGTTGCAATGGAAAGCTATCATACTATCATGCAATTTTAGTTGTGTTGACTCAATAGACTTTTACAATCTTCAAGCATGCAATTCATGTAGAGTTTGTTTAACATAGTTTTCTTGGATTGCCAAGTCCTCTCATCATGGAAGATTGGGTAATCTGCTTATTTGGATTGATTTATTTGTGTTTATCTATTGATATATACACCTGTGAAACTGTTTGAGATAGCTTATGACATATTCATATGTTGTTTTTAGTGTATTTCCATTAACTCGCTAGGATAACTTATGAAAATAGTTTATAGCTTATATAAAAACAATTTGACTTTATTTTATCTTTTGTGATAGAAATAGTTTATATGTTAGCACTTAAATGATAAACACTTATGATATAAGCGTTTAATTAAGTTGTTTATCCAAACATGGCTTATATTAAACAATCTTGATTGTCATGTAGGTGTTGGTTTGCCTGTTTATATAACTTGGTTTATGTTCACAAATGCAAGTTGTTTTTGTCTTCCTTTGTGGCTATCGAGTTTTTCCATATTTTCGATTTCTTAGGCAAGGCAAGCAAATAATTGATAGCAGAATTGTTTTCCCCCAATCTTTTGCAGGCGAGAAAACTCGAAGCTCAATTGGATGAGCAGATGAGTGCTTATCGTAAATTAGTTTCTACTAATATTTCGACAAAAGCTGATGCTGCAGAGAGTGATCTAGAGTCTTGGATTGAGCGGTTAATAAAACAACTCCATCAAGTAAACTCACAAATGCAAGCTTGGGTATCATCTGGTGGTTCAGATATGGTTTCTCATACTTTGACTAGACACCAAGAAATTCTTCAAGATATCACACAGGTATTATTTTAACCGATATCATTTTGCGTGAGCCTATGCCTTATTATTCAATTTCATGATATTGTTAGCTAGTTGATATTTGATACAGATTGTCTAAGTCGTATAATTTATTCTTGTGAATTGCTCTTAGATCTTCGAAATCGACTCTAGTTTTCTTTATGCTTTGTAATGTTTTTGTTTGTTTTTGTTAATTTCTATGCACTAAGCTTAGATGTAATTGACCTGCAGGAGTTTTATCGTCTTCGCTCAAGTCTTCGAGCTAAGCAAGAACATGCTTCACTTTTAGATGATTTTAAAGAATTTGACCGGACAAGATTAGACTTGGAAGAGGGTGCCGAATCTGAACAGCATGCACTTCTAAAAGAGCATGCTTCCATCAGCCAAAATACCGGACATGTCAGTCATATAAAACAATTGTTTTGCTTTTCTAATATAAAATGTTGTTTTCTTGCTTTTAAATCCATTTATTTCTATGGGAATGCTTTAGCCACATTAGTATGTTAGCTTAGAAATTTTTTTTCGAACTCTTGTGGATTTTCTACTATTCTTGGGAAAGTGATTTTTGCTCATGATTATTTTATCGGTTCTTTGGCGGATTATCTAGTGAATGTGATTTTACGTGTTGGATTGGAAGAACCTGTTTTGATCCCCATTAAACGAAAGTCTGGTTCTTTGGGTGTATAAATACTGAACTATTACAATAAAAGCCTTTGAATCTTTAGGCCATTGTGGAATTTCATATGCATGAAATGCTAAAATCCACTTACTGCTTTTCCAACTATTCCTTTATTTATTTTTTTTAAATTCGATTTGATCTTCAATTGTGGTAGTCTTGTTTTGCTTGTTCCTGTTCTGCAGATGGACAATGTAATTTCACAAGCACAAGCAACACTAGGGGCACTTGTCTTCCAGCGTTCAACATTCGGTGGTATCAATTCAAAGCTCAGCAATGTCAGCAGTCGTCTCCCTACGGTATGCCTCTTATCATCATGGATTTTGGCATTTTAATCATTTTCCTTTTGGTCATTCACATATTGTACTATGAGCGGCAATAGTGGCACGATATGCTATTTAGTAAAAAATATTGTTAAATGGAGGCTATAACACTGTTGCATAGTGGAATTTGAGTAAACTCGTGATCAGTGATTGACAACATTGATAACGACTACCCAAAAAAGGCATTGAATAAAAGCCTGTTTGTTTAAGATTATGGGCCCTGCAAAAGTGAATTTTTCCGAAGTATATTAATTTATAATTTTCAATAGAATTGATTATATTCTAATTGCTAAATGATGCTGCCACTTTTCCCTATAATCAAGGGAATTTGTGCTGTCACACAGTAAGCAAGTTTGGACTCAAATTTTAAGCACAATAAATTGGATTTAAAAACTAAACTCGAAATTTGAGCTGTGTGATATTGATTAAGTGGTTCAGACTGTCTACTGCACATATTTCCTGCATTTCCCGACCGCAGGGAATCCAAATCGTGGTGTTTGTAGCTCGTCTGTCTAATGTACTACTCTGAATAAAAATTGCAGGTAAATAACATACTCTCGGCAATAAAGCGAAAAAAGTCAATGGATACCCTTATACTTTCCCTTGTGGCATCAGTATGCACATTTCTCATTTTGATCTATTGGATAACCAAATGAGGTTGTTTACTTTGGTGGTGCTCAACTCGTGTAAACTGTTTTGTGTTCCATGTCTATTCGGCTTAATAGCTTGTGTCGCGCTGAAATGAATTTTTTCAAGGTAGTGTATTTTGTAAGTGTTCATTTGATTGTTTATCCTTGTTTCAGAAGTAACAACGACGAGTAAAGATCCATGCATTAACACCCAAAGAAAAACAAAGATTTTTTGAATTTAGGGTTTCATTTCTTTGTTTCAATATCATAGATAATAGCTTGTAGAGCAAGTGGTATAGATTTGAAAGAATAAGTTTCAATATCAGTTTTAAATAGTTAATGCAATATTATGATGTGATAAAATTTTGCAATGTTATTTAGAATTTAGATGTATGTGTAAAATGTACTTCATTTGGAATGACATATAAGTAAAAAAAGTATTTGAAAAATTGATGTATTTAATCTTAATTTAAGTTCAGATATATCAAATTTTTACTTGTAATTTTTGTTTATATTTAATTCGAGAAGATAAATATGATTATTGAACTAAATCAATATTGTTGGGGGCACAATCAGTTTCTTCATGTTCTTTTGTTTTAGTAAATGCTTTACTCTAATGAAACATGTTATATTAAGCTTTAGGGTTCTTCTGTGATGAAAGCAAATTAAACAACGTTATATTGTCAAAGGCCTAACAGGTGATTTTGTGATTAAATTACGGTTGATATTGTTTGATGAAATTATTCATATTGACTTTAGAAAATTGGTTATCATTTATTGACACTAGTACATATGTGAATTTTAAGTGTAGGAAATTGAGTGTTTGTTAATTACAGTTTTTATCATTAAAATATCCTTTTTTTTTTTATAAAAATTATAAATTTTTTATTTGTTTGTTACAATTTTAAATTAGAAGCTCTTTGTTAAAAAAAAAATCATTTTTTCTAACTTTGTTTTTATTTAAAAAAGGTGTTATCTACTATGACATAAAAACACACAAATTTTGTTTTTCTTAAAAAAACTTTAAAAAATAATCTCAAATTTATTGAATATTTAAATCAATTTTTTTAGAATATATTATGTTATCTTATATTTGAAATGTTAACTCAGCAGAAAGAGTTAGTCTTCTTATTTTAAGAGACCGAGTACAAATCTCCTCAAATATGATTGTAAAAAAATAAAATTTCTTTCTTTCTAAGTTAAGAAAAAACAAAACAAAAAATCCAACTTAACTTTCTTTGTAGATCTAAAATTGAAAAAAAAATCATATTGTGTCTCTCTTTGAAACATGTCCAATCAATGTTAAAATATATACATCAATCAACCAATTAAATAATTTCTTTGCATACTTATTTTGGCTAAGTAGACTTTATTATTAACTTGTTTTACTTTCATGCTCACAAGTATACATGCTTTGTTTTTACCTTTTTAGTATTTATTCCCTAATGATTTTTATTTGGGCCATGGTAAGATTTTGTGGCAGACCTAGACAATCCTCTTTCCATAGATTCAATGTCTATATGTAAGACTTCCATTCTAGCTGTCCAAAAAATGATAATTGTGACAATTAAAAATCAAACCAAGGATAGTGGTTTGTTGTTTAGGTGAATGCGGATCTCCATTTTTTTGATTTTTTATTGGAAATTAACTTTTGAGAGTGTAAAATTGATTAAAACATGATATCATAAATTAATTGTCAATAGTGTATTTAGAGGGGTAGGTAAACAAACATAGGGTAGACGAACAATTTTTTAGCCTTTGATTTTGTTAGGTCTTATATTTTAATTCCACTCACACTTTTGCAAAAAAATAGTTAATTAATATGTTATGTTAATGGAGGAGTTAATTGAACATATAATCTTCTTACCACATAAATTTAAGTCTCTTACTTAGACCTCACCCAAAGGCCAAAACAAGTTTTTCATAAGTTATTATAGACCTTTATTTCTTTATATCCACGTATAGGGTCATTTGTGTTTTATTATGTAGTTAACTGTCAAAGAATTTCATTTCTCACCTCCATGTATTTTGATACTTCATTTTAATATTGAGAAGCTCGTAAGAGTTAAAAACCATTTCAAATTGGCCGTAGCATATTTATTAGAGTGAAAATAAGTTAGGGAGTTAGTAGTGTTCACATATAAATCGATAAACAAATCGCAAATCAATCAAAAAACGACATAAAAACGAATACTTTTTAATGTCCTTTAGTGAAAACTGCACATATTGGATCAAATTTCATTTTCGAAACTAAATCAAACCGCAATCATAAATTTTAATACTTATTTATATTTTATTAATATGATAGGTTGTATTTATATATTATTTGTTGGTTTTTAATTTTTTTTCATAATAATACTTATTAGTTTAATTTAATCTATTTAGTTGTTATTTCATGTATTTCAAATATAGTTGATTATTGTCATTTTCTAATCTTAAAATTTTATGTTATATTTTGCGTCAAACCTACTATTTTACTATGTTTTTATAATATTAATATTTTGTTATTACAATTATAATTTGGATATTCAACAATTGATCCAAATTAAACCGCTTGAAATTAGATCGAATCAATTTTTTTTAACTTGTTATCCAAACCAAACCAAACCACATGTAATTTTATCTTTAGATCAAAGTTTTTGCCTCAACTGATCTAAACCGCATCGCAAACACCCCTACGCGGAGCTAGGCTTTGTAAGACATGTCCTATCAAAAAAAATTCAAGGCCTGAGCCTAGCTTGTGGCCTATCGTAAACTTATTTTTTAGGTCTGAGTCTGACCTTGATGGAAGTCTAGTATGGTCTGTTAGTCTACTTAAAAGCTTATTTCGTTTTAACAATTTTGAATAAGTAATCAAACATATTTTAAATAGACTGACAAGTTAATATGTCAATAAAATTAAATTTTATTGACATATTTAAGATGACATTTCAAATACTCGGACTTTAAATGACATGTTACTTCAATTCTATCTTTTAATAATACATTTAAACATGTCAAAAACTAAAGAATGTTAATATGCTTAAATTACTAAAAGTTTAATATTTAATAAAAAAATTAAAGTAGTGATAAAAAATATTATTTATATTTATTTAAAGAGCTGACCTCATAGGTTTAAAAGACTTTTTATGTAACCTGTAGTATGACTTTTTTAACTAAATAGTTTTTTTTTTAAATTTTGGTCTTGTCTATTTAAAAAAAAACAAAACTAGTCTAACTTGAGTCTATCGTCTTTTCTAATAAAGATGACTAAAAGGACACTTTTTTCAAAACATAATTTTTGTTGTTGTGAAAATAAAAAGTTTATGCGAGTTAAAATTATTTAAAAATGTGAGTTCCATGCGAGAGAAGATGTGAGTTTCCATATGAGAGAAATATGTTATTGTTATTAATTTATTTTTTTTAATTTAAAAGAAAAATCTTAACCTATAGTAGCATGACTACTAATGAACCATTGACACGTGTTTATATGTCTCCCTATCATCATATTCATATTTATACAAAACAATTTTTGGAGCACATGGTGATGTGATTTGCATAGGAGTGTAGTAGTGGAAATAAGTGGTCAGTTTTTGAGTTATCCTTGGATGTTCTCATGTTGGTACAATATGGGTTGGTTATGGACAAATTCTTGAATCTTTCCCTACCCATTACTTTTACAGCAGCATTAATTGATTCATACATATTAAACAAGCAAGGATATCATAAAAGGGATTTTGATTCAAATTTGGCCAAACAAACACAATAAGTACAAAAGCAAAATACCTCAAAAGCAAATTAATATTTATTCCATTATATATTTTTTCGCCAACCATATCAATATTACATATTTTCATGTATTCAATCGAGTACATCGATTTTTTACATAAAATCATATATTCTCTTTTCAGTTAAGAAATCACTATAATTTAACCATTTGATTTTTTAGTAGATCTATGAAATATTTGTACAAGTTTAGATCTTTTGAATCTATAATTGAACTAATCTCCACTAAATTGTGCATAGTCACATTTAAAGTTTTTTCACCCTTGTTCAATAATATGTGAACTTTGTTATGATACATTTAGTTTGGCATGCACAACCATGAAGTTTGGATCTCTTAGGGTCCATTTATGAGAAAGAAAGAGAGAAACAATTTAATAATTAAAATATTAAATATATTATTTTATTTATTTTTTATCTTTTTCTTTCATTAAATACTTGAAGAGATCCCAACTTTTACAACATCTTGATGGAGTTTTTAGGGTTTGTATTTGCAAAAATATGTGAGATAATATTATATGTAAGTTTTTAACTTTTATTTATCGTTTTCTATATAGAACTATATTATAATTCAAATTCATATCACAAGCTTAAAATAAGGAACAACCTCATATCACAGGCTTAGAATAATTTAAAATATAAATTAAATCATAATAATTTCTTATTTTAAATCTTAAATATATTTAAATCTATATCTAAATTTATAATTTTCAAAAAATATTTAGACATATTATTCTCAACACATCTATTAATATATATATATATATATTAAATATATAAAAGTATTTTATGCACCGGTCATAAATATTTTAAGTTTAAATTTATTTGTTTTTCTTTTTGCTATTGTTTTATAATGTTGTGAGATGTAGTTCACATATTTATTTTGGAAAATATGAGTTTATTGAGGTCGTGTGATGTTTGAGAGAAGTGTGCCTTATTAAATTTTTCGGTTTTATTTTCTAGTTGTCATTTGACAACCACAATTATTTTTCCTTGGTTTTGAAGATATTCACATTATATTATTTATATTATTGTGCTATGATTGTATTTTTTAATTTCTCCATTTCAATTTTTTCTCGATAATTGGTATCAAGAGTTTTAGTTTGGTGGAAAGCAGGGTCGACCCAAGGGGGAGGCGAGTAAGGTCACCCGCCTACGGTCTCAAATATTTTTAGGCCTCAAATTTATATTTTTGATTTAATTAATATTTTTAATTTTTTAGTATTATATTTTTTAATCTTTATAATATAAATTTCACTCTATAATTTTGATACTAATTAATTCAATAAAAAAATATTCAATCATGTGAATGTATTTTCTATTTATTTGTATATTGTTTAATATTGTATCCATCGAAAAAAATTATTTGTTATTGTAAAAATAATTTGGTTTAAAATACCTTCAATTTTATTAATTAATTTTCAAAGGGCCTCATTTTTTTAAATTTTGCATAGGCCTTTAAATTCATTGGGCGTTCGGCCTGGTGGAAAGCTTGTGGTTGCAATATTGTCTGATCTTTTAAGGGTGATACTGTAAAAATATTTTTTGGAAAAAGTTCTAGCAAAGAAAAACTTGGTACTTAAATGGTACATTGTGACTCACTTTTCTTTTCTAAGAACCGATTTGGTGCACGAAATACAACTTAAATGATACATTGTGACTCACTTCTCAAATGATGATAAAATCATGATTAGATAAGGTGCAAACGAAAAATTATAGCAATGTCTTTTTCATTATCAGAGAGGATAATATTCTATAAAAAATGAGAAGTGTGTCTTTATTGCATTACAACAGTGTCGTGGAAAAGGATAAAATACTATAAGTGGATTTAAGATAACACACATACATTGGTTAACATAGATGCAAGGAGTGTGGTAAAATTAAAATTGTGTCGATGATTGAAGAACTTTATAAGAAAGCCAACATGAAAGTTGCACACAATAGTTTTTAGTCTGATTTTCAACATGTAAAAAATCTTGAAGTGATTTAACTTCAAGTGAAGTATACATTTTATCATTAAATATGTTAGTTATTTTGAACTATAATTGTCGCCGTAGACCATGAAAGTAGAAAATGTATCAATTTCAATCAAGATCGAAAGGAGTTGATTGAAACATCTTGAAACAAGTCCCAAATTGCCAGTATGGTAAAGAAAGAAGGAGACCAATGTTACATATATTGACTTCAGCTCTTAGTTACAAGACACATCCATCATAAGCACTTTAAACTTGTATATAATTTTCTTTCTTTTTCTCTTAAACTATTGTCCTAAAGTGTTGAAAGATGTAATTCGAATATTTGCGTTAGAAAATGTGGGTGCATCGGGATTGTGGGGAGTTTGAGAAAAGTATATTTGTTGTACAAATTTCACATAAAGTTATTTAATTTTTTATTTTTGGAGTTTTTCATGTTATGCTCCTGTGTTTCTTAAAAATTATTTATCTTCACTAAGTGATACAACTTTATTTATATGTAAATTAAGGAAGTCTGAATACAAAAGGAGACATTAAAATAACTTAAAAATAACTTCAAAACACATCATAAATTATTTATGCAAACTCTCAAATACAATAGGTGTCGAGATAGATTAGTCATATTATTAAATGAAGGTGTATACAAATTTGTAACTAAAACATGGTTAGTAAAAAAATAGCATTACATATATTTTTTGTCCGTGCAAAATTTGTACCTTCTAAGTTTAGTCTCTATTTAATTTTTATTATTTTTTAATCCTAATATTTCAATCATTAGTAGAATTGGTCTATACTATTAAATCACTTAATGGTGAAGTGAATGACAATGTAGATGAGTGCAATTGACTCGACTTCTTAAATAGCTAGTGAGTCAACAATTATATTATTTTATTTATTAAACATATTTTAATTAATTAAAATAAAACTTTTACTAAACTAGTTAAATAGTAAATTAATGATATAGTCATTTATTTTAATACAAGATATATTGTAAGAAGAATGGATTAGTGATTAAAGTTACTTTTATCAATTGTTTATAAGTCCTCTACATAATGTATATTAGATTCATCATTCAAAAGAAATTATTAAGGGCTCTTTTTAAAAAAAATTAATTCAATAATTAATCTCATAATAAGTGTAAACAAACTCATGTGAGGAAAATATTATAAAAGAAAATTTGTATTTGACTCTCCATAATGTTAATGGTTCTGTATGCCCTCAAAGCTTTTTCCAATACATGCAAGATATCATTTTCTTGTCACTATCCTTTCTTGTCAAGGATTTGATTCCAAGCCAACGTGAGCTCAATCAGAGGCAGAGGAATTATATGAACTATCCATCAAATGTCAAATAATTTTTTGCTAAAATGTGTTTTTGCAAGCCTCAGTTGTTTTTGTCCAACACTTTGTTTGTGTCAAGTGCTTGTTGTCTCAATCACAATTGAAAAAAAGGTCACTCTTAGCATTGTAAGAGTACATCTTAGTTTAAAGTTTGAATTATTCGATTTTAATCAAATAAATGAAATGCCTAGACTTTCATAATCTACAATAGGCTACTTTTTGTGTGGTTTATTCCACAAGAGACACTTAATAATTCAACCTCAGAGGAAGAAAGAGGGAGAATGTAAAAAAAAAAATTAGTTGTTGGATTAATTAATTGTTGATGTATTAACACTCTCAGACATTTGAAATTGAACTTTAGTATTTTCTTTATCGGCAAATATTAATCTATTAATTTTTATGTTAATATTTTTTTTCTTTCAATTCTTTAACACTCCCAACTCCAATTATTAACTCAAAATCAATTGAATTGCCAAATTCCCGAACTATTTATTGTAAATTACATGTTATGTGGGACCAAAGGTTCAACAAAGTATAAGGTTAATAATGAGAATGATATCTATAGATACTAATACTAATGGTTTGCTACTCGTGTCGTTGGATATATATATATATATATATATATTTGTGTGGATATACGTTAAAAGATAGTTAACTAGTTTGTAAGTAACTTTATTAGCAAAAATTTATAGATATCATCGTTTAAATAAAAATTATTTATGTTATATTTTTTTTTTCAATTATGTAACATTATCTTCCTCTTTGTTATAAAATCTCATAATAAAAGTGTTAATACATTAACACATTAAAAAAAATACATTAGAATATAGTAATCTTATTGATTTATTAAATAAATATAATTACATTTGTTTTCCTATTGATTAACTAACATATAGTTAAAATATAATTTATTTTACTAGATTGATATGTGTTAAGTGTTAAGCTATTAAGTTTGTGTACTTTTAAAATGAAAAAAAATACATAAATGGAGTAATTGTCAGGTATCGGTACTCTTACCTTACTTGTAAGAACTCTAATTTTTTTTCGATATTTTATTGTGAGTAAAATTAATCATTTTCTTATATATTAATATAATATTATTTATTTATTTTAATTTATTTTTTGTTGCAACTAAACAAAATTTGTAATTTATTAAACTTTTATTATAATTTTGTATTATAAATTAAACAATTTAGCTTTTTTGGTTAAATTATACAACAAATTCATGTTTTTCATTGACTTACTTGTACCTTTTTTTTATTTTAAATATCATATCTCATACTCCTACTAATACTCTCTACCAATAATGGCTCAATATCTATGCATAATAGTCGTTAAACTATATGTCTTATACCTGTTATAGATTTTATCTGCGAATAACTGATGGATGAAACCATAGTAGAGAAAAGATATATTCCCTTATATTGCCAATTTTTCTGTGTCACGGTTAAAACTAGTAGCAAAAACTTAAAATTGCATTCTGAAATTCCTAAACTAGGCTTCAATTATTAAGTGTTAAGGTGTAGCATTATTATCTTAACAAAAATACAAAGGAAAAAGCATAAGAAATGAAGGACCCATGGCCAACTATAAAAAGGCAATTGCTTCGGATAAAACTAGGGACATTAGTTTGTGATGTCATATCAACTATGATATACATGTAGGTAAAAAGCAATGTAATATGGGACACTTTGAAACCTCACAAGTACACATAATAATCCAAATTTCAATAAGAATATCATAAAGGGAGTATGTAACTCATAAATTACATTAATTTATTTCTGAAAGATTCAAAGAAAAAAGTGGTCCTTGGTATATTAGTTAAAGGCATGGTTACTACTTATAATTAGTTAGTGAGATTAAAAGGGAGAATTTTATGGTCGTCACCCTTTATAGGTGGTCTTTATAGGTGGTTAATGGTACACAAGTACCATTTTACAATGGTAATGATATTTTAAAGTCTAAAGTTTTCAAATTTTTCTAATAATTACCATTGCCATGGCAAACAACCTCTACCTAACAAGATTAATTATATATCCTTTTGTTTCGAATTAAAGTTGATAATGTTATTTTAGTAAAATAATTAAGTTTTTGTTCAACATTTATTTTTAGATGTTTAAAAATACAAAATATTTATTAAATGTATAAAGTCGATTTCGTATGATATATTTTTTCTAATTGATAATAAAGTCAATTAATTTAATATTTGATGAGACAGTATTAATTTTATATAAAATTTTATTAATTTTTATTCTAAAAATAGTAAAATATAAAAACTTTTTTTATCGAGTATAAAGTATTTGAATCTCCTTCTAATATTACAGAATTTTAGTTAAACATAGTCAAAACCTTCGAATTGAGATCGTAAATCAGACTAAAAAAAGCTAAGATAATTCTTGGTACATAGTGAAAAAATACTCATAAGTATCAAATAAATTACATACTTTTTATTTAAAAAATTATTTTTGATACATATTTGGATAAGTATCTACAATACCCTACGATCACTCGTATTTCAATACCACAATATCGAGTTGAAAAGTAAAGATAAAAGCTTATTGATTGGATTTTTTTTTTTATAAAAAAAAATGGGAAGAAAAAATTATTATTAATTTACGTTGTTTTAATGACTCTTTTAATTCTAATTCTTGCCCTTATTGTGGAATGGTTAGTCCATAACAACATAATAAAATACACAAATGACAAAGTTTAAATTAGGAGATAATTATCATGATAACTTCCACTTTTATTTTTTATAACAATCACTCACACACATTAAAATCTAAGCTATATATAAGGGAAATTAAGTTGTGGTATATAGTTCTTTTTTCCTCTAATTTTATATCCCTTATTGTAAACTATTATATGAGAGATCGAGAAAAGTGGTCATACGGACACATTTTTTTCTTTACCACATATTTTTATTGGAGATTAATTGCAACACACGATTTGTCTAGAGTTGAATCAATTCTTCATTGAGGATTAAATCTATATACTCTTCACTTAAAGAAAAGTATTTAGCCACACAATTAAATGATCGTTTGTAGAATGAAGATCAAACAACTTTCACTATATCAACTTTAAAATGCATCGTCTCATCTTTATCCTAAAAGTTTAGATTCACAACAGTGTGATTGGAGAGAATATAAGTACGCATTTGATTTTACAGTAAGATTAACTAAATCATTGTGAGTCAGCGTGTTTTTAAAAGCTTTGCAAAAATTTAATAATTCATTGTGATTTTTTCAATTCTAACGTAAAATAAAACTCTAAATTTACGGATTTCCTCTTGCTAAAATAAGTTGACAATGTGGGCCCATATCCTAATAGATAAACAACAATAGTGCTCTAGTACTCTAGGACAAGGATTTTCCCCAAAGATAATGCAAATCCATCAACAAGGTTAGGAAATTCACACTACCACCCCTTTTATAAGACAAGTACATTCTACAACAATACATTATTCTAAAATTGAAAAGTAGATTATTAATCTTATCTAGCATATATCATACCTATAGACATGCATATACCAATAAAAGGTAACGTAGATACCAATACTAAAATTGTAGATACACAAGCATGAACATTGATTGTTGTGGTTGGATTAATCTAACGGCTAACAATGTTATTTTTTCGACGGCTGATATTAAATTAGACCATGTTGTACCATTGTAGAGGATCCGGGTCCATAAAACTAACAAGTTGTACAATGATGCTCTACATAAATTCCAATCAAACTATTATGCAATACAATTCTTTCTCTATCTGTCTCTCACTTTCTCACACTCACACAAATGGATATCTTAATTTTTAGGTCTCACTATATTAAGACCTTGTAACTGTAAAATAGTGCTATCTATTTTTCTATACATAGCACAAAGCATTTATTGTTGTTACAACATTTACAAACTTCATATCTTTCTTGTAGTTAAACCAAACTTTGATTAACCAATAAACCAATAATTGCATTATATTTCTTGCATCATGGATCTTCTAAAACCAGAGCCATATCCATCTGAAAATTTGAACCTTCCATGCTTAGATCCTTCAATGGATACTCAAACACATAGAAAACACAAACATGACTCATCTCCTCATCTTGTACTTGATCTAAGTCTCTCCAACAAGGATTCAAGCAATGACTACTCAACCCTGACTGAAAAAATCATTGGTCAGACTTTAGCTACCTCTCGTCCAAATTCTAAATTATCAGAGTCCATTTTCTCTAAAAACCAGAGGGTTAAAGACCAAAAAAAGGGTGATGGCTACTCAAATCATGAACTCAACCTCCTCAATTGTTTCCATACAAATTTATCAGAAAGCTCATCAGAATCTAGTCATGAAAATGAACTTGATCCAAGAGTTTTCTCATGCAACTACTGTCAAAGAAAATTTTATAGCTCACAAGCACTTGGAGGACACCAAAATGCACACAAGAGAGAAAGAACATTAGCAAGAAGAGGCTATAAAGCCGGTGCTTCGGCTTCATCAGTTGATTTTGGACAAAGGTATACAACAACAAGCATGGCTTCTTCTCTACCTTCTTATGGATTATGTAACAAATCACTTGGCATTCAAGTGCATTCTATGATTAACAAACCTTCTTTCCAAACACCCTTTTATGGATTTTGTTCAAATGGATGGCAAAGACAACATTTTGATACACAATCAGCAATTGGAAATTTTCATGTAAGGGCTGAAAATGAACCATCTTTGAGTAGTGAGATTCAAAGGGTAGCCATGTTTCCTAAAAGGCTTGTTAATGAAGGATTTGGAGGTTACTTATTTGGTAGCAATGCTTCTCATTTGAAGTCTAAACAAGAGAATTTGCAGAAGCTTGATTTGTCCCTTAAGCTCTAAGTAACAAACTTTATTTTCTCACTGGCAAAAGAGCTTTCAATTTTTATTTTTATTTTTTCAATTTTCAGTTCTTTTGTCCTCATGTATCTCTTGTTCAACCATGTCTAAATGCATTTTGGTTACTAATTACCAGAGGTTATTATTTTGGTATTATTTGTTTTATGTTTTTGTCATAAAAATAAATCTTGTCTCTATGGACTTTTTTTTTATAATTAAAATATTCATGTAGCTTTAATTGGCTTTGTGTATGAGTGATTCAAACTCTCTTAATGCTAAGAGGCTATGATCTTGGCAGGGAATTTAGGTGAAGTTAGAAACTTTTTGCTGCCAAACTTTCTCAATTAATTACAGATAAAGCAGTTCGGATTTGATTTGAAAATAATACAGTTGACAACTGATATTTTTTAATATATTTTTGTCATGCTTTTACTTAGTTATGATCCAATGTGAGCTATTTAGTTTAGAGGGTAAAATAAATTAGAAAATTAATAGTTGATATTTCTAACACATGATTTATCAGATCAAAGGAAATGTACTTTCAGGATAAATTTTTTTTCTACTGACAATTAATCACAATTTTTTAATTTGTTACATCATAGAAATTAAAGAAAAAAAATCAATTAAGACATTATTTGATATCTTGATAGGATGTAATTGAATATTTGATTAAAATAATTTTACATCGACATTTTAATAATATAAATCTTTAATTTTATAATTTTTTATACATGTGTATATAACATCAGTAAGTGATTTATTCATTAAAGTTTTGAGATGATTTACTTTAGGAGAATAATCTTAAATGTATGAGCATTTGTGCTTCCAAAAATTAATAACTAATACTATATAATTATTGATTTTCCTTGTTGTTGCAATTAATTTGACAATGAACTAAAATGTCAACCTATGAATGAAGATACATGTGTCTCATATATTGGGTGACAAAGATCTAATGTAGATATTTGGAAGCTAGTGAATGTCACATTTTTCAATTTGATATTGAATAAATTGGTCCACCAAAATGCACGTTTCAATGGTTGTAACTGTGTCACTGACTCCTATTTTGACCCACCTGTTGTTGGAGAAATGGACCATCTCTATTGTGATCAAAGAAGTTGGTGTGGCAAGCCATGTGAAAGTAAGCCAAAAAATGACACTCAGCTATGATATCACATCATTTCAAAAGACAAACACAGTGATACATTTTTTTTTTCATTTTACACGTAAAGAAAAACTATAAATGAAAAAAAAAAAAAAAGTAGTTCTAACTTTCCAGTTTTATATTTAGTTGGTAATAGCAAGAATATTTATATGCAAAAGTTCAAGTTTGAATTTTTCACTTCTTCATATTTAATGTGTGTCGGTTTAGCCACTAGACTACTTGACTAAGAAAAGAATTGTAATTTTATAAAATTAATCTTAACTATTGATATATTCACCATTATCGTAAATTTAATGTAAAAGATATTGACAGAGCGATGCAAGTAGTATTAATTAGATGATACAGTTGAAAAAATAATAATTAATGTTGTATTGAAAGTTAATAGTGATTCATACTGTGACAATATTTTTCCAAATGTGACACTTATTGATTAAAATCTTGAACATTGATGTCTCAACTAAATGAAATCTTAAGTTCCCTCAAACTTGTAGGTCCATATCCACTTGATGTTTACACTAATCTCATGTTAATCATGAAACAGTATTATTATGATGGAATTAAGTAGCAAAAGCAACTGAAAGTCTAGTCATTATGACAGTCGATTATAATAAGTAGGATCTAAGATGTTTCCAAATAGGGATTCTGAGTTTGAGCTTATTGTATTCCCATATGCAGTACTTTAGTTGTGATGTCTATTTTACTTGTGGTGGCATACCTAAGTCTTTCACCATTCATCCAATAAAAATATTCATAGTTTTTAATTTTGCCTCCTAACCAAGAAAGAAACACAAATAAACATACATACGGAAACATGTGTAGCTATCATTTTCTAGGATTTGATGAACATTTTTTGAAGCAAAAAATGCTTCTTGTTGATCAAGATGTTATATGATAATCAAATTTAAGATTTTATGTCTTCATCTTAAATAATAGATAGGACATGAAACTTGAGTTTTAACATCAACATCTTAGTTAGGCTAGTGAAATAATGCATGTGTTGTTTTTTCTATTCTTAATATTCTACCTATACTTCGGTATCACTAGTTGTATTGTATGTATAGCTTTTGACGAGTTATTATTTAATTCAGTTAGCTTACAACAAAATAAGTCAAGTCATAATCACTTCATCTCCAATGAAACTTGTGTTGGCAAATTTTATGATAAGTATGCATCTTGAATTTTAAACTCACCTTAACAAAAATAGAAAGGACGATACTTATATTCAAATGTCTTTTTCTATGAAGACTTTTTTACCAGGGTTGGTTCATTTTAACGTAAAGGGTCCCTTTCAAGATTACTCTACTAGACAACTATACATTCAACAAACTTATAGCAAGGATAGATAATCTATAAGCATAGTATTTACTGATCTTGTAGATAATTCTACCATGCACCAAAAAGCAACAATATTCAAGTTTGCTTATATTCCTCCAAGTTTGTGTTATTTAGTATAGCTTTGTTTAGTTTTGGAAATTCATAAGATGAAAAATTTTAACCATGAAGAGATAGAAAAACCGCTAATTAATTCATTTTATGATTAAAAAATGATTCCATTAGACTGAACTTGTGTACATTACTATTATCATTTGAAAAAAAAAAGCCTATAAATTTAATAAAACCCATATTTTGTACATTGTATTTGAATTTTAAGCGTTTAAATACTTGGTAATCAATCACTGTATTTGAATTTTCAACAACCAAAGACTAAATTTGCAGACTTTATATTTGAATTTTACACATCCGTAAACCTAGTTTCCAAATGTTACATTTGGATTTTAAACCTTCATCTCGAAACAGTATAGTCGTCGAAGCATTATCGAAGGAGACATGAAGAGATGAGGATGTTTGAATGGAGGAAGTGAAGAAGGAGGTGTGTATAAGTAGAGGTATTTTGAGTATGAAAAAAATTTTAAACAAGAGGGAGGGGTGTGGATGTCAAAACAAGAGGGTGGAGATTTTTCATTGATCAAGTGATATGTGATACATAGACGAAAAGTTATACTTCTGGGAAAAAATATCTGATGTAAGCATATATGTAAAGTATATTCTCCATCTAAATTTTAATAGGTTAATTAAAGATCAAGATGTACTTTTTGAGCTTGTTGCACATTAGAGGTACAATACCTGCATAACAATTACATAATACAGATAACAGTCACAACGTGATTTTCGGTTTTGTCAATTAAATTAAGGTGAATACAACTTTACAAGAAGATTCCTGCAAAGGATAAAGTGGCATCTGCTAAGCCAATATTCTTAAACAAGCTCATAATGCACAGACACAAAAACTGACACTTAGACACTAGTCGTAATTTAAAAAAATAAAAGTGATTCAATGTAATCAAATGTGTCGATATTGAACTGAACACTAGACACACTTTCAATCTGAAGTATCGGTGCTACATAGTTCAAAATAATTATAGCTCTTATTCAGCTACTGCCTAATATTAATCAATGGTCCCAGAACAATGCAAATCACAGTTCATAGATTGTAGACCAGGCATCATAATTATAAAAATCAATAAAACACTTATAATTTTCTACAGAGGATAAAACCTTCCATTAAAGATGCCGCCCGACATGTTTTCACTCATTTTTCTTGGGGAGAGGGGGATCTGCACTCTGCAGCAAAATCCATAAACTCAATATGGCCATTTCCTATTTATGTTATACAATTTCTAGTAACACAAACAACTACAAATCCAAAGCAGTGGTGAACAAAAAATAAGTGTTTACCTTCTTTGAAATCGATTTATGTGAATGGATATGGACCTACAAGTTTGAGGGAACTTAAGATATCATTTAGTTGAACATTTAAATTTTTCAATGCACTTATTTCCTTTCAATAAAAGATTTAACCTTCTCCATCCATCCTATGAGCTCTCCTTTATCTTTGTGTTTCATGTACTTATGCAAGAAAACAGCAAGTTCATCATTTACACCCCTTACATCCAAGAAATCGTAAAGACTGTCCTGCAAGTCATCATCCAATTCCCTGTCAAGAACAAACATCAAGAAGTGTGAACACAATTCTAAATCTAACTGAAATCCAAAAATTTAAGCTAATAATTAGGGTATGAAATGAGTAAGTAAACTTACTCAAATTGAGGACCAGAATAGGGTTCAGCCAGCATATTTTTGTGTGCGCGGATGAATAGCCTTTTTATCTCTATACTGTCCGGCCAAGCAGAGCACATGATTTCCAGCACACCACCATCTCCTTTAGAGATGTTGACAATTAAGGTAATGTGTAGCTGCACTTCATCTGCATTAGCCACACCGCCACTTGCTTTCGGAGCAGGAACAGCTCCATCAAACATGGTGACTTCAACTTTAATATCTTCATCTGCAAATTGTCTTTTCAATGTAACCCATCGCTCACCAGGTCGTCCATCCACTAAAAAGGAACCAAACTTGTTATTAGGCTGCAAAACAAAAACAACCCCCTTATTATTCATGTCCAAAAGTATAACTTAACCAAAATCCAACTGAAAATTGTGAAAGAAAGTTAACAAACAAAATTGCATTTGCAGGCTCGTACAAATAAAAAGTAACAACACCAATTAGAAACATCATCTACTTATTGCCATCCAAACATCAATCTTCAAGTAAACACTAACAGTGCATTTAGCTAATGCCAAGTTTGTATTAGTATCTAGGTTATAGAAGTTTTTTAACTGATATAAGTCTTTAACTTCTAACTCATATAGAATGACATAAGTTAATAGTCAGATTATGAAGAAACTATATACGAGAGTTTCTGAAATAGAGGTATTTAAGTTAATTTCAGCTTAATGAGAAAAGCTACTAATTCAAATTAGAGTTAAGGGAGCATGTACTCTTGGTGTAAATTAGTTTTATACAGACATTCAACAATAACACATCTTTGCACCTCACAAAATCAATTTCTAAATATACTTTTAAAAGTGAGATGATGTGGCAAAATAGTGAATTTTCTCTCCAATGTAAATCAAACAATGCATATTGGAATTATCATCATTGTTATTATAATAAGAACATTTCATCTTTTTCTTTTCTACAAGTACATCGACATCAATTTATCCAAACTAGCTCTAAATAGTTTGTACATCCACATCAGTTTTTCCCACAACTTTAATTTTCAAAATCAAGCATGAGCTACTAAATTCATATTTAAAAATCCTTATATTTTCCATCATTAGGTCAAGAACAAATTAAACCCTAATTACCCTTTGTTCAAAATCCATTAAAGACGCAACCGCGAATTACGAAAAGGAAAAAATGACATACGGGATTGGAAGGAGGAGAAGATTGGAGCTCGTACTGAATTTCGTTACGAAGGAGTCTAGTAATGTTTCCTTCGAAAGCTTCTTTGCGCATTTCGGAGATGTAAGTTCTTCGTGAAATGATGTGAGGAGGACAAATACATAGTCGTTGTTGTTGAATGTGAATTTGGTGGGTTAGGGTTAGGGTTAGGGTTTTTCTGAGGGAACGGAACAATCGTGCCATTGGAGAAGGCTTCAAACTGGGAGTGGGAAAAACAAGTGCAAGGTTTAGAATTAGATGGAAGGGTTTTAGGGTTTATGATGACAAAGTGAAAATCAATCTATAAACCTAAAAATATTATTTCAAAATATTATTTATGAAAAATTTTAAAATATATTCAAATAAAAATTTCATCTGTTTTTTTTTAAATATCAATATTGATATTCAACATATTCATGATTATATGTTAAATTTTAATTCTATATTTATTTTACCATTGTTAATAATAATTAATTGTTGTTAAAGAAGTTTATCTCTTTAAATTTTAAATATTTTTACTTTGGAATTTAAATAATAGATGTAATATTTATATAAAAATAAATAAAAGATATTTAAGTCAAAATATAGAATAATATTTTTTTTTTGTAAAATGTATGATCTATTTTTATTTTTCATTTATCTTGCTTGAATTAAAAATAACTTCGAAGTAGAATTGAATAATACAATTTACAATAAATGTTTATCCCCCATTGTTAACATAAATAATATATACATGAAAAATGAATGTAATTAAAAATTCAACTCCTAATAGTTTTTTATTTGCATATTAATATGCCTTTGGCAGACAATTATATTTTTTACGCTTCATTTATTTTTTTACTCATAATTTATTTTTGTATAGAATTATTTAAACAATTATTAGATAAAAAACTTTGAATATTACTCTACCTTGATCATTAACATAAACATAACAACATTATACATTAGATAGTCAAAGAAGAAATGAATAGGTTGTATGTCAAATAATCAAAAGAATGCATCCATCTCAAAAACAAATTTGGTTGTCTCTTGCATCAAATATTTGAATCGATGAAAATAATTTCAAATGGGTCTCATATAATATAGACAAAATAAATAAATTTTATAACAAAAAGTTTAGCAGTTTGAACAAAACATTCATGTTGAAGATCAAACCAGCAAATACTTAATTATTTTCTTTAGCACAGAAAATTTTAAAAAGACACAAATTTATCAATGTAGCAAAATACTAAAAGAAAAGAATTAGATAAAGTCAAAAGTAAAACTAATTATTCAAAATTTATAAAGTTACAAATAATGAATACAAAGAAAATGGCAAAATAATATAAAATCAAAAGAATTTATAAATATTTTTACAAAGAACCCAAATAAATGACAAATACAAAATAAAATGCGTTATATATATATATATATATATATATATATATATATATATATATATATTTGACATATTATTACTTAGTAATATGACTAACTACAAATATACCGAACAATGTATATTTAAACACTTCAACATTGATGAAATAAATGATATAAATTATTTAAAAATCCACTCTCATACTACAAATCACCACTGTGGTGCACCTTGTCACAGCAAAACATGTTGAAATAAAATAAAAAAATCAATAACAAGAAAAAGTAGAAGAACAAAAGAAATTAACACAAACTGACCACTAATTTATGCCACATAAAACACTCATATATATATAATATATAAAATGACATTGGAACCATAAAATAATATTAAAAAAAATATTGAAACCCAAAAATTATTATTGTTTATTACCTAGCAAATATTCCTTAAGTTTTGTTTTTACATATTGTTATCCAACCTTTGAATGATCACTAAAGTGTTACTTCTTTTTTTACTTTGTCTATTCACTTCCTTCAACTATTACTCCCAAGTATCCGTAGGACAATTATTTTTGTACAGGGAATTGTCAAAATGGCTTCAACACAAAAAATAAAAATATCTCAATTACCTCTTTTTTTTTCAAAAAAAATCTCAATTGCTTTTACCTATGTAGAATTCATTGCTAGGGTATCTATATAATTGGTTTGGAATATGAAAGGGTGGTAAAATTAGATACTGAATGTCCACATATATTGGTTTTAATATTTAAAATACATTTTTTATCATAAAAAAGTATAACAAATAAAAAAGAATAATAAAAATTACTACTAATAGAAACATTATAATAGATAAGTACTCTAATTAAGTGACAAATGTCATACTTGCCATAATATAAATTTTGCTTTATTATTATGTATAGATTATTATTATTATTTATTACTATTATTAAAATTTAAATTTTAAAAAAAGATTAAAAATTTCTTATTTGTTTTCCTCCATTAGGTTGAAGTTTTTTCTGTTTCCTTTAGCTCTTGAAATTGTATACATTTTGTCTAACAACTTTAGTCAAATTACTCTTTAAACTTTTTAATTTGTAAGCTCACTAAAATAGTTGACGGAAGGAGTATTTTGTTTTACTTTAAATAATTTGTTAGATCAATTTAATATTTTTTAAATTTGAAATACTAAATTTATCAATAGTTACAATTTCACGATACAAAATGGTAGTTTACTTTTTTCTTGTGATTTGAAATTTTTATAATGTGTTTTTTGTTGCTAAAACGAAGTACAATGTCAATGTTTTTTTTTTTAACGTGGATATTCGAATGTGTATAAGGAATGAATATGGATAGTTTGTTCTGACCAAAATATAATGACTCACACTCCATTGTGCAATCCATGTAGGAGAAGTCGTTGACTTGCTTTCAGCCCTTGAATGGGTGAACGAATTGCAGTCGAGACTTGTAGATTTTGAACGGAACTCAAAAGTCAAATGTGAAATAGTCAATACTTGAGGTGCTGAATTTAAAGCATTATAAATCTATTTTTTTACTTATTTTTATATAAACTCTCATATTAAATTTTATAGAAGACAAACAAATGAGATAGTCAATACTCTTGCTAAATGAGACACATCTCAACTTCATTTTTATATTTGGGTAAAAATATCTCATTGTATTAAAATATTATTATTAATTAAATACGATAAGCACTGTTTAGTAAAAAAAAAAAAGTGTATCTTTATTTGCAATTTTGTGGTCCTCAATTTTTCCTACAAGAGATTCATAGAAGCATAGCATTTGATGCCATATACATACATGTCTTCATTTGACCTACATAGACTCAATGACATGTGTCTAAAACAATATGATTTTAGATGTGTGAAATCCTAAAAGAAAGAAAGTTTTTACTAATTTCCCTCATTTGAAAATTCAAATATATGCATTGAAAATTAATGATCTAGATCATCTATTGCAAGAGCGTGTACAACTCTCTATCTCACTTTTAATTTTCTCTCTCTCATTCTTTTTATTTTCTTTCTTCTCCTTATTCTCTCTTATCTAATATTCATAAAACTTTGCTATAGATGTATTATTGCCCTAGGTGATCCAATAAGGAGAATCAGGGTTGTACAATTTTTGTCATTGAAGGTGTTTACATGGTAGATGAATATGTTGAAAGGAATCTGAAGCATGTACCTGAGAAAAAGGCAACAAGGACACCTAAAACCACAATGCAACAAGGACCCTTTTTAAAATTTAGAATCCATAATCTAGTTTTACAGAGGTCACTGAAATCCACGTATCCTAATCGAGGATGCATGTGCAATAGTGTTAGTTTTTTTAACTATTAAACCAAAACAAGAAAAGATAAAATTTTGCCTAAACTAAAAAAATAATTTGAGATTTAAATAAAATCAGTAAGTTCAAAAATGAATGAAAATTGAATTAATTTAAGTAATAACAAGTTATTTTATTAGCTATTGATGATAGCAATAATAAGTTATTCTATTAATGATATGTTTAAGATTTCTGTACTAAAATTATATGTAGATCGATGCATAGAAATTTTTTTCACATATTCAATATCTTCTTTCTTCTCTATCTGGATTTAATTATATCATCTATGGGAAAGAAGCAAAGTAAACTGTCTGATAGAGAGAATCATGATATCCAGTCAACCATTTCATGAAGAGATGACATGCATGATGCATCCAAATTTCTCAAGACATGCAAAATGACCATGGCCTAGGCAATATCTATCAATTTACTGAACTCTTCCATGAAATCTTCATGATTGCAGACAGCATAAAACCCAGCTATGAATTGCTTTCAGGTTTCCACCTACAGCTATCAAACTGATGCAACAAAGATAGCTTTTCCATTTAAAATTTCCTTCCCAACATAAACTCAAAAATCATCCCCTAGGAGGAAAGGGGGATGACAAGTTTGGTAACATGTGAAGCATAATTTACTAACTATTCACTTCTTAACAAAAAATTACCAATAAGAAGGGCCCTGCATACAGCTTCTGATATATTATGTACTTTGACTTCAAAAATGTTCTTAAGATCCAAGCACCTTAAGAAGATCTTCCACTTTGATTCTGGCCTGTTGGATCCTGAAGAGAAGAATTTGGCGTTGCCACTGAACCCTTACTTTCTTCATCTAATTCTGGCTTTGACTTGAGAGATGCTGAACTGCTACTCATGTTTGTTGGTGCAGAAAATTTTATGGGTTTTTTCTCATCACCAATTACCTGATTTGTGTCTATGTTGCTGCTTGATTGCTTCTTTGTTACAACAGCAATCTCCTTTACCGTCTCTTCAAGTTTGTCAAGTCTCTCTTTCACCTCTGACAGCTGGGAATCAGATTTTGATTCCTTTTCCTCGGGGGGATTTAGTTCCAATTCTTTTTCTCTTTCCTTTGCTTCTTCTTCTTCCTTCTTCTTCCTTTTCTGCTCCACTTCCTATGAAGTAATTTGAATAAAAGCTATTATCACGAGGAAAAACCACCAACCCAAGAGATGACAGTACTTTTGGTTCAAGTATTCAAACACATACAAGGTCAAATGGATATACAGATAAACCTCCACAACTTTTATTCAAAAAGTACCAGCAAGAAACAGGTTCAACCATTCACTGATAATATAAATAGATTCCATATAGAAGTCCAACCATATTTCACTATTATTCCATAATTGTTGAAGAATCAAGGGAAATCAGATTTGATTATCTTTTATTTTATATTATTCTGTTTATTTTAATTTTATGATTCTTTCATTATTACTATTGTAATTTCTTTCCTATATAAACAGCTTAGAGATGTAGTAATAAAACATGAAGAATCAAACTTTGGGAGTCATGACATTACCTACAGGAAAAAAATACCGTTATGTGTAAATGGATATTTATTGTGAAATATAATTCTGATAACACAATTGAAAGATACAAGGCACACTTGGTTGCTAAAGGGTTTACTCAAACATATGACATTGATTACTCGTAGACTTTTGCTCCTGTTGCCAAATTAAACACTGTTAGAGTTCTCTTGTTCTTGGCGGTGAATTTAGATTGGTCTCTTAACCAACTTGATGTAAAAAATGTTTTTCTAAATGGTGATTTGGAGGAGGAAGTATACATGAATAGCCTACCTGGCTTTGAAGATAAGTTTGGTTCAAATGTGTGCAAACTACAAAAATCCCTTTATGGTTTCAAGCAATCCCCAAGGGCTTGGTTTGAAAAATTCACTCGGTCAGTCAAAAGGCAAGGATGTATGCAGGGACAATCAGACCATACTTTGTTCATGAATTCTCTAATGTTGGTAAAATTGCAATTCTAATTGTATATGTAGATGATATTATTCAAATAGGAGATGACATTGTTGAGATGGAAAGATTGAAGAAAAAAATGACAAAAGAATTTGAAATCAAAGATTTAGGCGCGCTTAAATATTTTCTTGGTATGGAAGTTGCTCGCTCAAAGAAGAGAATTGTTGTTTCTCAAAGAAAATACATCCTAGATCTCTTGGAAGAAACTGGGATGAGTGGGTGTAGACCAGCAGATACTCCTATGGAAGTAAATGCTAAACTTTGGGAGACTGTTGATATTGGAAGATATCAGAAGTTGGTTGGCAAACTTATTTATCTAGCCCACACTAGACCTGACATCGCTTTCTTTGTGAGTGTTGTAAGCCAATTCATGCATTCTCCATATGAAGAACACTTGGAGGCAGTTTATCTGATTTTAAGGTACTTGAAATCCAATTTTGGAAAAGGTTTGTACTTCAAGAAAACTAATGACAGAGAAGTCTCTATATTTACAGATGCTGATTGGGCAAGATAAGTTACTGATAGAAAATCCACTACTAGATATTGTGTCTATGTTTGGGGAAATTTAGTCACTTGGAGAAGTAAGAAACAAGGGGTTGTTGCTCGAAGCGGTGCAGAAGTCGAATTCAAAGCAATGGCTCAAGGAATCTATGAACTTTTGTGGATTCGTAAACTCTTGGACGAACTGAAAAATGAAAGTTAACTCACCCTTAAAATTGTTCTGTGATAGCAAAGCAACAATAAGAATAGCTCATTACCTTGTACAACATGATAGAACCAATAACATTGAAATTGACCGCCATTTCATAAAAGAAAAAATTGATGCTGGAATTATATGTCTGCCATTTGTGACTTCTAATCAGCAAACTGCTGATATCTTGACAAAAAGTTTGGCAAGACCCAATTTTGAGTGAATTATAGTCAAGTTGGGCATGACACATATTTATGCACCAACTTGAGGGGGGTGTTGAAGAATTAAGGGAAATCAAATTTTATTCTCTTTTATTATATATTATTCTGTTTATTTTTATTTTATGATTCTGTCATTATTACTATTGTAATTTCTTTTCCTATATAAACAGCTTAAGACTGTAGTAATAAAACATGAAAGTATTTTGCTTTTTACTTTCTTCAATAAAGTATATTTATTAAATTTAAATTCGATGACCGTGCTGCCGCAACAAATAATTGCACAGCATATGATGAACTACAAAGCATCTAGGAAATTATTATACACAACCGGTGTCTAGCCAGGAAAAAGAAAAGAATCAGAACTCTGTCCCTGAAGTTCCAAATCTAAAGGGTTCGATAAGAAGTATATTAAGATGGAACTCTTAATTGAAATGGTCTAATACGAAGAGACATAAGTGATAAGATGATCCAAATATCACATGCATGTTACCAACATTACTATAATGCACAAAATATTCACTCTTATATTACATATACAATATCATTACAAAGGGAAATGAAACTTACCCCTTCCAATATTCACTCTTATATTACATATACAATATCATTACAAAGGGAAATGAAACTTACCCCTTCCATTTTTCTTATGTCATAACGAGCGTACTGCGCCACCAAATATACAGCTGTAGCAGTTAAGAAAAAAAAATGTTTAGTTAGATGCGGGCAGTAGAACGTTATACAAAAAACAAAGAATAGTAATAAGTTCAATGATTGGAGAAAAAATTCAAATATGCTATCATACCCAAGGAAGGCATGCACGCAAAAAAAAATTGCACAAGATGGAAATCAAACCTGACCAAGAAAGACAGATGCAAAGTAAGAATTTCCATTTATATTTTTTGTTATCTATTTACATCATAAACAAAAATAGTTGAGATAGAGAGAGTAAAAGGATAATAAAAGGGAGCATAAATACCCAAACTTTTTCTTCTTTGGGGGATCAGTGAAAAGGATCTTAGCAGCGGTCATCATGTCGAGATTTTCGAGCTGCCGATACCTTTCATCAGTAACGATGCTGTTATTGTTGGTATTGTTATTCGCCGGAGTACAAAAGGAACGATTCGGGACAGATTTGTTGCAGAATGGTGTTGTTGGAAAAAGCTTGAATTGCACAAAGAAGCGCAACCACCTTCCTCCACTGCCATACATCTTTTTTTCACTCTAAAAGTTCCAGCTCTTTTTTTATCATTTCTCTAGAGCAATGTTGTTAAACCTGGACCAGTCATCAGCTAGGTCAGAACATTGGGTCAGTAAGTCATAGTTCAAATCAATGGGTCCAAAAATTATTTTAAATACCACAACATAAATTAACATAATTACACCAACTTATTTTTCAAATTCAAAACCATGACAATGACATAAGTACCAAGCTGCACATACAACAAATTAAATTTTCACATATCAAAAGCTCAAAACAAAATTATAAACATTAATGAACAACGCTTGTTTTATAATTTTGGTAAAACAAAACGCTTGTTTTAAAATTTATATATATGTGTGTGTGTGCAGCCACACACATAAATATATATACAGAACTATGTATAGCTTTTAGCACATTGGAGCACATGTGTCGACAATGCAGTTCTCAACGATATAAACAACTAGTAACAGATAGCTAAAAGCAAGTGATGCAGCATCACTGGGTATTGCAGGGGAAAAATAATTCCATTCGAGTGAGAGGATAAAAATTATGTGAGTTTAATAGCACGATTTCTGCCAATGTAGGACTCAATCCCAGAAATCTGGGGTACAAAGACAGTGTTGCCCTCCCCATGTCTACTAAATATTGAAATATAAGGTATATTGTTTAAGAAATAAATCAAGTTGAGTTATCAGATCAAAAGCAATATAACATTCAAGGACAAAAACACTATGAAAAGAACTACAGAAGTTTCAAAGTATACATAAACAGAAAGACTAGCCAATGTTTAGGTTAAATACGACTAATCAAAATTAACAATGAAATTCACCTCCAAGTTAACCTTAATCCCTATTTGACCTAAAAGATATTAATAACAATATCAAAACACCTCTAGACCTAAAGACACATACTCAAAATGAATACTAATTCATGCAGTCATATATTTATGAATATAAATTACAAATCCATTCAGTAGGATTCTCCTATATTGAGAAATGTAGAAATCACTTAAACATAAATAATATATAACTTTTCCCAATAAAAGGCATTGATAAAGCTTTCAGAAAAGAATTCAATCAAAAAAAAAA